>CM053619.1:17743158-17767220 GCA_028646535.1 Procyon lotor | reverse complement strand
CGCAGGAGGGGCACCAGCCCTGGGGACAAGAACAGAGGCAGCAGCCTCACGAGAGCACATCCTTGAGAAAAAGAGGGCAGTACGTGGTGGAGACGTCTTGGTGGGGCCGGGACCTAACTAACCCAGCTCCAATATTTATAGGTGCCAGACACGGGTCTCACGGTGTTTTCTTCTGCCTTCAAATACCTGATGGCTACCGGGGGTAGAGGAGGGGACTTCTGGGTGACCCAGCTGGTAGAACCACCGCAGTGGGAAAGTGGGTAGAAGCTCCAAAGAGACAGACACACTTCGGTGCAAATAATGATCAATGTGATTGTATGTGTGTGCTCGTGTGTGCTCATGTGTGAGAATGTGAATTCTCCTACTGCATTTGTAGTTTCCCTATAGTCCTTTATCTTATCTGCTCCCCTATATCTCATCCTATTTCTTTTTCATACCATACTATTTCCTCTTTATCTTGGTCTGCTCTTTGAGTAGAAAATACTTTCTTTTTAAAAAGTAAATAGTATTTTTATTGTGGAAAAAGTACTACATGTACACAATGAAAAATTCAAATTGGTCAAAGGTGTGTAGTGAAAAGGAGGTCTCTCGGCCTTCCTCGGCCTCTCCCGGCCCTGCTCCCCAGGTCCATTGAAAGCTATCAGCTTTCCTTTCCAAAAATAATCACTGTTACCAATTTTTCATGTTTTCTTCTGTAAATACAATGTATAGGCAAGCATATATCATTTCTATCTATCATCTATCATTCTTTCTCTCATCTCCTTTATTTTAACACAAAATGAGGGCATACTCTCTGATATAATGGTTCCCTCCTCAACCCACCCCTCAACCCAACCATGTTAGGTTGGAAACGATGTGTAAGACAAAGTTTCCCATCAGGCAGCGTCCGAAATGGAATGCATCTTGAGTCCCCTGACAGTGGAGATGCGGGAGCCCAGGCCAGGTGACCACGTGGAGAAACAGTGAGAAAGCTGAGTCCTTGACCAGGGGAATCAGGTCAGACTCATGCCCTTTAGGGCTCTATCCATCAATGAGTTTCTGGAATACAAAGAGATCAGCCCTTGATCTCACTCCACCCTTTCTCCCCACCCCTCCCAGCAACCCCTCCACCCTGACCCTGTAAGCTGACCACGGTCACCAGTGCCTAAAGCTGAAGACCATGGCTTCCAGCCCTCCTGTAATTGACAAGAACCCCCCGAGACAGCCTCTCTGTGCCAGCCGCATGCCACTAAACTCCAAATTAAGAGGCCCAGCTGAGATTTCTGTCTCATTCCACCCATACCCCTGGGGCCAATCCTTTCTCATTTCAGGAGGGGAATGGAACTACAAGTTTGGATTTGGGAAGGGGGGCACAGGGGGCTCACCACCAAAGCTGGTGCCTCTATGCTCCAGAGAGATGTGCGTGTCCTACCATGCAGCTTAAGACTTCTCCAAAACACCGTCCCCCCAAATCCAATAAAATTGCAAATTTCACTGTATTTCACAATATCCTAAATAAACATGAACAGCATGCATTTCTCTTCCTTGCATCAAATATTAATCTGCCCATGGCCAGCACCCGTTCCCCCGCGTGTGTGCGCACGCTGGGTAAACACCGGGGAGATTGTGACGCCAGACCTTCCCTTCTCTTTCCCAAGTCGAGAGCATGACAAATTTTTCTCCTAATTACACCTGCCACTGTTTGCCTTCTAATACTGTAAATCCTCCTTCACATAGTTTTTCAGATTCGGGATTAGGTTCTCTTCCTGTCGTACAAATGATTGGAGGGGGCAGGGATGGGGGAATAGGTGGGGGGCTGTGTGGGCTGTGTGGCATTGCTTTTTGGGATTTCTCCGTGGGGTCCCCGAGTTGGGCACTGGCAGTGTTCCCAGGATTCTGACCCCCCGCAGGGTGCAAAAGAGATTTCAAGAGAGAGGGCAGCAGAGAGATGGAAGATAGACACGTGCTCAGGTGAGCAGAACCTGTTCACCCTCGCTTTATTAGCTCCCTAGTTGCCCCCAAAGCCTGGGCATAATAAAAATCCAATGGCAAAGGGGGAGGATGAATGGAAAGTGCCCAGTGCAGTGGCTAGCACATAGTAGGTGATCAGTAAACCGTAGTTCCCTCCTCCTTTGCTCTATCTCCTGGCTGAAGCCGTCATCACCTCTCTCCTGGACCATGAAACCTGCCTGCCCACAGGTTTCCCATCTGGCCTCAGTCCTCCCCAACCGATAAAGCTGTTGTCCCCCAGCTGCTGGAGTGCTCTTCGCAAAGCCTCAGCTCTTGGCTGGTAGGCCCTGCCTTAAACTTCCATGACTTCCGACCCTGTTTGGATCATGTCAACCTGGCAGGTCAGGCGCTCTGCTGCTGGGCCCACCTACGTTCTGTGGCCTCATTCCCAACCCTCCCCATGCTCCTGTGCCTCTGCGCTGGATGGTGGCCACCCTGCTCAGCATCCCACCCTTCCCCGCAAGCGCAGAGCAAGCTGCCACCGCCATTCCTTTGTTCAGGCCGTTCCCTTAGCCTGTTGAAATTTGAACTTTCTTCCCAGCTGTTCATCCCTGATGACCAGGGTAGATCTTTCCTCATCTCCCAGTCAGTATAAATCAAGTATAAAAAGAAAGCCCCGCTCCTATGGGGCTTCACAGCTACCGCGTTTTGGCTCAGACCTTTACCTTGTCTGTCAGTGGTGTAAGAGAGTCTATGGGTTCCTTGAAGGTAGGCACTAGGTCTTAAGCATCCTCTGTCCCCTCAGTGTCTCTCTTATTCCCTAGTCTTGATGGTACAGGGGTTGTTACTTGGTGTGTGGTTGCAGGGAAGGAGTTTCCCGTTGCCCTAAATCTCTTGACCAAGTCAAGTGCCGGCTCCATGTACGGGTGAGGATGGGCTCCCCAGGGCCAGACCCTCCCTGCCTCTAGGAGCAGCCAGCTGGTCTGGTGGAGATAGCAGGGGGGCTCCACCAACATAAGAGGTTCAACTCCCCAACGCCAAGGTGGTAGAGGAGGAAGGAGGCTGAAGCTCCCCTCTCCCCACTCCAGTGACCAGACCCCCACCCCCCCGATTTTCCTCCCTGAGCTTGGGCTGGTCTGATAGCATGCCCTCCCACTTATCGGTGTGTTTGGAGCACCCAAGCTGTACAAAACACAGCCAAATCATTCTTGTGGGCTTTGGCATAAGCAATATCATTGGCCACTTTTATTTGGTGGGGCGGAGCAGGGAACAGCTTTGCCCTTCTTATTCTACTTGGTTCCTAGAGGCCCTCCTGCCTCCAGGGATATCCCAGCCCATCAGCTAAGGAGGGGACCCCACCTTTTGGGGCTGGAGGCCTAGAGCTGGGCTAAGGAGGGCAGTCTTGGCCGTGCTCAGATCTACCCCAGTCAGGTCTCCATCCTTCCCAAGCTTCCCTGGAGTTGTTCTTGAAGACTTCTCTAAGAGTCAGCTTGTTCAGCTTGAATAATAACTGTCCCTGGCCCTGTCCCCTCCCCACACATTTCACCTTCAAAGGGCTGGGAGAAATTTCCCTAATTAATTAACTCCTCTGCAGCCTGCCCTCCAAGTCATTGGGTGATTAATTGTCACTGTGCCTTTAAATCCAGAGGCGGAGGGAAGGTGGGTTGAGTTGGCAGGGTGGATGCCGGGAGCAGCCATGCTGGGGTGAGGATGGCCTGAGGGCTTTTCCTTGGGTTGGAGGACCCCTACCTCCATCCCCCGTTCCTGTCCTTGCCCAGGGCCTGACTGAGTGGCCCCAGAGCCAGACCACAAATGCATCTGTCAATAAGCAATCGATGAGTCTCAAATATGAGACTGTGGGAACTGGGGCATCCCAGGAGAGGCAGCGTGGCGGGTGGCTATTCTAAAGGCTGCAAAACAGGGTAGCATTTCAAGGCATGGGCTTTAGGGTCAGAAAGAGCTGAGTTATAATCCTGAGTCTGCCTCTTCCAGCCATGTGATCATGGGCAGATCACTTTGCCTTCCTGAGCCTCAGTGATCTCACCTGCAAAATGGGGGCTGGTAATAGGTTCTACCTCCCAGTATAGCTGGGAGGGTGAAACAAGATGAATGTATGCAAAGCTGTTAGCGTGGTACAGGGTATACAGCAAGTGTTTAATACGGGTGACAGCAATCGTCACCATGAAGGGGCTGTAAGGCCACGCGGATCATCCCGGATGCCCAACAAGGACCTTCCCTCCCCCAACTCTGTTCTTAGAAGCAGCCCCCAGGCCTCCCACTCCCCCCAACCTCCCTGTGTGGAGTCACCGGCCCTAATCCAGCAACAGCCCTCACCTGCTGCAGGACCGGGGCAAGGTTCTTACTTTCCTACGTCTTTACTTCCTGATCTAGAAAGTGGGGATAAAGCGACCCTATCCTTCTGTGACAGGAGGGACACAAACAGGCATAAGGTCTCACCCTTCCTTCAAGAAGTTCCACATCAGAAAGACAGACGGGAAAAGAAATCATTGCAAATACAATGTGAGCTGTGACAGAGGAGCATGGGCATTCAGCAGGCGGCAGGCAATGGCACCGAGGTCCCAGCAAAAGAAGAGGACTTCAGCATACAAAAGCCGCCTCGCAAAACTGTTCCCTTCTTCAGCCTTCCCCTTCCTGTCGTGGCCTTACTTTTTAGACTCAGCTGCTTTTCACCCTAAAGCCCCAATTTCTGTCCCTTCTGCTGAGCCTGCAAGGTCTGGAAAGTGGGGCAGGAGGGTGGATCCGCTCCGGGAACCCCTCCCTAGCTCAGCTTCGCCCCACCACCCTCCCCCCATCACCAGCGTTAGCTAACATTTATTGAGTGTTTCCTGTTGCCAGGCTCTGGGCAGGTGTTTGCAACAGCCCCATTCGTCAGTGTCAGTCGTGGAGGCTGAACCAGAACCTAAAAGAGACAGATTGGAGGATAAACCCATGTGGGTTTAGTCTGGAGCTGCGGAAACCAAAAATTGGAAAAGTGGGTGTGGCCAAAGAAGGTGGTCCTATCAGAAGAGGCAAGTGACCAACCCACAGTCTCCAGGCCGGTGGCTTTCAGGTGCATTCACTTCATTCACTCCTTTAAGGAAGCTTCACTGGGCTTGATCTCTGTTGCAGGACGGAGTCTGGCAAGTGCAGCGCCCACCTCTTCTCACGGCTCCGCCCCTCAGAGCTCAGCAAGCCCCGCCCCTGTGGGCAGCGGAAGTGAGGGAAGTGAGCGGGGACTGTGGTGGGAGCCCGGAGTGGCGCGTGTTCCTCCTCCCGGGAGAGGGCAGGTGCCTGGGGCTCAAGCTCCGAGAGCTTCTGATGCAGCCCTGCACTTAGCAATGAGAAAGTAAGTGTGTGCTGAGGGGGCGGAGAGGGGGCGGGAACTGGCGGGACAACGTGTTCCTGGGACGTGACGATGCCAACGTTACCCAGCACAGGGTGATCCAACAGGTTTGGGAGCAGACATAAGTTACTTTTTCCCTTTTTCCAAGCTGTACGACCCTGGGCAAGTTGCTTCACCTTTGTGAGCATCCATTTCCGGAGTGGGCAGTGCGCAGCTCACAGAAAGGCTAAGACAAATGTCAGGGTTTGTGTTTTTGTTTGTTTTGTTTTGTTTTCCTTTTTCTCCCTCTACTCGCCTCTTCCCTGGGAACTTCATCCTCATTCCTGGTTCCTGGTAGATTCATTTATTCGTTGGACAGAGGGCTGACTAGGTACAAGGAACTGTTCTAAGCCCTGGGGTTAAGAAGTGAACAGACAGGAAAAGACTGCCCTCAGGGAGCTTACATTCTGGCGGAGGGAGAAGGACAGGAACCTCTTGTCAGGTGGTGATAAAGGCTATAGAGAAAAAGAAAGAGGAAAGGGAGAACAGTGGGCATTGTGTAAGTGGTTCAATTTAAAACAGGGTGGTTGAGGCTCCTGGGTGGCTCAATGGATTAAAGCCCCCCCTTCCGCTCAGGTCATGACCTCAAGGTCTTGAGCCCTTATCTTGCACTCTGCTCAGCAGGGAGCCTGCTCCCCCACAACTTGTGATCTCTCTCTCTGTCAAATAAATAAATAAAATCTTTTAAAAAAATAAATAAATCAGGGTGGTCAAGGAGGGCTTCACGGAGGAGGTAACATCTAAGCAAAGACCTGATCACGGTGAGCAATACAGAATTCTGGGGGAAGAGACTTCTGGGCAGAGGGAACAGCTGTGCAAAAGTCTCGAGGCCAATTTGGGAGCATTCAGGGTGAGGCAGGGAGGCCAGTGAAGCCAGTGAAATGAGAGAAGGAGAGCATGGTGGGATGTGAGGTCCTAGAGGGGAGGGCAGGGGAGCTGATAAAGTAGTCTTGGTGGGTCACTGCAAGGACTTTGACTCTGAGGGAAAGCAGGAGCCAAAGTAGGGTTGGAGCATGATGGGCATTGTTTAAAACTGTAGCGCTCTTCTCTGACTTAGTATCTTTACTTAGCACTTTGTCACCATTTTTTATATATTTTACTTATTTTGTGGCGTGTCTGTCTCCTTCCATTAGAGTCTAAGCTCCATGAGGGCTGGGACTTCTTTTTTAATTATATTTTACTGTAGTAAAATATACATAATGTTTATCATTTTAAACATTTGTAGGTTATGATTCAGTAGCATGAGCTACATCTGCCATGTTCTGTATCCTATACTGTTAGGATAGGATG
The DNA here is from genome assembly GCA_028646535.1 of Procyon lotor. Classification (NCBI taxonomy): domain Eukaryota; kingdom Metazoa; phylum Chordata; class Mammalia; order Carnivora; family Procyonidae; genus Procyon; species Procyon lotor. Next base: position 17,760,619 of record CM053619.1, on the reverse strand, counting down.
TCCTAAGAATATCCTATTATTAACTAGTATTAACTAGTACTATTATTAACTATATTAACTATTATTAACAGGTGTTAGGATATACTAAATACTGTTACATCACCGCTGTCTGTATCCTATACTGTTTCTTTTCTGAAATCCCAGTATAATTAACGTAATCCCAGTGTTATATTAGGGTCAATGGGACACTCCAGCGCCTCGGCAATTCTCTACATTCCTCAGTGCCCATCATGATAAGTGTGCTCTTCATCCCCTCCTATGTTTTATACTTTTCCTCCGAAAACAGGTACAGAAACTCCATACCTGTTGAACAGTAACGCTCCCTCTCCTCCTCTCCCAGCTCCTGGTATCCCCTATTCTACGTTCTGTCTCTGAATTTGCCTCGTCTGGGTATCTCCTTTAAGCAGAGCTCTGCAGTATTTGTCCTTCTGTGGCTAGTTGATTTCACTTAATGTGATGCTTTTAAGGTCCATGTCTGTTGTAGTGTGTACCTGAGTCTCATTCCTTCTTATGGCTGAATAATATTTTGTCGTGTGTATACGCTACACATTGGTGATAACGTACGCTCGGGCTGGCGTGGTGCCTGACTCGTGGTCCGTGCTTGATAAATATTTGTCGAATGACTGAATGAAATGGGTGGGTGGGAGGAGTGGTGAGTCTTTATGGTTTTGCTTTTGTTTTAGAACCATTGTGTTTGTGATCCTGGGGGAACATTCAAATAGAGATGACAGTGCATGTCCCTGGGTGTTGAGGATGAAGGGGGCCAAGCAGTAAATGGGCCACTGGGGAAATGAGTCGGGGTACAAAGGGGTTCCTTCCTGCTCTGGGCAAAGCACCTCCCCCTTGCTTCCTCTTTCCAGAGGAGACTAGGCGAGGGGAAGGGGAGATGGTCTTTGGGAATGCTGTTTAGAGCTCCCTGATGCCACGCTGATCGGGCTCTTCTTCTGCCTTTGGGGTGCTCTGGGGTGCTCTCTGCCTATGGAGGGGGGGCCAGGTCTGGCCCGTGGAGATGGTGTCCCCGCCGGGCAGCTCTCCTCGGTCTGCATGCGCTGAGGGTCTGAACGCACCCGTGAGAGGGTCCAGATGTCCAGCCTCATCCCTGCTAATTAGCGCAATTAATTAACAAATGGCTTTGTCTGATGGGAGTCCTGGACTCCTTTGGAGTGCCGGATCAGGGGGCAGCACTGTAAACAGGTGGTGGGGGCCTATGAGGGGTGGCAGAGGAGACAGGACTCCAGGCTGACCCTGCCCTGGGCAGAGAGCACCCCCTCCCTGAGTGAGTGCAGCAGTCTCTCTCTCCCTTCCTCCCTCCCTGCTGGGCCCCAGAGGGCTACAGTTGGGAAACGGTGGGAGCCAGGATGCTGAGATGGGAGGGGGTTCAGCCAAGCTCCACTGGAGGAGGCCCAAGTCCCACGGACCAGGAACAGGAAGCACGGTATTACCTGTTCCAGGTTTGTGGACGAGACCTATGGCTGCCAGGGGGATGCAGCCTCTGCCAGGAGGTTTCCCTCATCTCATGTGGGAGAAGGACCCTGTCCTGGGAGATGTCTTCAGTCTGATGGTGGAGTCACAGCTACTGCCCTGGGTGGAGCTCCTAGTCTGATGGGGGAGACACAGCCCTTGGTCTAGTGGGGGAATGAAATAGAGCCCTTTGGGTGGTGCAGGGGTAAGTGCCCAAGGCGGGTGTTCAGAGAAGGGAGGGCAGGCCAGGTCCTGGGACACATAGCTGCCCTGCTGCCCTAGAAGGAATAGAGAGGAGCTCAGGACTCTTGATCACATTCTCAGAAGGGATGCCATCAGCACCTCCTGGGGACAGTGACCTGCAACACTGAGTTGGGACATGGGCAAGCTGGTGTATGACAAAGGACTCAAGTCCTGGCACGCAGCAGCTTTGGGGCTTCAGGCTAGAGATGGTGGGGACCCACAGGAACGGGGGCCGGAGGGGTGCTGGGCTGGTTCGAATGGTGGAACCAGAAGGAACAGAGGCTGTTCCTGGGGAATGTCGTTGTGACCAGCTGGCCTGGGGCAGGAGAGAGAGGATGGCCAGGGAGCATGAGTCTGGAGGGAGGCATCCAGGATAAGGTGATGAATCTTTTCAGTTGACCGTTCTAACTTCCAAAACCAACTGAGTTTGAGGTCTGGGAGGAGCAATCAAATAGGGCTGATGAGTCATTCAGAGGGTTGGCCGAGAAGGGGGGTCAGATAGAGGTCAGGAGTCAAGGCAGCCTCAACACCTGTGCCTGGTGCGGGTTCAGTGTTAATAAGTAAGCCCCCGGCCTCAAAGTGGGGGCCACGGGCCGGCGGCTGCACCTTCCGCATGGTCAGAACTCCTCAGGGCCGTCCAGCGATCCGCGTGCACACAGGGGTTCCAGCAGCCCTGTTCCAGGTGCCGTGACTATTCCCCTCATTCCGAGGTTGAGGAAACAGGCTCCCTGGTGGGAGAAGGTGGTGAGGCATTGGCTGGCGTGGGGAGGTCAGATGCTGAATGGACCCGGGATTAAGGCACTTTGGAGGCCTCAGGTTTCCAGCGGGAGCAGGGAACGTGCCGTTGTATGCTGGTGAGTGTTCTTACCAGCTGGCTCCTGGGAAGAAAAGTCCCGACTTGCCCCATTTGCCAGTTTCCACGGTGTAACTACTCCCACCCGTTCCCATGGGGCTCAGGATATCAAAGTGAGGTCACTGAACGTGGACTTGGGGAGAGATGAGCGTGATTGGCCCTTGTTGGGGAGGAGCTGACTCCAGCATGTGCCCGTTTCTTTTCTTGGCCTGAGAAGACCACCAGAGGAAGCAGGACCAGCCCTTCTGCCACCAACCATAACCTCTGTCCACTCTCTCTGCACCTCTGAGTGTGGACAGGTGGCCGGAAAGACTGACGGACAGATGATGCTATGCTTCTGCATGTTGTTGGCTATAGGTGCTGCACATACGTGTGTCCCCTCCTTGGGGACAGCATCCATGATGTGGTAGCCTCTGTCCCCGATCCTAGCTAAATGTCAACACCCCCCCCCCCCCCGCCAGCCTGCCTTCCAGCGAGTTCTTTCCAGGGCATGAGCCCTGGGAGCGTGGAGCTGGGGCAGCCATCAGTGGCCAGATCTACCTGGTTTCCTCTTTTCACCGGAGAACCCTGATTTCTGCTGAGACCCAGGTCTCCTCGTGGGGGCAGCCTGAGCAAACAGCCCCATAACCACGGGTGTCTGTCTGTCCCATACGTCCTAGACCCACTGGTCTGGGCTGCCGCCCCCTCTCCTGAAATGCCGCATGGAACGGGGAGCCCGGGCAAAGCGTCCCAAGCTCTGGGTTCCAGTCTTACCATTGCTGCTGCTCTGCGGGGACCCTGGGAATCGTTCTGTGCCATTTCCGCACTTGTGTAGGGTGCTTTTGTGTTCACAGGGTGCTTGGATACATTGTGTCATCTTCTCGTGACAGCCCTGTGGACAGGTACTAGGTAGCTGAGGGCACTGAGGGGATTACCCGAGGCCGGCCAGTTGGCGAGGACACAGCCACTTGCTGTAGAGCTTTGGGCTCCTCCTTTTAGGGTTCCCTTCTCTCCCAGGGCCGCGCTCTGCCTGTCTGGAAGTGAGTCAGGGGACTCCATTCTCTCCAAAGTCCCTTCCAGCCCCAACAGCCCGGACATTGCAAAGGTCAGGGGGGAAAAATGCCAGGGACGCTTTAATTATTATTTTTTTTTGTAGGCAAACCTGGAAACCAGCAGAGTGGCCCAGGTGAACGTGAGTGCATGGGTGGGTAGAGGTGAGTGCGAGCATGTACTGAGGGTACGCGGGTGTGGACATTCCTGGGTGTGGGCTGCACGGGCGGACCACCGGGTGCCAGCTGCTGTGAGCCCGTGGACGTGGGGCACAGGAGTGAGTATGCATGTGTGTCACAGATGGCGTGAATGAGTGTGTATATGTCAGTATACATAGCAGGACGGTGGATGTCTGTCTGTCCTAGGACTCCTACCTCTTCCTTCCCATTCTGTAGTGCCTGTGGCCGGCCACTCTGCAAAGGATTTGTGGGAGTTTTAGAGCTGGGCCAGGACCCCCTCCCGGCCCCTTCCATAGGCTGGTGCCCACAACGGGTGCTGGATTAGCGGATGAGTGAGACAATGGGCACATATGGTCCCGAGTGCCGGGTGCGGCCCAGGGCCCCTTACTCAGCGCCACTAGGATTAGACCTAATGAATCGGAAGGAGTTAACAATGCTTCGGGGCCCAGCAGAGGCCCAGGAGGCCTGCTCAGGCCCTGCGCTGTGGCCGCCTTTCACCACTGAGGTGTAATCCGCTTTGAAATCAAAGGTGGTACAAAGTATGAATTTAAATTTGACATTTACAGCTCCGGTGAGGTGACGTATTCTGGAAAGGTCTCTTCGTCTTTAAGGGGGTTGGGGTGGGGAAAGAGGAGGAAAGGAGTGAAGAAGAGTGAAACCATCTGTTCTCAGAGGAAGCCCAGGCTGGCCCAGTCTGGGCCAACTTTGCCCCGTGCCTTGGGCCGGGGAGAAGGCAGGGGGGACTTGGGGGCAGCCGGCAAGAAGTGGGGGAGAGTACAATTCATTCTACAGCCCTCGATTCAGAGGGTCCACCCAGTGCAGGGCTCCCTTGGTCTTAGAGCAGTCCCAAGAAGACAGCTAAAACAGAATTCCTGCCACAGAGGTACTTGACCTGATTCATTGTCCAGTTGGATTTTTTTTAAGTTTTGAAAAAATTGTGGTGAAATGCACAACATAAAATTTGCCATTGTAACCGTTTTTGAAATGCCCACGTCATTGGCACGGAAGTCACAGTTGTATGACCACCACCACTCTCTCTACTGGTACCTCGCCCCAAGCAGAAAGCCTGCACCCACTGAGCAGTAACTTCCCCTGTCCCACTCCCCATGGCCCCTGGGAACCTCGGCTCCACCCCGTCTCTATACATTTGCCTGTCCTAGATATTTCAGATAAGTGGAGTTGGACAATAGTTATCCTTTTAGTGTCTGGTGTCTTTCACTTACCACCATGTCTTCAGGATTCATCTGTGTTGCTGCCTGAGTCCTAACTTCATTTCTTTCCACGGCTGAATAATATTCTTATATGTCTACACCACACCACACCGTGTTTATCCAGTCATCTCTTAGTGGACTCTCGATTGTTTCCATCTTTCTGGCTAGCGTGAATAATGCTGCAGGGAACATCGGTGTGTAACTATCTGTTTGAGTTCATTTGTAACCCTTTGGGTACATACCGAGGGGTGGCATTGCTGGGTCATATGGTAATTTTATGTTTTACTTTTTTTTTTTTAAAGATTTTATTTATTTGACAGAGAGAGAGAGAGATCACAAGTAGGCAGAGAGGCAGGCGGGGGGGGGGGGGGGGAAGCAGGCTCCCTGCTGAACAGAGAGCCTGATGCGGGGCTCAATCCCAGGACCCTGAGATCATGACCTGAGCCGAAGGCAGAGGCTTAACCCACTGAGCCACCCAGGCGCCCCTATGTTTTACTTTTTGAAGATGCTCCAAACTGTTTTCCATAGCGGCTGTAGCATTTTGGTTCCCACCAGCAAAGCACGAGGGTTCCAGTCATCCTTGCCAACATTTATTTGGGGGTTGCGTTTTTTAAAAATTGCAGCCGTCTTACCTAGGGTGAAATGGTATCTCCATTTCCCTGATGATTAATGATGTTGAAAATCTTTTCATGTGCTTAGTTGCCATTTGTATATCTTCTTTGGAATCTGGCTCCATTTTATAGATAAGGAAGCTTGAGGGTCTAAACTCCTGGTGTGTGACATTCTAGATCCTGGCCCCTTCAGGCTCTCTTCCCTTGTATCCCACCCCCATGCAGCCACAAGGGACCCCCACAGTCCCCAGACATCTCTGGAACTCTGCTGAGCTCTGGGCCAGAGGGAAGGAGAGAGGGGAGACGTCTGCCGTGTGCCGGCACTGGGCTGGACCTTTCCCTCTGGCCGAAGTCCCCTTCCCTCCACGTCCCACCATGATGACTTTCTACTCAATTCTCCAATCCAGGTCAGACAGCATCTCCTCTGGGCAGAACCATCCTCTTCTGGGTTCCCAGAGAACCCCGCCCGTGTGCCAGCGGTGAGCTCCTCATGGCAGAAGATTAAATGTGGGGTTAGATCCGTTTTCAGGGATCTTCCCCAAGAACAAGATCCACACCCCCTCCCGTGGGGCCCTCTGCATGGAGCCCTGGGTCAGGTAAGAGTTCCATCTGCTTTTTCTCGTACTGCCCTGCATCTCGATCAGCGTTCATTTGGGAGAGGAAGAGGGAACAGGAGGACACCCTTTTTAACATTTATTGAGCACGTCTGCCAATGTGCCAGACCCTAGGCCACACTAAACCCTTATATAATTTGTCTCAACATCACAACAACCCGAGGTGGGCGCCTTTATTCTGTCCTTCCTACAGAACGGTTCAAGTCCTCACAGGAGGGCGCAAGAGGGCCTGTTTCCTATTGTCCTTATGGGGTTATTCTTCCTTCGTTACATATGAGGAAACCCGGGCATGGAGAAATCAAGTAACTGGTCTGGTATTGCCAAGTGGGGATGGATTGGTGGGGATGGAGCCCGGCCTCCATTTCAGATCTTTCGTTCTCAAATCCAGAGCTATTTTTCTCTAACCAAGTTGCTTCTTTAGACCCAACAGCTGGTTTCATCATCCTGTAACCAACATTTTAAAACATAGCCCCAGCCTTAGGTCAGCTTTCCTCCCGCCCTCAATTTTCCCATCCCTAAAATGGGCATACTAAAACCTACCTCTCACAGCTATTGGAAGAGGTTATGATGAACCAAGAGCATCTAGAATGATGCCTGGCCCATAGTAGACGCTCCATGATGACTTTCCCTTCGCTCTTTGGGCACATAGCACCCTTTTCTTGGGGGTATGCTGCGGTGGGAAATGAGAATTTCTGGGTTGGAAGGTAGTCGACTGTGTTTGAAGTGACAGTGACAGATGGGTGCGGTGCCTCTCCCAGGCGCCCGGCCAGCCCTGCGGTGCGTGTCCGCCAGTCCCCGGACATTTCCTCCCTCCTCCTGGCCACGATGAGGTGTCATTTGCCGCCTGTCCCTTCTCGTCATCGATTTCCAAGTCGTTAATTAACGGGGCTTGTCAGCTGGGAAGATGAATTCTGTCCTCGGCTCTCGGGGCCTTTTGTTTTGGGATTGTAAATGTTATAGATCTCCCATGATGGAAGGCCACGGGGTCAGGGGGCACCGGGCTGCCCGGTGGGGGTGGCAGGCAGGGAGAGGAGTCTCTGGGCCTGGCAGGGCTCTGCTGGCTTGGGACAGGCCCCTCAGTGGCCCCTCACAGTGGCTTCTCTAGCTTGGCTCTGTGGGGTTGGGGTGGGAAGAATAGGGGAGTTTTTCTGTCATCCAAAACTTGATTCCAGAAGCTACCTTGTACCAAATGGTGTAAATTTGGCTGTGCCCAGGGTGGGGGTTGGCTGGAGGGGGATACAGAACCTACTTAATCTGATGGGGGAGACAGCATTATCCTCCTGGCATAGCTAGTCTGATGGGGGAGACATGCTGTTGTCTTTGGGGAATAACCTGTCTGATAAGGGAGCTCTGGCTTCGGAAGATGCTCAGTCTGGTGGGAGGGAGACACAATGCCTATGCTAGGTGCATAACCATAGCTCTACCTTGGGAATCCTGAGTCTGATGGAAGAAACACGGACCCTGCCTTGGAGGAGTTTAAGGCTTGAAAAAAAAAATATTTGCAGACAAAGAGCTACCCAGAGCTTGACTCAACTGGGTTTGGATCATGTTTTCCCGTATCCTGAGGCAAAGCACTCCATGCAGGCGGGCCCCCTGCCTTCTCTGGGACGTCTCAGGGCAAGCCAACAATTTCACCAACCGCTGAACTGAATTCCAAGTGGGCAAAAATGATGCCCCAGAATACAGGCTGATACCAAAATAAAAGCTGTACATTTGGTTTTTGATGATAAGAGCCCTGGGATTTGTATTTTAGGAAGAGCTTATTGACTACGGACCCACAGCCACGGAGGAGCACACACATTGAGGAGACCTGGTTTCTCCTATAAGGAGAGGCTTAGGACGGGGCGGGGGTTGTCGTTGGGGGGCTGCTCCGCCCTGGGGCTCACCAGGACTGACGGACTCTGGACCGGAGCTTAGGCTTGGCCCTTGGAAGACCCAGCTTGAGCCCCAAGATTGCTTCTGTCTTTCTGTGTGGCCTTGGGGATTTTCTCCCATCTCTGGGCCTCTGCTTCCCGTAAGAGGAAGTGCCCAAAGGTGTTTCGCCCTCTGATGCTGTGGGTGGTTGGTGGAACTCGGGCTTCTGGCCAGACCATGGGGGTTTGTGTCTGGCCCTGGTCTTACTTTGGCCAAGCAGTCAACCCTTTTGAACTTGGTTTCCTATCTGTAAATTGGGGATAATAGCACACGCTTTTTAGGATGGCTGGGACGGCTAAAGCAGCTGCTATGGATAAAGTGCTGAAGTCCTTGCTTGGCTCAGTAAGGTAGCTGTCGCTGTTTCCCGCCCAGGAGATGCGATGGATAGGGCCAAGCACTGAGCATTTCAGCCCCCTGAGCATGTGTGTAAGCAGCAGGGGTTGCCTCTCCTCCTTCTGATCTCTGGGGCCCTGACAGAGGGGACTTTCTAATATCCACCTGCTGCCGGGTGTGGGCAGAGGAGTTTCACCATCCTGGACGTTTTGGAAGCTCCCGGCTCCCGGGTTCCTACCAGAAATGGAGAAAATGGGGGCCTGCCTGGGAGGGGGTGGGCACAAGAGCCCCAGAGGGTGACTTTAGCCTCTGGGTGACTTTGAGAGGGTGCCAGGAGGAGGAGCCCTCCTGCTGGGGGCTTCCAAGGGTCTGTGCCCTTACGCTGAGGGGAGAAGGGCCCCTTGTCTTGGTGACAGTCCTGGGGGTGAAGGGGACACATAAGCAGGTGCTGCCCACCCCCTCTGTCTTACAGATAGGTCCAGGACAGCAACCCCACCCTCGGCTTCCCCCCAGAACTGGGGAGGAGGAAGAGGCAGAGTAACCTGACCTGGGGGCGGGCGGGGCTCTTGCCTGGGGAGCCAAATCAGTGAATGCTCTCCCAGGACGTGAGGTAGACCCGGGACGAGAGGCAGTGAACCTCCCCCATTTCAGAGTGATCCCCCAGTAGTCCCATTGGACAGATGGAAAACTGGAGGTCAGCAACGGTGGCTGTGGAATGAGCCTCTGTGGGATGTGCTGCTTCCTGCCTTCCCAGGGAGTCTGGTGGGGTGGGCAAGGTGACGGGGACCCCTGCTGGGCAGCCAGAGAGCCATGCCTGGGGAGGGCGTTGGTGGAGGGCTGGGGTCCCTACCCCAGGCCCCGGGTGAGGGCAGCCCTCTGCCTGGGCCGCAGGTGCTCACTTCCATCCTGCAAGGCAGTTCCCGAAGCTCGAGGCTCGTGCTTCTCTCCCTCTGTAAATCATGAGCTAAGGGGCTGGAATCTGGGAGGAGGAGCCGGGCGGGGCGCTGTTGGGGAAATTTACAGCGGTGATTTTCTCCTCCACATTGGGAGCTGAGGGGGCTGCCGAGATGCTGCTCTGGCTCCTTATAAATATCCCCAGGGTCCCCTAGCCTGATGCTCCATTTACCACACAGGGGTAGGGGTGAGGCTAGTGCCGGGAGGACGGAAGGTAGACTCCAGCGGGAACTTCCCAGACACTGGGAGGGCTGGAGTACACAGAAACGGGTGACTGCTGGAAGCTGCGGTGTGCAGAGCCTGGAGGATGGCTGGGATGGCCCACAGGGTAGCGCTCATCCACTTACGAATATTTAATGGGTGCCTAGCATGTGCCTGGCTCTGTTTGCCAGGGCTGAGCCTGGGGTGAAATGGCTTTTCTTGGAATAACCCACAAACACATCTTCCTGGGGGTGGTGGACCTGCCTGCGGATCCTTATGGATCAAGAGGATCTGAGGGGATCCCTACCCTCCCATGGCTGGGCCAGGCCCGAGGCCCTGGGAGCCACCTTCTCTGTCCACGCTGCCCTCCAATCAAGGTCTTAATTACAGCTGCCTGTCCTGCTCTGGCCTCGAGTGGTGACATCTTCATACGGCCCCGGGACTACCAAGTTGGTTCATCTTTCCTCCCAGTCTCTTCCAAAAAAGGATCAGGGATCCCACCCTTCCATGGGGGTCAAGGACGGCCCTAGCCAGGCTGGGCTGTGGGGCTAGCCCTGCTCCTCTCCCTCCCACCCCTACTTTTTAAAATGCCCAGGGTTGCAGGATAAGGACTCAGGAAAAAGATTTCTTGAGCAGAGGAGGCGAGAGCAGAAGGGGAAGGGAAATCAGGAAAGATGCCGGACCTAGAGACAGCCTGGGGAGGAAAAAGAGCACCCTGATTCTTGGCTTTGGTGAGCTTTCCACTGCCTAATGTCCAGGAGGTCGCTCAGCCTCAGTTCCTCATTTGTAAAATGGGGTTAAACACACCCAACATTGTCATGAGAATTAAGTAAGAAAGTTGTATTTGGAAATTGGAAGTCGTACATGGGTAGGCGGCACAGGAGACAAGATTAATAAAAACAGACTTGAGCAAGTACCTGCGCTGAGCTGGAGATCACTTTACTCAGTTCTCACCGGAACCCAGTGGGGCAGACATTATTTTAGCATTTTGTAGGCAAGGAAGCCTCGGCTCAGAGAAGTCCAGCAATTTGCCAGTCTCACGAGGACGACTGGCAGAGGGGGGTCGGGGCCTCACACGTTGGCTTCCAGTGCCTCAAATCTCTGTCAGGCAGTGGGTGGGTGGGGTGCCCGGATCTCACCTGAGCTGTGTCAGCCAAGGAGGGTAAGACCTAGAAGTGTCTTTTTCCAAAGCATTCTACCTACTTCTACTAGCTAATGCACGCACCAAGTACAGAATTCACAAGTGCGAGTGGGCAAGGATAGGGAGGAAATTCGCCTACCTGTGCACCCGACCTCACAGTTCCCCTCCTTGGAGGCGACCATCACTGCTTGTTTTATCGCATTCCCTTCCAGAAAGAGCTGATCAGTGTATTTTAGGCACCTATGTGTTTATGTGCAGATTTACATGTATTTATATAAGTTAAATTTTTTGCAAAAAGAGACATATGCTGGGGCGACTTTTTGCTAGGAAACGCTTGCTAAAGGTCAGGGGTGAGCATCCCACTACCGGGGGTGTTTGGGCAGACGGCAGGTGGGAGCCCAGCATCAGAGGGGGCTGGTCTGTATTTCTATCCTGAGTTTTCTTGTCCCCACATTCTGTAGCGGTGGCCATAAGGTGCAGGGAGGCGAAGGGACCTGATCTGTCTGTGGAAAAGCTAATGAAGACCAGGTGGATGAAAATGCTGCTGGGGCCAAGCCCAGGCGGTGATGCCCAGTGGTGCACGGGTCTAAGATTAGAGCAAGCCAGGGAGGTCCAGCCCACCTCGGAGGTGATCAGGGAGGGATGGCGGCATATGGGATCCTCCCCACTCCAACCCCCCCAACCCTCCCAACCCTCAGCCTTCATGTTTGTTTGTAAAGGCTCAGGCAGGAATCTGCCCTTGTGATCCTGAGGCCTCAGGTTGCAGGGCTCAGAGCTGCCCCTGGGGACAGTGGGGGCAACTGGCATCTGACCCCCTAAAACCAGTGTCTCCATTGATCTCTGGGCCAGATAAGGGGCAGGTCACCCGCTGACCTTAGGCCTTGGGGGTCTTGGGGGGGAGGAGGTGATTCTGCTACCGCTAGGGGATCCCGTCCCCAGATCAGAAAGTCCTCAAAAGCACGTCTCTCCCTTTCTTTCCCAAACTTTGGCCATTTGCATTCCACTTTCGTAATGTTGGCCGTTTCTGAGTTTCATTTGTAAACTTAAAATGCGTGCATCTAAAATGCACACCTTGACTGGTTTTCACATGTGTCTTTGCCCTGTCCCCACATGGAACATTTCCAGCACCCAGGAGGCTTCTTCCTACTCCATCCCAGTTGGTACCTCCCAGAAGTAACTATAGACCAGTTTTGTCTCTTCTTGAACTTCATGTGTACGGACTTGTCCCCCAGGCCCTCTTCTTTGTCTTGCTCCCTTCACTCAGAATTTTACTTGTGAGCCCCATTTGTGTCATTGGGTTGAAGCACTAGTCTGCCTTTTTTACATGCTATATATTTTCAATTGTATTAATATACCACAATGTATTCATCCAGTCTCCTGGTGATAGACATTTGAGTTTTTTTCCTGATTTGGGGCTATTAAGTAGAGTGCTGCTGTGAATAGTCCTGTATAGGTCTTTTGGTGGACACATGAACATATTTCTGTTGGGCATACCCCTGGGGAGAAGATGCTTGATCGTGGGGTTTTGCCTTCTATTACTGTTTACATACAGTATTCTTTTTTTTTATTAACATATAATGTATTATTTGCCCCAGGGTATATGTCTGTGACTCATCAGGCTTACACATTTCACAGCACTCACCATAGCACATACCCTCCCTAAGGTCTATAACCCAGCCACCCTATCCCTACCCCCCCACCTCCTAGCCACCCTTAGTTCGTTTCGTGAGTTTAGGAGTCTCTTATGGTTTGTCTCCTTCCCCATCCCTTCCTGTTTTATTTCTCTCCCTCACCCCCCCGCCCCCTGCCCTGCCTCTCAAATTCTTCATATCAGAGATCATGTGATAATTGTCTTTCTCTGACTGACTTATTTCACTTAGCATAATACCCTCCAGTTCCATCTACGTCATTGCAAATTGCAAGATTTCGTTTCTCTTGATGGCTGCATAGTATTCCATTGTATATATGTACCACATCTTCTTTATCCATTCATCTGTTGATGGACATCTACGTTCTTTCCATAGCTTGGCTATTGTGGACATTGCTGCTATAAACATTCAGGTGCACATGCCCGTTCGGATCAAAACATTTGTATCTTTAGGGTAAATACCCATAATGCGATTACTGGGTCGTAGGGTAGCTCTATTTTCAACTTTTTGAGGAACCTCCATACTGTTGTCCAGAGTGGCTGTACCAGCTTGCATTCCCACCAACAGTGTAGGAGGGTTCCCCTTTCTCCGCATCCTCGCCAACATCTCTCATTTCCTGACTTGCTAATTTTAGCCTTTCTGACTGGTGTGAGGTGTACATACAGTATTCTCAATGGATCCACTGTTGTTGTTGCTGTTTTTAAATTTATTTATGTATTTGAGAGAGAAAGAGAGAGTGAGTAGGGGGAGGAGCAGAGGGAGAAGCAGACTCCCTGCTGAGCGGTGAGCCTGACACAGGGCTAATCCCAGGACCCTGAGATTGAGACCTAAACTGAAATCAAGAGTCAGTCGCTTAATGGACTGAGCTGCCCAGGCTCCCCTGGACCCGCTTTTACGTAAAATTTCACCTGCAGAAAACTTACATACAACTTACAAGTGTCTATCTCAGATGAACTTTTCATAAAGTGAACACACCTTTGTGACCAGTACCCAGAATGAGAAAACATTATCAGAACCCCAGAAGCCCCCCTGGACCCCTTTATTTCAGTCTCAGAGCCCCCTCGATGGGGACCAGCTCTCCTGACTCCTAACACCATCGACCAGTTTGGTAAACCTTTTTAAAATGGAGTCACATGGGATCGACTCTTTGGTATTGGCTTCTTGCATTCAACCTGATTGTGAGATTCCTTCAGGTTGTAGGTAACAGTGCTTTGCCCTTTCTCGTTGCTGGATACTATCCTATTGTTTGGCTGTGTCACAAGGACTTTATCCGCTCTTCCATTGGTGAACATTCAGCTATTATTACCAGCAGCGATGCTCTGAAGAGTCTTGGATAGGTCTTGAGTATACACATGACCGTATTTCCAGAAATAGAATTGCTAGTGGACAGACTTCTTAGGCTTTAAAACTTGAAATTTATTTAGTTTCAAATTCATAGACTTTATTTTTTAAGAGACATTTTAAGTTTACAGAAGAGTTGAGCAGAAAGTGCAGAGGGCCCCCACATGTACCCTCTCCCTCTGCCCATGGTTTCCCCTGGTAGTAACACCTTGTGTTGCTGTGGCTCATCTATGATAATTGGTCAGCCACTACTGAGGCACGGTTGTTAACTGAAGCCCATGGTTCTTATTAGGATTCACTATTTGTGCTATATAGTTCTGTGGGTTTTGATAGGTGTGTAATCTCATCTGTTCACCTTTTACAATATGACATGGAATAGTTTTACCGCCCTAAAAATTCTCTACCTTCCCCTATTTATCCCTCCCTCCCCCCAACCCCTGGCAACAATTGATCTTTTTACGGTCTTTATAGTTGTATCTTCTCCAAAATGATGTATTGTTTGTATCGGGCAGTGTATAGACTGGCTTCTTTCATGTAGCAACACGCAAAGGTTGGCTCTGTCTTTTCATGGCTTGAGAGCTCATTTCTTTTTAGCACTGAGTCGTGTTCCATTGTCTGGATGGACCACAGTTTGTTTATCCAGTCATCCTTCGAAAGACATCTGGTTGCTTCCAAGTTGTGTCAGTTACGAGTAATGCTGCTGTATACATTCACGTGGAGGTTTTTTATGTGGACATAAGGTTCCAACTCACTAGGGTTCATACCAAGGAGTATGATTGCTGGATTATATGAGAAGGACATGTTTAGCTTTGTGAGAAACTACAAACTTGTTTTCCAAAGTGGCTGTACTGTTTTGCATTCCCACCGGCTGTGTATGAGAGTTCCTGTTGCTCCATACCGATGCTGTTAATATTTTGGATTTTAGCCATCCTGATAGGTCATTAATGGCATCTCCTTGTTATTTTAACTTGCAGTCCCCTGATAACATATGTGGAGCATCTTTTCATATGCTTATGTGCCATCTGTATATCTTCTCTGATGAGGCGACTGTTCAAATCTTTTGCTATTTTTTGAGTTGTTTTCTTGTTGTTGAATTTTAGAATTCTTTGTATATTGCAGATACGATTCCTTTGTCACATAAGGTGTTGTACAAATATTTTCTCGCATTCTGTGCTTATATTTGCATTCTCTTAAAATATATTCATTTTAAAATAAAACTTGATATCCCAGCAGTGACGGGGAAACCAGAATCATTTGCCATGAAAGAAGGGAACCATAAAAATAAATAAAATAGAAAGCCCCACGTTACTCCATTCTAGTGAGTCCTGCTACCTGCTCCAGAGCTCTGAGCCTGGGACCTAATCTTCCTGTTAAAAAGGGGAGCTAACAGTGGTAGAGAGGTGCACACTGTTCTAGCACCAAACTGAGGCTTTCTCCTGGTCGAAATCAAACAGTTTGGAAACTAATCGAAGGAATAACTTTTTTACTCTGGGTAAAAAGTGTTATTTTATTTAAGGCTGATCAGTGTATTTCCTAAAATAATCTTTGGGAATCACTGATACAGTCTACCCTTTTGCCCCCACATCTACCCATCCGGTGCTAAAATCCTTTGATCTTTCACCCCGTGTGTGCACACTTCCAGTGAATGGGAAACCCCTCCCTTCCCAGGCAGCCTGTCTCTCTAGAGCCAGCTCTAGTAGGAAACCCTGTATTGCACCAAGCCAAAATCTCCCTGTGACTTCCCTCACTGGTCTGACCTCTCCTAGGGATCCCAGGATCAAAGCTAATCCATTTGCCCTAGAGAGCCATTAACCTATCAGAGCCTCAGTTCTTCATCTAAAAACTGGAGGTGGGGGGAGGGGAGATAATACTTTTCAGGGAGTTTTTAATGATCCAATGAGATACAGCATATAAAGTGCTCAGCCTTATGCCAGGTCCCCCAGGGAGATGGGAAGAAAGGAGCCCTTCTGTTGATTCTACTGTGAATTGATTCATAGGAGAAGGTAGGGAGGGGTCAGTATGGTTTGGTCTAGGAATGTCTTAGCATAATTGACAGGGGTCAGGATTTGAAAGTCTGGGGAGGCCCTGCCAGTGGGAGACTGGGTCTTTGTCCTAATAGAATCTTAGGGGTAATCTGACCCAATCTCTTCATTCCTTACAGTTTAAGAATCTGGAGATTAGAGAGGCTGAGACATTTGTCCAAAGTCACACGATGAGAGGCAGAGCAGAATCCTCTTTGTGTAGGCAGGGCTTCCCAGTGTTGTGTAGAAGGAGCACTGAACTTGGAATCCTAAGTCCTAGCTGTGAGCTCTTAAGCTTTGTGGATATTTTACTATGTGACCTGGGACAAGTGTTTTTCCTTCTGTGGCCTCAGTTTCCCCACTTATAGAATGTGAGGTGTTGGCCTAAATGATTTTCGAGGTTCCTTCTGGCTCTAAAATTCTGTGATCAAGGAAGTGGTTTTTGAACTTGAAAGAAGGGTGGGATCAATTTATCTGAGGGACAGGGACATCCAGATGGGGAAAACAGTACAAGCAAAGATTAGGGAATTAACTGGATGGGACATTTGAAGAGATGAGACCCCCAAGGCATTTTACGTGTACAGGAAAACACTTAGCATGGTGTCTGACTCAATAAATCCCTTTCTCTTTCTCTAAGCAAAACTTCCTATTTTTACAGCTCTACCTCATCCATTAAATGGAGGATAATAATTTTATACCAAAGCCCATTCTCCTCTTCTTCCAAAGCCATAATGTTGTAGCTTGGCACATGGCTACCCAGCTAGGGACCAAATTCCCTAGCCCCCTCATAGCTTGGTGTGGTGACATGACAAAGTCCCCAGTAATGGAATGGGAGCTCAAGGGATATGTTGCTACTTCCAGGCCTGGCCCTTAACACAATATTCATGTGCTCCTCCCACTTTTACTCCTTCCTGAAGATATGATGTGGACGTGCCTGTGACCCAGTGTGACCATGCAGACAGGGAGATCACCAAGGGCTTGTGAAGAAAACCTCACGGAGGGAGCCGTTTCTTCTCTGGTTCTGTGCATCCCTCCTATTTATTCCATTATATAAGAATGTGGTAAACCTTTCTTTTTTTTTCCTTTAAGATTTTTTTTTGACAGAGAGAAAGAGGGAGCGCACAAGCAGGGGGAGTAGCAGGCAGAGGAAGAGGGAGAAGTAGACTCCCTGCTGAGCAGAGAGCCCGATGCGGGACTCGATCCCAGGACCCTGAGATCATGATCTGAGCCAAAGGCAGACACTTAACAGACTGAGCCACCCAGGTGCCCCAACCTTTCTGTCTTTTATGGCATCTCAGCCTTTTATCAGAACTGACTCAATGTTTCTAGGTGATCAAGGGCAGAGGGGAGACCAGGTGACTTCTGAGTGTTGTGTTTGAGAGTTTCTGAGGGCCAGCTTGCTGCTCTCATGAGGAGCTCTGTTTGGGGGATGGCTATAAGACTATTAAAATGAATGAATGGAAGGTCTCTTAAAAAAAAAAAAAGGAAAGGAAAGAAGGGAGGGAGGGAGTCGGGAAAATAGAAGGGAAGTCAAACAGGAAGCCCAAGAATTCTAGGGCCACAGAGACCTTAGAGATAGTCTTGTTCACCTGCAGCCCTCCTGCCCTCCCTTTTTTTTTTTTTTACAGAGGTAGACATCATGTCTCCAGAAGATAGAGATCCAGAATGACTCAAATGTTTGAGAGCAGGGGCGGGTGGGGGGTGGA
>CM053619.1:17638983-17743058 GCA_028646535.1 Procyon lotor | reverse complement strand
AAGAGAAGGACTTAGGGACAGAGGCTATAGAGAGCCATAGCTGTGACAGACTATCAGGGAGGAGACGAAAGAGTTTTGTTTTGACATTATTTTCAAACGACTACAGTTACCTGGAAAGAAACCAGCCACTACCAACTATAGCCTAAATATAAAATCACTGAAGAAGAATAAGCAATGTGTGTCTCAAGTGATGCAAAGCTGTGCATGTGTCAGCATGAGCAAACTAATTCATGTGGGCATGCAGAACACAAAGGGAGGGGGATTGAGGTTGAATGTAGTTATTCTTTGTTTTTCTTCTCTTGCCTGATGAAAATTTGCTATTTTTACACTGTCACAGAGCAATCAAAACTGTGATTATGTTTCACAATTTTGACAGCTAGTTTCATGTACTTTAAGTAGCTCTATTGTGTTTTAGACAATTTGAACAATTTGCTCTTCTCTGGGAAGTTAAGGGAGGACTGCACGTGCCTCCACTTCCTACTAAACCTGTGTGGAGAGCAAGCCATACAGTTGGCATTTGTTGAGCAATGCACTAAGTGTGTTGTGCGTAAGAACTCATTTATTCCTCATAACGACTCAGGGAAGTAGGTACCAATACAATAGGTACAGAGACTGAGGGTCAGAGTGGTAGGTACCTGGTCTGAGGTCACTAGCTGGTACACGGCGGGCTGGAATTAGAACCAGGTGGTCTGGCTCCATATCCTGTATTTTCAGCCCTTGGCTAGTCCAGCCCATGGTATCTTACTTGGCAATAGCCGAACCATACCAGACTTCCTGATTTGCAGAGTGGACCTTTCCTCTCCACCATCTCCATGTAGGTCCATCATAGAACCAGGGCTTATTTGCCAAAGGAGATGCAATGGTAAGGAGTTTTGCAGATCTGCTCTGTGATCGAGGCATGGGCTGTTCTTAGTGGGAGACCTGGAGAGGAGAAAGTAGGCTTCTACTGAGACTTGGGCTCCAGAGCCGCACCCCCCGCACCCCCCCTTTTGCCCTAAGGGAGCTCTGGGCAGGGAGGAAGATCCAATTTCCAGACATGGTTGAAACCAGAGCTGGGTCGCCCCCTCCTGCTGGCCTCCTGTGTCCCTCCCCCGTGTGTGCTGATGTGGAATAGGCTGAGGGCACAAGGGGAAGTATTGTTCCTGCCCCCACTTTGTGTGACCAGCTCCCAGCCGAGCGTGGAGGAGTTTGTGTAACTTTCCTGGGGGTTAAGAGCAGGTCAGCACAGGGCTGCAGCCCAGGCTGCTCTCCCAGCAAAGGGAGCCTTGGGCTAAGCCGGGCGGCCCCGTGGGAACAGCAGTGCATACCTGCTGCCCATGCCCTGAAACGGGAGGACAGCTCAGGCTGCTGGGCATGAAGGCACAGACCTCAAGCCCCCAGCTTCCCTCCTCCCAGCCTAGGCCTTGGGCGCAGAGGCAGATCACAGAAGCCAGAACTGACAGGGAGCCTGGAGACATGCAGCCCCAGGCCCACATTTGACAGGTAGGCAGACTGAGGCTCCGAGAGGAAAAGAGCAAACGTGAATCCTGCACCTACAGAGTGCCACTTGTTCCCTCCTTCATTCATTCAACAAACACCTGTGGACACTATTAAGTGTGGACACTATTCTAGGAAGTTTATTAGATTTCTCATTCAGATGGCATTCAGGGGAGGAAACAGAGGGTGAGGATACGAGAGCTTTCCAAGGTCACACGGCTGGTTGGGGACAGGTCTGCTGAGCTCTAGCTTGAGAATCACCCATGCTCCAGACATGCGACCATGTATAGGTGGTGCAGAGAAAGTCAGATGGAGGAAGGACCTTAAGAACTTCTCTGATTCATTTTCCTTTTTCCTGGCTAATATGACAGAGTCAATTCTACTCAACAATTTATTTGGTGTCGACTCTGGGCAAAGTGCTTAATTGATTCTCTTCTTCTGGGAAGATTTCCAGGAACCAACCAACCTCCCGCATGGGGAAGTTAGTCCTGATAAAATCTTCCCTTCTTTAATTTAAGCCATTTTCCCATTTGTCATACACAGGATGTGAACACAGCTTGTGTTTCAAGCAAAGTTCTTCCCCAGCACGGGATGAGCGAAGGCTGGAATACGACCACGAATGGGGAATTGCAGAAGCAAGGGCACCCCCCAGCCCCTGGTAGGGACAGAACTCAACGAGGTGGGTGGGGTGGATGAAAATGTACACAGAATTCCACTTTTAAGCAGAACTTGAAAAGTTTACAGAGGATGTTTGTATATATGTTCATTCTCTCTTGGTCCACAGAGCAATCCTGGAAGACAGGCATTTTATCTCCATTTCACAGACAAAAAGGTGAGGCTCAGAGGGTGTAAGTGGTTGGCTGAGAGCCACAGAGCTCATGAATGGCAAAGGTGGACCCGCATGCATGACTCTTAACCCCTAGCCCAGGGCTGTTTCTGTGATGCCATGTGCCTTAGGTTCCTGCCTACCGTCCTATGGGCAGTGATGGTGACTGGTGTGTGTCTCGGACATTCTTGCAGAGAATGAGATGCTCAGTAGGGCTGGAAGCCCAGTTTCTCCCTCCCCTGGAGGGGGAGCGGAGGTGGAGGAGGGGCCTCTGTCCGGCCAGATGTGTTGGAAGGGAGGGCGAGTTCATGGCTTAGGTTAATGATCCCTGCAGCCCGCATCACTGGGCGGTGGGAACAGGTGGCCAAAGCCGGGCTGACCATTCAGGGAATGGGTTGGCTGAGCTGGAGGCACCGGTTGTGGTCCATTTCCCCCAACCCCAGGAGGTCATACATGGGGTATCTCATCCCGCCGTCCCCACCGTCGCTTAGCCCTTCATTGGCATGCGTCTGGACCATTACAGCTGCCTCCCACCTGGTCCCCTGACTCCAGCCCCGTCCAGTTGCAGCTTCCTCCTTGCTACTGGCAGAGTAGCGTTTATACAGCATAGATCTGTTCCTGTTACTTCTCGCCAGAAGTTTTTCCTTCAATCCCTTCTCCCTGACAGTGCAGGGCCCCGAGCAGGCTCTCATCATTTAGCCCCAACCCTTCTAAGTTTGATCACAGAACTCCCCTTTTTGCACCTTGTGCCTTCACAGAGGCTTCCTACCCCCACACCTTTGTCTTCGCTGTTCCCTTTGCCTCGAATGTCCTCCTGCTCGGTCTCTGGCCTTGATTTTGCTCTCTCTTTTTTTTTCCTTGCTCTCTTTTCAACTCACAACTTACTTTTTTTTTTTTTTTTTCTTTTGTGATACTTATGACCTTCTTACTTGTGTTTCTGTACATATTGTCTCCTGCCCTGGACCATGAGCTCCTCAAGAGGTATCTCATTTAGTCCCTCTGGCCCCTGGCATGACACTTACTTATGGTAGGGGCTTAGTAGCCTGCAACAGGCATGGGCTGAGGGATGGGGGGGTTGCTCATAGTGCAGGCTCCAGAGCCAACTTTGCCTGGATTCAAATCCTGGCTCTGCTAGTCATTACCTGTGCGACTTTGGGCCAGTTGTTTAACATCTGTGCCTCAGTTTCTTTGTCTGTCAAATGGGGATAATAGTATCTTCACCAACATTTATTAAGCACCTGCTGTGTGCCAGGCAGAGTGCTGGGCATTTCCACATGCTTTTCCTCATTCAGTCCTCACAGGGTTGCTGGAAGGAAGGTAGTATTCCCATTTTTCTTAATGAAGAGCCTGAGGTTCAGAGATCAAGTGATGGGCCGGTGGGCTCCCAGGTAGGAAACAGTAGGGCCAAAGTTGAACCCGGAACTCCATGCTCTGACTTTTCTTTCTTTTTATTTTTTTTAAAGACTTTATTTGCTTATTTGAGAGAGAGAGAGAGAGAGAGACAGAGATAGTGAGAGAGAGCAGGAGCGGGGAGGAGAGGGAGAAGCAGGCTTCCCACTGAGCACAGAGTCTGACTTGACATGGGGCTGTATCCCAGGACCCTGGGGTCATGACCTGAGCCGAAACCAGATGCTCAACCCACTAAGCCACCTAGGCTTCCCTGACTTTTCTTTCTGTCTAACTCTGTTGACTTGGAATTCCAGAGGAAGGTCCCTGTGATGTGATCCCCGGAAAGAGGCATGACCCCTTTTTCACCCCCCAAATAGGCATCCTTCCCAGTCCCTCTCCAAGGCCCAGCTCTCCAGGGAGCAGTGAGTCAGTGCTGAGGTCAAGGTCGGGTACCACAGGATGAGGAACTTTCCTGAGTCCCTGTGGATCCTCCCTGCTCTCTTCTGGTCTCCTCCAGCAGCTGAACTGGGACTGCCTTCTGGGCTCGGCCTGGTGGGCTCCATGCCATTTCCAGATGTCACACATCAGGCCTGGGCTCCCAAGAGGCTGCAGGGTATGGGCAGGGTGCCTCTTCCAGGGGCCTTCGCAGAGGTGCCGTTGGACCACTTCCCCAGATGGGTGATGGAGGACAGGAGCTCTTTGGAGCCTGACCCACCTGGGCTGGAGTCCTGCCTCTGGCACCTCACAGCTGGTGCGGGCAGTCTACTTAGGGACAAAGGGACTCAGTTTCCTCAAATTCAAAATGGGGAGAATAACTCATATTCCCCAGGTTGCCGTGAGCATTAGTTCAGATGGTAGACTGAAAACACTAGTACCTGGCACAGAGTAGGCGCTTAGGAAACACTAGTTTTCTCCCTCTGGCACTCTGCCAGGACCCTCCTCTGAGGACCTTGTCTGATCTGTTTCAGAAGGAGGTCTGTCTGAAAGGGCCCACTCCCCCATTGCACCCAGGGAGCCTGTACTGGGCACCTTCTGTCTGAGAACCTGGTTGCTTTAACCGTCCCCTCCAGGTGTGGGGTGGGGAGAGAATTCAGCCTGGCTCTGCCTGGACCACTTTCCTGTCCCCTTGGATGCCAGTTAGCTTCCCCCGCAGGTACCCTGGCTAGCTGGGGAAGGGGCTGCTCTGGGCCCAAATCTACCTTGGCTGTTGACCAAATTCCTGGCATTCTCACTGTGGATCCTGGGAACTGACCTTATCCTTGCTTCTGTGAAGCCTCGGCATCTGCACCGTTCCCCCCACTCGTGTACCGTTTGGACCCCGTCAGCCAGTTGTTTCCCAGCTCCATGCTATAGGGCCCCTATGAGAGGACATACTTATTCACAGATGGAGAACTTGAAGCTTGGAGAAGTTAAATAACTGGCCGCCCTGCTGGGAAGTGGCAGGACTAGAGCCCAAGTATCTCTAGCTCTGAAGTCCCCGGTCTTTCCCCGACATCCCATTGCCTCCCTGGATGCTGGCCCTGAGAGGAAACAGCAACCTCACCACCTACTTAATGTGGTCTTTGAGGGGCTTTGCTTCTCCTTGCCTAGAATGGACTCCCTTTGATCCATCCCAGAGAAGGGGAAAGAAGAAGTGATGAATTCCCTGGAGGGAGGTCGAGAGACTCTGAAAACCACAGTGGAAGGAAACGGCCACAAACGCTGAATGGTAACAGTGCTGGCCTTGCCATGGACTGGCCTTGATGGACAAAACCCCATGGTGAACGTGGCAGATCCTGGAAGGGAGCAGGCTGCCTATCATAGAAGTGGAGGAAGACAGATTAGGGGATATTCTTCTGGCTTTAACTTGTATGGGCTCTCTGGGCTCCTTTAGTTCCTGTGTTAACCCTTCATCACACACCATACATGTCTGTTAGGACTCTTGGATGCCAATGACGGGAAACCCTCCTCAAGTTGGCTTCAGAAACAGGCAGAATTACTGGCTGTCATAATGGAATAGTGTTCAGGCATAAGTGTGGCTTCAGGTGCAGTTTGATCCAGGGCCCAAGTCATACCACCAGAATCCATCTCAGTCCAGTTGCCCATGGTTATCTCCATTCTTCAGCTCGATGAGGTGGCAGAAATAGCTGTTCTGCCCTAGGACAGACACCAGCCCACTACAGTGGAAAGGAGGGCACTTCCCTGTCCCAGAAACCCCAGCATTTGATTGGCTCTGATTGGTTTATATGCTCACCCTTGAATCAGTCACTGTGGCTGGAGGTAAAGCTGGGGAGACAAGAATGAATTAATTCAAAGCCCATTCCTGAAGCTGTGGGTGGTACAGTTCGATCAGACCACCCAGGGGATGCGGAAGGAGTAGTGTCCCAAAGGGAATTTGGGCTTTGGTTGGAGAAGGGGCAGTGAGTTTTGCAGCAGTATCCCTCATACCATCTCCCACAGCAGAGACGAATTCCCCTCCTCAGTCACTCATTGGTTATAGGCTGAACCAGGCGTTACCTGGTCTATCTTTCCTAGGCAAGGTAATCTCTCAGGGGTGGCAGCTCTCATTCTCCAAGGGTGTTGCTCCAGAGCTGGGGGCAGCTGAGAACCATTAGCAGCTAAACCTCCTGGCAGCAAAGAGGACTTGAGCAGAGCGTCCACTCAGGCTCCTTGCCTTACCCTTCAGACTGGACGCTTAGTCCTGTTTTCTTGGCAATGACCTAACTCCCTCAGTGACCCCCTAGCCTAAATCCCTTCCACACTCCTCTGGTTGCTTATAAATGCCTCTCCAAGCTTTTATAAGCCTTGACACTGCCCCTAAGGTGGCCCATGCTCCCTCATGGTCCCTGGAATGGGAACCAATCAGAGAGAGGTGCCCTGTGCTGGGGTCGCCCCTGCAGCGGGAGCAATGTTCATAAGGGGCTGCCATGGAGGAGGGCACAGTCCCAGGCCTCCTGGTTCCCTCTGCCTCTCTCCTTTCTGATCTGACCTTCATCTTCAGCATTGGGCTTTCTGGAATATCTTCTACCCGCTTCTAGTAGTTGCAGTTGAGCCTGCATCCAAGAAGGTCAATTCTCTCGGCCCTTCTAGTTTCCCACCCCTGGATTCTTCCTTAGGCAGATGATCCCCTCTGACAAGAGAAGTTAAAGTCAACTCTCTTGCCAGGTACCAGCTGCTTCTGAAGGCCTTATACTCGGCCTCGTTTGGGGACTTTGCTTATCTGAGTTTTAAGGATGGCCACCCTATATAAATTTAAAGGATAGACAACAAATGTTTGTAGATATATGACAAAGGGTTAACACAGGAGTGTACAAAAGGTTTTATAAATCAATAACAAAATATATGAATGCTGCAATTAAAAAATTGGTCAAAGGGCTTGAACAGGCAATATTACAAAAAAAGAAGTAGAAATAGTCAATATGCATATGAGAAGGTGCTTGACCTCACTGGAAATCAAAGAAGCTCAAATTAAAGCAGGGACGAGGGATCATTTTTTCACTTTTCCAATTGGCAAATATCCCAATAAAGGTATGGAGAAATGGCCACCCTCTTGCCCTGTTGATGAGACAATGGGAGGAGGTCCTGTTGGCTGGAAGGCAACCAATTTCTGGAAGGCAATTTAGATGCCCTTGGCAAGCCTTAAAAATGTTCGTAACCTTAGAACTCACAATTAAACTTCTTGGAACATTTCCTAAGGAAACACTGGAGGATGTGCCCAAGGATATATGTACCGTGATGTTTACCTCATGCATAATTGATATGCATGATATGCATGACAGTAAAAATATGTTATGAATATCATAATTGATATTCATAAGAGTAAAAAAAAGGAGGGAGAATGACCCATCAGTAGAGAACTAATTCCAATCAATGATGCTTCTTCATTCATATGATGGAATCTTATGCAGCCATTAAAAATGGTGGTGGACATCTGTGTCTACTGACTGACATCAAAAGAGCCCCATTACCCATTACGTTAAAAAAAAGTTACAAGATATCATGTAGAATATGCGTTATGCTGAATTTTATACCTACACATGTATGTAGGCCCAGGAAGTGTCTGGAAGAGTGTTCACCCATTACCGGGTGGTAGGAATAGTGGGTTCTGTGGTTTGTGCCTGTGGGTAACACGTGCCACGTGACCCTCTGGGTTTGCCACTCAGCCCTCTTTCTGGTGGAGCTGACTCACCCTAAGGTTGAATGACTGGGCTATGCTCCTGGTACAGGCTCAGTGGGATTGATCTTGAGGGCCCAAACCAATGTGGATTATTCTGGAGCTCCCGAGAAACACCATTCCATAACAAAGCTTACTGACATAAAACAACCGTTTCGTAACAGATTCCGTTGTTAGGAATTTGAAGAGGGCACAAGCGGGATGGTTTATCTGTGCTCCCACAAAGCATGGGCCCTTGGCCAGGAAGCTGTAGGTGGCTTGCACGACTGGCATCCTCTGGAGAATTCTTCATGTACAGGTCTGACACCCGCGATGACCGGAAGGCTGGGCTTAGAACTGTTGGCCGGAACACCTGCTCATGGGCTGCAGGTGGCTCGGGAGTCTTGTAGCGTGGCGGCCAGGTTCCCAGGGGGGGATGTCTTCAAAAGGAAAGACTCGAGAGAGTGTTTCAAGAGACAAAAGCTAAAGTTACAACGCTGCTTCCAGATCAGCCTCAGAAACCATACTGGCATCATTCCCGTCACCTTCTATGGGTTACAAGTGAGCCATTAAGGCCAGCTCAGAACCATAGAGGAGGGACATTAGACTCCACGCCTTGATGGGAAAGTGCAAGGTCACGTTGCAGAAGAAGTGTGTGAGATGGGAGATCTTGTGGCCTCCTATGGAAAAGACAACTTGCTGTAGACAGTCTTTCTTCTCTACTGGATTCGAAGCTCAGAGATGTGAGATTTGGAGTAGCTGCAGCCACCTTGGACCCATAAAGAGGAAGCCTGTGCATAAAGGCAGCTTGGAGAGCCGAGGGATGCGGAAAAGTAAGAATGGGGAGGTGTGGGGGAAAGAGCGGAAGGGAGAGAGAGGGAGGGGGGCAGGGGGGAGAGAGAGAGAGAGAGAGAAAGGTCCAGAGGGTGTCATTTGAAGCTAGCCCCACCCCCAACTCCTTAGTCCTGGGAGCCAATAATCCCCTTATGCTTAAGCCAGTTTGAGCTGGGTTTTCTATCTCTTGTAAAAGAAATAGTCCTAATCAATACAAGGGGATTTTACTAGAATCTTCCTCCCTTTTTTATACTTTCCCATACTGCTTGAATTTTCTACGGTGAGTCTGTCACATTTTCAGTGTTTTAAAATTTTTAGGGGCGCCTGGGTGGCTCACTGGGTTAAAGCCTCTGCCTTGGCCTCAGGTCATGATCTCAGGGTCCTGGGAGCAGCCCTGCATCAGGCTCTCTGCTCGGCGGGGAGCCTACTTCCCCCTCTCTCTGCCTACTTGTGATCTCTCTCTGTTAAGTAGGTAAATAAAAATCTTTAAGAAAAAAAAATTTTTTTTTAGGATTTTATTTATTTATTTGACAGAGAGGAGAGAGATCATAAGTAGGCAGAGAGGCAGGCAGAGAGAGGGGGAAGCCGACTCCCTGGGGAGCAGAGAGCCCAATGCGGGGCTTGATCCCAGGACCCTGAGATCATGACCTGAGCCGAAAGCAGAGGCTTAACCCACTGAGCCACCCAGGCGCTCCAAGAAAAAAAATTTTTAAACTAAGCAGCCATCTGTGAGTCACCAATGGCAATGACTGTGACTTTAGTAACCACATTTTGATCGATCTGAAGACAAAAGTCCTTTGCCTACCGTTATCTTTTGTTTGTCAGAATGCAGTGTCCACACTCCCATCCCAGCATCCCTCACTAAATCCTAAGTTTTCTTTAAACTTTAGGAACTTTCTAGTTATTCCATTCAATACACAGTCAGCTGGTGGGATGGAGTCTGGCATGGCATCGTTCCTGGCCCCCAGAGGTCCTTAGTCTGGGCAAGACACAGAATGGACGTATCATGTGCTATGGGAGCTATAGAGAAAGAGAGGAAACTTCTCACTAAAATGGAGATAAAGGGGGCATTCCAGGCAGAGGGACCAGCTTGAGCAAAGGCCTGATAGTGAGACCACAGGAGCTGTATGGTTAGCATAATACAAAGCAAGTGATTGCAGAATAGGGAGAAGATAGGTTGAAGCCTAAGCTGGGGAGGGCCTTGGATGCAGGGGGAAGGAGTTTGGGCTTCAACCTAAAGATCATGGGCAGCCACTGGAAGGATGCAAACAGAAAAATGTCATCAGATTTTGAGATTGGAAGGTATCTCTGACGATGGTGTGGGTAATGGATGGGATAGTCATGAGACCATGTAGGCAACTACTGCAATAGTCCAAGCCATCAATAGTGAGGGCCTAAGTTGTCTTGCATTCGTGTAGCCACTCAGCCTGAGCCCTAACCAACAGTAGGCTTTCCTTGCTGTTTATGTCCATGGCCATTCTTGGGGGAAGAGGTCGCTCTGGTGTTCTCCAGAGCCATGCCCCACCCTGGGTCAGAGACCTTGTCCTGCCAGAGCCCTTTTCCCTGGTTTCCCCACTAGACCCAGATCCTGGCTCTAGTTAAGGTATGTGGGAGGCAGGGGCTGTCCATATCATTCAGTCCACCTGACTGTGGAATACCCAGATTGGGAGCAAATCTTCAAGTAATAACTTAAAATAGTAAATCAAGACCATTCATCACGTACTGCAAGACTATATAAACAGATCTGGATTAGCCCACGTAATGCTATCAGCAACCTGTGAGGCTGATTCCATGGCCCTGTCCACGGGACCGATGAGAAAACTGAGTCATTACTGCGATAGCCGCTCTCTCCGGAGGGCCCCACACAAGGTTGGCCCCCCATTGGGCATTGCCTGAAGATCCCACCCCCAGCTGCTAGGAGGTCCTCAGTCTTCATGGCTGGAACGCAGCGGCCTGCCTTCTACGGCTGCTTATCTGTCCAAGCTCAGCAAGGAGGCTCCCTAATCCAGGAAGTCGCCAAGTTCTACTTCACCCCCATCCACACCCCCCAGCTGGGGACAGGTTTCCTGCTTCCTGCTCTCCCTGCCCAGCATTTGTCTCACTGCCCTGTCATGGTCGCCCCACCGTACTAGAGGCCAGCCCCCCGGGGTTAGGCAAGCAGCTCTCCCTCACCTGGGGTCACGATGGGAGCACAGAGCAGGCTTGCAATAAAAGGGCAAATGTTGCGTGGAGGGGTGGGAGCCTCCCTGCTTCCCCACCGGCAGCTGCAGGACCTCCTCACTCTCCAGAGAGTTGGGATTCCTCCCCGGACTCCCCGGAAACCCACATGGAGGTCGGAGGAGGGCCTGCCCCAAGCTGCCCGTCTCCCATCATCCACAAACATCTTCCCACCCTCTGCCTTCGCTTTTCCCAGTAAAGATCCTGGGATCAAGCCCCACATCGAGCTCTCTGCTTAGCGGGGAGCCTGCTTCCCCCTCTCCCTTGCCTGCCTCTCTGCCTACTTGTGATCTCTCTCTCTCTCTGTTTGTCAAATAAATAAATAACATCTTTAAAAAAAAAATCCCGTTTCAAAGTTGGATCTTGTCTGAATAAGGAGAGGTGGGTACTGGCGCGGACTCCTAGACCCGGGGGCCCACCCTGGAAAGAACGAGGAGAGGAAGACGGGGAGGGCTGAGACGGTCACTGGGCTGGAGGCGGACGACAAAGCCAGCCCGCCGGCTGCCCTCGCCCGAGTCAGGACACTTGGAGACGGGGAGTCGGAGCGGCCTCAGCAGATGGAATGGGGCAGTAGTGGTCAGTGGCGGCCCATGGTACTTTCGCGCTGATCTAATCACTGCTCTCCTTCCCTGGGAGGCTTTTTGCAGCATTTTAGCGCAGAAAAGTGCTGCCTTTCTCTCTTTTGTGGCTCGAGCTGCTATTTAAGAAAGAAGAAAAAAATCGATACGCCTTCTCTGCCTTTCAGTCTTTCCCCCCCAAAAGGTGTTTCTTGGGGGGAAGGGGTGGGGGGGTGGTGAGGAGCGTTTTTGTCATTCATAAGCTGTGGTGACAAATCCTTGACATCATTCGCGGTTCCTATCGATCAGCTCCATCCGCGGCACCAGAGGACAAATAGAAATCATTTGTCTGTCTTGGCTCCCAAACAGCCCGAGACAAAGGGCCTGGGCAGCAATCAGCAGCTGGAGGTATTAGCAGTGGGTCAAGTTCGGAGGTCAGAGGTCAAACAGGTTGTCATCAGTTTCTCACAGCTATCAGAGCAAGGGCAGGGGAGGGGGCGCGTAAAACCCACCACCAACACAGCTGGTTCTTATTAGCCAAATCCTGCCTGCCTGTAAAGAGAGCTGGGCCAGCCGGGTCCACACCCACCCCAGGGACACCCTGGGGTGCCGGGTTTCATGGGATAGCGGGAGGGCTGGGGGTGGCGAGGGGCCAGGAAGAAAAAAAGCAAGATCTGAGCTCTGCCTGCCACTATTCATCCTTCCCTCTCCCAGGGGAAGCCCCGAGTTATTCTGTCCTGGGGCCTGGAAGAGAATGAGAGAGAGAGAGACAGACAGACCTTGGGTTTCATTGGGAGTCTGAACAAGCAAGTTAATCCTATAAAATTGGAAGTGGCTTAGATGGTCTGGGAAACACGGGATGCAGCCAGGGGACAGTTGAGTCATTTTAAGTCCCTGATTACACACCACCTGTTTTGGTTTCGGCTCTCACCCTCGGAAAGGAAGAGCCCCGACTCTTAGGGCAATGAATCCTGAGAAAGATATATATGGTAAGAGGAGGGTGGCAGATGCAGCCCCAGAGAAATGACACACACAGGAGGTTACTCGGGAATGCAGAGATATGACAGTTGGGGTGGCAGATAACCACCCTTTTCACTGAGCACTTAGCACCAAGGCTCTGGGCCCATTGCAGGGGCGACCTCACTTAAGCACCAAGAGAGCCCTGTCAGGGCTTATCGGTCTCATTATACAGAGGAGCAGACTGAGGCTCAGCGAGATGAGCTCACCGGTATCGTTGATGCTGTAAGGGATCCCAGCACATATCTGAGAAGTGGACCTCCGTGGAACGAAGGAAGGGAGACCTTGGAGTGGGGTGAACATTCTTCAGGGAATACAGGTGCTCCTGATGGGAACACGGTGGGAGCCGTGGGTCCCTAATCCCACCAGCTGCTCCCTTGGCATGTCCCAAACACCCGGGGCCTGTGTTGTCTTCTGAAGACGAAAGCACCCAGAACTGGAAATTGCAGCTGCAAAGAGGACCCCCACTCGGAGAGGAGGGTGACTCAGGAGCTGAGGAGCCGGTCCAGACTGAACCGGGTGCTAAATCCAGCTCTCGGGAGCCAACCGTCCCTTCCAGTCCCGTAGTGAGCATGGCGGCCTCTCTTCAGTAGCACAGAGTCCCAGAGACGGGAGAGGGCAGGATGTGTGCGCATCTGAAGACAGGAGTGACCTGCCCCTCAGAGGTCTCTGCCGGAGCAGGGACCCTGCTCGAGTCCAGGGGCCTCCTAGGGACCTGGAGATGTGCTCTGATGGAGCCGAGGAGGGAAGTCTCTGACGCACCTGTTACTTGTTCCAGCTCTCGAGGGATCTTTATGAGAAAGAAAGGTAAAGGGGTAGTAGGATTGGGTAGATAGGAGAGTTTGAAGGAAACCTCAGTGATCCGTGGGGGAAATGTCCTTCTGAAACAGGAGCCCTTAAAAAGAACTAAGGGTGCCTGGGTGGCTCAGTTGGTTGAGGATCTGACTCTTGATTATAGCTCAGGTCATGATCTCAGGGTCGTGGGCTCGAGCCCCATGTCAGGCTCCCCACTCAGCATGGAGTCTGCTTGTCCTGCTGCTCCTTGCCTTTCCCACCACGCTTTCTCTCTCTCTCTCTTACTCATAAATAAAATCTTTTTTTTTTCCAAAGGATTTTATTTATTTGTCAGAGAGAGAGAGAGAGAGAACACAAGCAGGCAGAGAGGCAGGCAGAGGCAGAGGGTGAAGCAGGCTTCCCGCTGAGCAAGGAGCCCGATGTGGGACTCAATCCCAGGACCCCGGGATCATGACCCGAGCCGAAGGCAGCTGCTTAACCAACTGAGCCACCCAGGCGTCCCTCATAAATAAAATCTTAAAAAAAAAAAAAAAAAAGACTAAGGGTCCTGGCTATAAAATATACACGTGCATGCAAAACTGGCGAAATCTGAAAGGGTCAATGGATGGCAACAATGACAGTTTCCCAGTTGGGATATGGCGCTATAGATATTGGTAAGATATTACTGTTGGGGGAAACTGGATGAAAGGTACCTAAGACCTCTCAGCATTATTTCCTACAGTTGCATGTCAGTCTACAATTATTCCAAAAGGGGGGAAAAAGTATAAAAAGGGGAAAAAAAACAGTACGGAGCATTGTGTTCCCTTAACAGATTTCTATTCTCTGCTGTTTGACAGCAACAGGGAAAAGCATAGGCAGAAAAGAAGCCTTTCTCAGTGTAGAAGATAGAGAAGAATGAGCCACCTTATATTTAATCACCTATGATTATCCCATTTTGAGGGGAAAACTGAGGCTCAGGGCAGTCGGTGTATTCCTTGGCCTGCGGCCACAGTGGCTAGGGTAGCAACCCACTTTCCTGCTTCCAGTTGGCTGGCTGACTCTAAGTGTGCCTTTTGGGGTGCCTGGGGGCTCAGTCGGTTAGGCATCTGCCTTTGGCTCAGGTCACGATCCCAGGGTCCTGGGATTGAGTCCTGTGACAGGCCCCGTGCCCAGTGGGAAGCCTGCTTCTCCTCTTGCCCTGCCTCTCTCCCTGCTTGTGCTCACTTGCACGTTCTCTCTCTCAAATAAATAAAATCTTAAAAAAAAAAAAAAGTGCTTTTTTCCACTGTACCACCGAGTCGGTGGTCTATTTCCAGAGCCCCATAAAGTGTGCTCTCCAAAGGTAGACTTAACCCAAGAAACAAATTATGGCAATACCACCAAGTATCCATTAAGCACTTGGCCACCAAGATTACGCAGTTAAAAACCAAACAAAAACAGGGGTCCTAACCTCAAGAATCTGACTCGGCAGAGACCAACATACATAGGGCTGAGCTGGACTTGTGTAAGAGGGACACAGGGGTCAGAGAAGGGGAGCCCTGTGGGGAGCGGGCGGCGATGGAAGGCCTCTTGGAAAGGGGCAATTAGGTGTCTTTACCCCTGGTTTCTTCTTTATTGTGGTAAAATACACATAACACAAATTTTATCTTTTTTTTTTTTTTTTTTTTAATTTGACAGCGAGAAACACAGCGAGAGAGGGAACACAAGCAGAGGGAGTGGCAGCGGGAGAAACAGGCTTCCCGTCGAGCAGGGAGCCCGATGCGGGGCTCGATCCCCTGACCCTGGGATCATGACCTGAGCCGAAGGCAGACGCTCAACCACTGAGCCACCGAGGCGCCCCCACAAATTTTATCTTAATAATGTTTCACTGTACAGCTCAGTGGTATTAAGGACATTCATATCATTGTATGACCATCTCTGGAACTCTTTGCATCTTGCAATCCCCACGCCTATCAAACAAAAACTCCTCTTCTGCCCTCCTCCTGGCCCCCGGCGCCCCCCCACCCCACTTTCTGTCTCTAGGACATTGATGACGGCATCATACAGTACTTGTGTTTGCATGACTGGCTTACTGCATTCAGCGTAAGGGCCTCCAGGTTCCTCCACACTATAGCGCGTGTCCCTATTTCCTTCCTTTTTAAGGCTGAAGGATCTCCGCTTGTATGGGCGTACCACATTTTGCTTCTCTCGTCATCTGTTGATGGACACTGGGGTTGCTTCTATGTTTTTAGCGATTGTGAATAATGCTGCTATGAGTGAGCACGGGTGTGCATGTATCTCTCGGAGACCCTACTTTGAAGTTTCAGATGATATATGCAGAAGTGAAATTGCTGGATCCCAGGGTAATTCTATTTTAATTTTTTGAGGAAATGGGGCAGCTATGTTTTAAAGATCATAAGGTTTTGGTTTTTGGGTGTTTTTTGGGGAGGAGGTTAAATAAGTAATATATGTACATATGATGTACAATTCAAAAGGTCTGTACAGGGCACCTGGGTGGCTCAGTGGGTTAAAGCCTCTGCCTTCGGCTCAGATCATGATCTCGGGGTCCTGGGATCGAGCCCCACATTGGGCTCTCTGCTCAGCAGGGAGCCTGCTTCCCCTTCTCCCTCTGCCTGCCTCTCTGCCTACTCATGATCTCCTTCTCTCTGTCAAATAAATAAATAAAATCTTTTAAAAAAATGAAGATTACTATAACCAACACTCACGTTGCCACTATCCATCGTCATTAGCATGCTAGTTATCCACATATTGCCTCTTAGCTCCAAATCTACCATTGTTTGCCCTGCTTTGTGATCCAGGAGCTGGACCTTGTACGTAGAGAAGTCTCTTATGGGCTGGCATGGTGTTCTACTACACGGCATGGTGGGAGATGGGTCAGGGGGGCTTCTCTTCCTGGTTCCTGTGTGCAAGTCTTGCTCCCGACTGCCAGCAGCAAGTGGGAGACTACCTGGTGCTCACCCTCCCGTGAGTTACACTGGCGCCCCTATGGACAGGTACCTGCCAGCCATAGTCTGCCTTCTGTTGTCCAGCTCTGGTTGAAACACGGCAGTGAACTTCTCGGGGTACCCACAGCCACACTCCCTCTCAGGCCTGTTGGGGGGCCCCTTTCCAAGTATGTTTCTAAGCGCTCTCTTAACCCTAGACATAGTAGCTGCTCCCATGTTTGTTCCTTTAGAGGTCTCATTTGCTCCTCTTAGAACTTAACCACCTTTCACTGGTTAATTTTTTTTTTAATTTTTTTTTTATTTGACAGAGAGAGATCACAAGTAGGCAGAGGCAGGCAGAGAGAGAGAGCGGGGGAAGCAGGCTCCCAGCTGAGCAGAGAACCCGATGCGGGGCTCCATCCCAGGACCCTGAGATCATGACCTGAGCCGAAGGCAGAGGCTTTAACCCACTGAGCCACTCAGGTGCCCCTAATTTTTTTATATTAAATTTTCCCCATGTAGTTCCTGCCTCCTGATTGGACCCTGACTGATACATTTAATATTTTTGTCATATTTGCTTGCTTTTATTTTAAGTACATGACACACTGCAGGTGTAAAGTCCCTTCTAATGGCCATTTCCAGTTCTATCTATACCCTTTCCCCAAGAATGAACCATTATGCTGAGTCTGGGTGACTCCTTCCATTAAAAAAAATGTTTATATGCATTCATATGTACTCATAAATGCATATAAGTGGTATACTTTCCATATCATTCTGAATCTTGTTTCCATCCACCCAGTAGTACATTATCTAAAATTATCTGTGTGCATTTGTGTAGATCAAATTCATACTTCTTAAACTGTTGTGTAATATCCCATCATAAAACATGTGTCCTTAGTTCATTCCCCTATAGATATTTTCCCCCTATAGATATTACATTGTGTCCAGTATCTGGCCCTTTGTAAACAGTAATGTAGTGTGCATCCTGTGAATACATATGCTAGAATTTCCCTAGGGAACATACCTGGAAATTGAGTTTTCTGAATAGGTCATAGACTAGATACAATTTGCAATGTTCAATTAAATGCTACTTGTTTGCTCTTTTGACAATACTTACCCTTCCACCCACCATGTAAACAGCATTGTTTTCTTCACATCTTCCTCAACACTTTGTATTATTAAGCTTCTTAATTTTTCCCAGTGTGATGGGTGAAAAATGGTATCTCATTTTTCTTTTCATGACTTTAATGGCCATTCGAAGATCCTCTTCTGTGAACTGCTTGTACTGTTTCTTGCTATTCTGTTAGGTTCTTTGTCTCTCTTTCACAGATCATAGTTCTTTATACATTCTGATGGATGCATTGTCTATTGCAAATATCTCCTAGTAAATTGCCTGCTTTCTAGCTTATGGTATATTTTGCCCTAGGTAAGATATAATTTTAATAGAGTTAAGTAAATCTGTGTTTTATTTTGTAGATTATTCTTATTGTGTCTTTCTGGTTTGAGGAATCTTTCTCTATCCTGACTTATGACAATACTTTTCTCTAATTCTCTTTTCCATTTGGGTCACTCAAACATCTACATTTTCGTGTTGTGAATGATATATCACTGCTCTATTATTAAATAGTCTTTCTTTTCCCTAGTGATTAGTGGTGGTATCTCTAACATAGGCCGTGTTCCCATATATAGATATGAATATGTTCCTGGGCTCTCTCTTCTGTTTTATTGGTTGATTTATCTATGCCTGTGTTAATTAGGATAAAAAAAAAAAAACCAAGCTGCTGTAACAGGAGTTCCAACAAAATTTTAAGAACAAAGTTTCTATTTTATGCACATAATAGAAGAAGGTATGAGCTCTGCCTCATGGAGCCATTCAGGAACTCATGCTTGTCCATCCTGGGGCTTAGTCATTCCCTGTTGAAATCTGGGTCACGACCACATTTGGGTTCCAGTCTGGAGGAAGGGTGGAGAAAGAACTAGAGAAAATACTCCTGCTGTTTTAAGCATCCTAGTCCGGAAGGGGGACATATCACTTCTGCTCATGTTCCATTGATGACAACATATTCTCATAGCCTCACCTAACTGCAAAGAGGACCAGAAGCCGTTTGGCACCCAGCTGGGCTGCCATGTGACTAACTACTGCTCTATTACCATGCAAAAAGGGGAAATTGAATTTTGCTGGGCAGCTAACCCCTCCATCACAAATCCTGGCCAGGGTCACACTATTTTAATTACTATCCTCCCTCGTTAGCTAGCAACCTTTGTGTTGGCAAATGGCTACCACGGCTCCAAGTGTCTTGTCCTTATTCACTGTTCATTAGTTATCTATTACTGCATTATCAATGACCCCAAAACTCGGTGGCTCAAGTAATAAACTTACAAGCGAAGATGGCAGAGCAGAAAGATGACGTCACTGAGCCTTTGAATTAACTAATCCCGCCTCAGAACACCTTGTTGTAGCGATAATAAGTGCCCTTCATAGTTTAGGATAATTTGAGCTGGGTATTCTCTTACTTAATAGCTGAAAGCAACCTACCTGATACATATTTTTAGATACATGCCATCTCAAGATGGACTAAATCATGCTTCTGTAATAGCCAGCAAAATTCCTGCAGTTGAAAGTAATAAAGGTTCATTTCTTTCTCATACTGCTGGTCCAGCACAGGTTGGCTAGGGTCTCTAGCCCCTGCCATCCATGCTTGCTCTAGGCCATCAGCTAGTGGAGCAGCTGATATCGGTAGTATTGACAGTTGTGATAAATAGTAGAGGAAGATCCCTGGATGGTCTTATGCCAATGATGAAATGTTCCCTCCTGGAAGTGCCAGAGATCACTGTAGTTCATAATTCATTGGCCCCGTGTGACCAGAAGAGACCAGGAAACACAGTGTATCCTGTGCCAGAGCACTGGAAGGATCTGGTGAACAGCACTAGTGACTATGACACGTGCACTGAGGTTTATAAATTTCCCTCTAAATACTGCTTTACCTGCTCCTTACAAATTTTACCTAGGGCTTTCATTATCATTCTTAAATAAACTTTTCATTTTAGGGTAGTTTTAGATTTATGCAAAAATGGTGAAGATGATACCTAGAGGGTTCCCATGTACCCTCCACCCCAATTCCCCTATATCATTATGCTACATTAGTATTGTGCATTTGTCACGGTCCCTGGACAGATATTGATACATGATTAGTAACTGAAGCTCATGCTTTATTCAGATTTCCTTACTTTTGACCTAATGTCCTTTTTCTGTTCTGGGATCCCATCCAGGACACCACATTACTTTAATCGTCATGTCTCCTTAGGCTCCATTTGCCTGTGAGCGTTTCTCGGGCGCTTTCTTATTTTTCATGACCTTGACAGTTTTAAGGAGTATTGGTCAGGTGTTTTGTAAAATGTTACTCTACTGGGATTCGTCTGATGTTTTTCTCATGATGAGACTGGGGTATGGGTTTCTGAGAGAGTGACCAATGAGGTAAAAGGCCCTTCTCATCGTAGCACACCCTGTCAACATGACTTATCACTGCGGCTGTTGACCTTGACTACCTGACTGAGGTAGTTACCTTTTTCTTCTCTCTTTCCCTATTCTTTGGAGGGAAGTCACCACACTTAAGGAATTAAGCTCCACCTCTTGGAGGGCAGAGTATCTGCACAAATTGTTTGGAATTTTTCTGCACAGGAGATCTGCCGATTCTCCCTGTTAATTTGTTTATTCAGTAATTTATTTGTTTCGGCAGGGACTCGTGGATATTTGTTTACTTTGTGTTATAACCCAATACTGTGTTATTTCTTTTGCTGCTCAAATTGTTCCACCTTTGGCCACTAGGAGCTCTCAGTTGGCTCCGGTGTCTCCCGGGACATTCCTCCATCAATGTGAGTTGTTTCCTTTGGCTACTTTCGTACTCTCTGGCACTGCAAAATGCTCCTGGATCATCTTGTATATTTCCTGCCTGTGTTTTGGCCTAGAATCAACCATTTCTCCAAGGAACTCTGGTTCCTTTTCTTGAAGAATGGGATTTAGAAACCAAGATCTAGGTGCCAGGCATGATCGTTGCTACTGGGGTCCTTCTTTCTAGGTCCTCTCAGCTAGCCGAGCAAGGAAATATGTGTGTGTGTGTACTAACCCACGTGTGCACACTCATCCATATGAAATTCTATAAGTAACCATCTGCATTTATAGTAAACCGAGTATAAGTTCATTCAGACAGCTCCAACTCTAAACCATTACCACATGGATCATTTTAACCTTAACCCCTTGCTTATCTGTAACCTCCAGCTACAGCAGGCAGAAGTCCATTTACCTAAATGTTCAGTTCCCACATATATGTATAGTGGTTCAGAATCATTAACCCTTTCGCTGTCATTTAATTCTAAATATTTAATTAATATTCATTGATTTACTCTTAAACCATGAATTATTTAGAAGTTGGGCTTTTAGTTTCAAGACAGAGAAGGTGTTGTTAGCTCTCTTTCTATGGTGGTTTTCTAATTTTCTTGCATTGTGGTCGGAAAGCATGTCCTAGATAATGTTGATTCTATGGAATGTTTCGAGACTTCCTCTGTGATCTAAAATATGTTCAATTTTGGTAACAGTTCCATATGCAATTGGAAAAAATGTATAAATTTTGTACATCTACTCTATGCCATTAAAAACATCATTATGAAAATGCAGAAAGTATACAAATGTTTGCGATAATGTGAAATGAAAAAAAACCCCACTAAACACATGCTATGTTTGCAACAATGTAAACTATTGAGGCATAAAAACAAAGACTGGAAAAGAATAAGCAAAAATGAAAAGTATCAACGTATTGTGGGGGGGTCTAGATAAATTTTTTTCTCAAAGTTGTGTTTTGTGTCATTTTGTTTCTATATAAGACTCTAAAAAATATTTATCCCAGAAAATATTGGTTTAGTAAATTAACAAAGGATGAAAAGTATTTAATTCAACAGACGGTGTGTGGCCCCTACTATATTCAGCACTGTTGGATCTCAGGGATCCTGGAATGAGAGGTCAAGGTCATATACACACAACACACACACACACACACACACACACACACACACACACACACACAAACGATCTCACTGCTATCTACCTGTCTCTGTGCTATTTACCCTGTGAGGCAGATGTTACTATTTTCATACCCATTTTTACGGAGTTGGGAACCGAGATTCAGAGAGGGGGAAGCAACTTGTCCAAGGTCACACTAGTGACAGAGCCAGGACTCAGGTACCAGCTGTCCTGCTGCAGGTGGAGGCTCTTTCATGTAAACCCCTTTTTAGAAAATAACTCCTTTGCAATGCACTTAGTGCCGGAAGGATGACAAAGAATATTATCCGAGGTCCTCTGGAGGGGGAGCTGCTGTAAAAGCAGAAACTGAGGACCAGAAGCCCAAAGTAGGTGGGCGACTAGGCTGATACAAAGCCTAGTTGGATGTTTTGTGCAGTTAGATTCTTGTCCTTTGTTGACCACAGGAAAGGTCCATCCAACTGCCCCAGGGGCACCAAACCCTGGGGCTGGGAGCTCAGAGCCACTGCCGCCCATGCTAGTGGTTCAAGGTGGGTGACAGTTTCATATCCAATTAAAAAAAATACGGTGAACAGGGGCATCTGGGTGGCGCAGTCAGTTAGGCATCCGACTCTTGGTTTTGGCTCAGGCTGTGATCTCAGGGTTGTGAGATCGAGTACCAAGCGCCGAGACTGTCTCTTCCTCTCTTTGCCCCTCCCCGTCTCAAATAAATAAATGAATCTTAAAAAAAAAATACGATGTATACATTTTGGTTCATCAGTGTATATCAATACTATTAAAAGGATTATTTAAAGATCAGTAAGAGACTGCAAAGGTGAAAAAGTTGCCCGGGGGAAGAGCATTCTAAGCGGAGGGAAGGGAATGTGTGAAGGCCTTAGGAGAGAAAGGAGCTGGGGCTCTTGAAGGCGTTGAGAGCCCAAAGCTGGCTGAGTGGCCCAGTGGCCGGAGCCTGAGAGAGGCAGGCGGGCTCTGGGGGGGATGCTGGGCAGGGCCAAGTCATAAGTAAATAAAATAGAGATGAATATAAATGAATAACTGAGTTGCATTACAAAAGGCACTAATTACCTCTAGGCTGCTACCCCCACCCCACTTTCCAAAAAGTCCAGTGCAGCATAGACTTCATCCTGAGCTGCTCTGGGGTCGGAAAGACCACTCGGGAGGCCAACACACATCTCCTGATTCCCGGTGGCCACACTGGATTCCTCGTCCCTGGCGTGGGCCCCCGCCGCCTCACCCAGGGGCAGATAGTGGTCAAGGCTCATGGCCAGGAGGCCTGCCTCCTAACAGGTGCGCACACCTGCTGGCACCCTGCTTCTGGCCAGCTTCTGTGGGTTTTCAGCACTTGGGGCACTGGTAAGTGAAGGTCCAGTGAGGTGGTGAGGGCCGCTTCTGGCTGCCGTGTGTCCATGCCTAGGTGGGGATCCCGCCGCTCTGTTAGAGGTCCCTGGGCCGGCTGCAACTCCGGGGGCCTCCATGTGTGCACCAGTGAAAATGAGGAGGGCCCCTGGAGCCACCTTGAGGGGGGACAGGCAGTGCTAAGTATGAGAATAACTCATTTTAAGCACCTGGCATTGAGCCGGGTGCATAATAAGCCCTGGATAAATGTGCGTGTTCTTTCTACCCCGCTACCGTCGCTGGGTAAATGGTAACCGGGACAGGACAGGGTCAGTAACCGCTGGTTAGGGGCCTCCGCAGGGTGCGTCCCTCCCCCCTCGCCCCGTGTCCCCATCCCTCCGGCTTGGCCAAGGGCAGCACCAAGGGCGGCCACCCAGGGAGCAGCTTCCCTGGGCGGAGAGCGCCACCCCCACCCTGTGCCACGCGGGTCCTCTGAGCATCCAACTTCATTTCCACTTCAATTTTATCAGCGGCCAGGGAGCTGGCCAGGAGATAGGAGACCGGCCGACACGAATTAGCCCGGAGATTGCCTGATAGGCTTGGCCCAGCTCTGGTGCCCGCACGCGCGCCTCGCTCCCCGTCCTTTGTGTCCGCCTGGCCTTGCCGCCCTCCACTCCCGCTGCGCCGCTGGCCGGGGTTTGTTTGCATTTGGCTGCGTCTTTCAGACCCAGGCGGGCTCCCACCCGCACAGGGCCAGACAAGGTCACCCTGGAGCCACGATGCTGCTGTCCCGATGCTGCTGTCCCCGCAGCCCCTCTCCCCCTCCCAGGGTACCTGGCTCTGTGCGGGGCCTCATACAGGCCATCACATTTAATATTCCCAAGAACCAGGAACAGCAGCAAGGAGTAGAGGAAAGGAAACGGGCTCAGAGAGGCAAGGATACTCTCCTAAGGTCACACTGCGCATAGGTGGTCTGGCCACAGTTTGGACTCAGATCTGTTCATCCCAAGAGCCTTGGTGAGGGGTGGGTCGGGCATATTTACACAGTGGCTATTTTCCCCTTTTTTTCTACTACAAAAGTCTCGGGAATTAGTTATTCCCCAAATTTATTGCAAGAGAGCAGGCCATGTGAGATGGGGCAGTGGAGGCCCTCAGTTTCCAAAGGGGATAGGGTAATGGCTTCCTCTTACTCCTGCCTCCACGTAGCAACCCCCCCCATATCCCGCCCCACTTTCCCCTAGGGTCCCCACCCTCACTCCAGGCTTGACCCAGAGAAAACACTTTCCCATGTTCCATTCAGCTAGACTAATGCAGAGGCCCAGGTACTGGCTCTGGGACCCAGGTGGTCTCTTGCCAACCCCTTCCCAGGGCCCAGGGGGAGGGGAGGAGAGCCCTGCCCTGCTCCCCACCTCCATTTCCGGGGTGCTGCTAGGGAAAATTTATGCCCCTCTCAGGTTTGGGAACCGATCCCACACTAAAAAGAAAGAAGAAAGAGAGAAAGAAATGATTTTAATTTTTTTTAGGTCCAGAAATGAAGCAGAAGTGAGTAAATTTTAATGAAACGGTGCAAAAATGACATCATTTACTCAGAAATCATTAATTTGTCAGCATTAATATTTCAGCTACAACATTGCCTGTCATTTTGTGCCTGCAATGACTGATAAATCTATAAAAGCGTGCTGCTAATTTACTGAATATTTATGTGCAGTGTCATTTGCAGAGTAAGAATGGAATTTATTTCGTGCCGAGTTCTGCGGGAGAGCATTCCCCACAAACCTTCACCCTGGTGGGTGGGGGAGGGCAGGGGGAGACTCCAAACTTCCTGGAAAACTGGTGATAGGATGGGGACAAAGGGGCCCCCAGGGCTCAGTCCCCCCACCCCGCCACCAGCTCCTGAGCACTTGGGAGGGACCACCTCACCTTTGCTCTGATGGTGCAAAGACTGTTGTATCGCCCTTCCCTCCCCCATCTTGGCAAGTCCAAATTTGACCTCTCCTTCCCAGTCCTCTTCTGGGATGTTTCTGGATCCCGCCGCCCCCCCACACTGCAGTGGGGTGGGGCTGGCCCATGGTAGAGGGGATGTCAGGGCGGGTCGGTTGGCTCCAGGACCTGCATGAGTTATCAGAGAAGAGGCTGAGTGCTGGATGCGGGAGTCAGACAGCCTGTACTCCAATTCTGGCTCTGTGAATAGTCTCAGAAGTCTGGGTCTCAGTGTCCTCATCTGGAAAATGGGGATGCTACCAGTATGCATGTAAAGCTACTAGCTGAGGACTCAGGAAGCATCAGCAGCTGCCATTGTTGAAGGAATCGCTGCCACAGTCCCTGCTTCCGAAGAGCCCCTTTCCCCAGATGGGAAGTGGGCGGCCCTGGGACCCGAGCCCCACAGCCCTGAGAGGAACACAGTCCTGCCCGGGCTCCTAGCTTCCTCACATGGCTCTGCCTCCCTGGTCTCACAGGAGAGCCCTCCCCTCTCCCCATGTCCTCTTTGCTTCCGCATGCTTGAATGACCAGAATTCTGGAGTATCCTTGAAGCCCCCAGATGGTGTTTTCCTGCGCCCGGGAGCTCTTCGGCAGGGGGAAAGAGCTGTCCTTTGGAATGCCTCCATTTTACAGGGAGCAAAATGGAGGCCGTGAGAGGGCCACCAGAGCCTGACGACCCCTACCCCCCCGTTCCCATCCCCCATCCCAGCAAGAGTACAAATCACGAGACTTCAAGTTTTGCACAATTTTGCTCAATTTCCTGCCTGAATGGCACAGGGCCTGACCCTCTGCAGGTGCTCAGGAAATGTTCGTGGAATCAATAAAGAACAGCTAAATCTCCCATCTTCTGAGAGCTCTTTGTCTCCTCCCTCCCTCCTGCTCCTCACACTCCATCAAGGGCCAACTCCTGCATCCTTCTCTGTAAAGTCTCAGACTGTTCCTTTTACTTCTTTGCCAGCGCTCCAGCAGAGTCCCTCATTAATGCTTACCTGGACCACTGCAGTAGTCTGCTCACAGATCTCCCTGCCTCCGTTTCCCCCTCCGATGCTGTCAGCGCAGAGCTGCTAGAGCTTTCCATGGAGCAGTCCTGAGAGTGCCGCTCCCCGCCTCAGAGAGCTCCCGGGGCTCCCTGGTGCTGGGGTGGGGGAAGTGGCATCCAGCGCCCCTTCCAAGTCCATCCCGCCCTGCTGCTCCTCTTAGCTCTCTCGAAGACCCACCTCTGTTTTGAACATATGCATCCCACGCTTTCCAGTCTCCTGTCCTTTACGATCTCTTCTGCCCATGTCCCTGCATGCCTCATGGCCAAATCCAATCTACCCGGCAAGGCTCATCCCAACCACTTGAGAAAGCTTCCTGATCCCCCTTCAGGAGGAGAACTCATTCCAAACAGGGCCGCTGCACAGGGGGCCCTACGTTCCCTCCCAAACTGGCCCTGAGGTGGGAGAACCTGTCAGCTGGAGGAGGGAAGGGCTGCCCATTGTCTGAATCCAGGGGAGGTCAGTGGACCCGCAGTCAGGGGACCTGGGCTCTCATCCTCACAGTTCGGCCCTGTGTGGCCTTGACTCAGCCATCCTCTGTCTATGCAACAGGCTGGTCCAGCTCTCTTCTGTCGTGTTCACAGCTATATC
Organism: Procyon lotor; assembly: GCA_028646535.1. Classification (NCBI taxonomy): domain Eukaryota; kingdom Metazoa; phylum Chordata; class Mammalia; order Carnivora; family Procyonidae; genus Procyon; species Procyon lotor. Next base: position 17,716,937 of record CM053619.1, on the reverse strand, counting down.
CCAGCACCAAGTATAGTTGCCAGGCATACAGTAGTTGCTCAGTAAATACTCATCGAATGACCTTCATGCCAGGATTCCAAGGTTCTGAGGCACTCTATTGTTCAGGCCGCCCTTTGGGGGCTCACCCAGGGACAAGCAGAGGGGAACTCGATGATACTAACATTAAAGAGTAACACACTTCCATGTATGTGATGTTATTTAACCCTCACCACTGCCCTGTCCAAAGCAGACTTTCCTGTGCCCATTTTGCAAATAAGGAAGGTGAGGCTAGAAGGCTAAGGTACCTGCTTGGGACTCACACCTTGGCTCTTCAGTGCTCTTCCTGCTTTCTTAGAATAACTCCAAGGTCTTTGTGGCCCAGAAGGCACCTGTGACCCTCTCCAGGCTCACTCCCTGCTGAGTCGGAGCCACAGTGACCTTCTGGCTGCTTCCTGGACTCTCTAATCTCATTCCTACCTCTGGGCCTTTGAACTTGCCATTCTCTTGGCCTGGAAAGTTCATCCTCATCATCCAGGTCTCAGCACTAATATCACCCTCTCACCAAGGCCTTCCTTGCCCACCCAAACGCAGCTAGGCTTTTTCCTTTCCTCTGATACCACGTGAAATAGGCTCCCACATCTGCGTGCTCCATGATGGCGGGAACCTTGGCGGCCCACAGGCCCAGCACCAGGCTAGGTGGTGAGATAGAGCTTTGTTCCCCCGCCTGGATGTCGTGAACTCTCATCTTCTAATAGGAGAGGTGGGGGCTCTGGGGCTGGTGAAGAGGTGAGCGAGGTTGGGGCAGGGGTGTGGTAGGGAGGAGACACCAGAAATAGAAGGTGCAGCCTGGTACCAGAAACTGGATCCAAGAGAGGCTGAAGCAAGGAGGTGCTCACCCCTCACCTTGTCCTCACCGTGTTGTGCCCCTCCAACCCCCCGCCAGTGCCTCACACTCATTTCCTTCCTGGAGTCAGTCTCATTTGCTTTCCCTAAAAGCTGCTGGAGGAGCCAATATGTACGTGATGAATATTTCATCTCCTGACCGTGCGTTTGCGGGAGAGCTGTGATCACCCAGGGAGGGAGCGCTGCCCAGCCGTGCCCGGGAAGGAGAGGCCCTGGGAGGGGTGGGGAGGGGGGCGCTGGCAATAGGAAGGGTGTCGCAAAGATGCAGGTTCCCAGGTCCACCCCCCCCCCCCGGCTCCTGGAGACTCACTCCTTTGGCACTGGGGGGCCTGGAGCAGGTGGGGCAGTCCTGAATCCGGAGTGCAGACCCCTCACGCCTTCTGGAGCTTTCAGCCCTTTCTTGGAGTTCACCCCTGGCCAGGGCAGACTTGACCAGAAGCTCAGAAGTTCAAGTTGCTCAGCCCAAAGGTCCCACTGGCATGGCAGTGGCCGAAGGTGTGGAGTCCGTTCTGGCCACGGTATATGGTAGCTTCTCAGCTAAGGTCCTGCAAGATCTCACCCCAGGGACTGAGGCTGGGCGAGGGAGGAGTGCACAGAGAAAACACTGGGCAGTAGGGAAGAACAAGGAACATGAGCAGCCAGGCCCTCCTGCGCCCCTCTGCCCTTGACCCCTCCGTGGTGCTCTTCCCTCAGCCTTGACCACGGCATCACCGTCCCCACAGGGAGGGGCCACCGAGCTGCTCCCGTGCTGGAGTCTGATGGTCCTGGCTGCCAGCCCTCTGCTCCACCAGTGGAATGATCTCTGAACCTCTCCGAGCCTCAGTTTTCCCATCTGAAAAATTGGTGTCGGTCACGTGACCCAGCAGGGTGGTTCTGAGGGGTGAGCAGAATGCCTGGCACACACCCCCGCACGCGCACCCACGCACCCACGCACCCACCGTACCAACATCACCATTCCTCCTGCTTCCACCTCCAGCCAGAAAACAAAGGGCCATTCGTTCCCTTTTCCTTCTCCCCTTCTCCCGGGGACTCTCTCTCTTCTCCCTGCCACCGCGCCACTCCACAACCTTGAACCTCTGCTCCCTAAGGAATTGGAGCTGGGAGGGGGGATGGGGAGGAAGGCACCTTGCCTCTTGGGCCTCAGCCAGCCCTGGGTCCAGATGATCCCGGCCGGCCGTGGACCCCGAGCCCCCAGCCACAACCCTCTGCAGCCAGCTCCGTCCCTCCCCCACCGGCCAGGAGCAACCCCATCACTCTCATCCCCACCCACCACATTACCCTCTGAATACTCTCATTATACCATTACTAATTAGGGCTGCTCAGCAAATTGGCGGCTGCATTAGAGGGAGACAGTGTGCGGGAGCATATGGCATAATATCGTATTAATGAACACTCTAAATTCAAACCCGGGTCAGCTGCTCGCTTCTCGCCGGTGTCACCCACGCTAAAGGGAGGGGGGGCGCGGGAAAAGCAGTCAACCTTTCCCTCGCTTTCCTTGCCTCTCTCCAAACACACATTCCCCGGCGTGCGCTGGGCTGGCGGAGGTTTTTATCATATCTGGCCAGTGGGGAGACAAATAAAAGATTGTGGGCCTACACGGGGGCTGCAGAAAGGACCTCCCTGTCCGCAGTCATGTATAAGCATATGCTTAGCTTGGTCGTGAAATAATAATTAATAATAATAATAAACCAGGACCTGTGGGCCAAGCTTCACACTCAGATTATCTCTGTCTCCCAGTATCCTTTCAGGGGGGAGCACAAGGAGGGGGCAAACTGAGGGCCACTAGAGGTCATGGGGCTTTCTCCAGTTTGGAGAGTGGCTGAGCTGGAGAGTCCAGGGGAAGGGACTATGAGGAAACTCGAGAAAATCCCACAAGACACAGCCCTACCTACGCTACCTTCTCTCCCAGCCCAGTAGTGCCCACAGCCCACAGAGCCCCGAGGTCACTGGTTTTCCCCAGGGGTGAGGGGATCTGGGAGGTCACCCCTGAATTCAGAGACAGGACTCAAGACGTAGGCTTCCTTATTAGTATTTTTAAAGTAAGCTCCGGGCCCAAGATGGGGCTTGAACTCATGACCCGAGATCAAGGGTCAGTCACATGCTCTACTGACTGAGCCAGCCAAGCGTCCCCTCCCCACCTGCGCCAGGCTTCCTTATTTTTAAGCCTCTGGGGTGATTCTGGAAATCCATCCCCCACCCCCAGGTGAGAATGTGTCTTCTAGAGCTCAAACTGGCAACCCAGGAGTGGACAAAGGGTCTCTGCTCCTCTCTCTCTTGACGCTGTGCCATGTTGGTTAGAGGAATGCAGAATGACAAATCCAAGGGCTGGTCTGTGAGTCTTGGAGGTGCCCTCCTGCCTCCCGGAATCCTGGGAGGAGGAGGGGAGGGGGGACACATTTGTGAGTGGGGGCCCTGTTGGGGTCTGAGGGAGGCCTCCAAGAAAACAGGACCATGGCTCCTGAGTGGAATGGAAAGCCCCAGACTATAGCTGCCTTCTCCCCCTTTCCCCTGGCGGGGGGTGGCAGTGCGCCCTGATTCAGGGTCCAAAGCACCCTGACTTGCGGTGCTTAGCCAGGCATGAGCTGGAAGAACCTCTCTCTGCCATCCTTCTCTCTGCCCATTGGGGCGACCTCTGTGATCCTCTAGCAGAAACCAGTTTCCTGAGCTCTGATTCCTCACTTCTCCTCCAAGTGAGGGCTTTTCCTCACTCTCCTCACTCTCCTCCAAAAGTGAGTGATTCCTCACTCTCCTCCAAAAGGGCTTTTCCATCCCTGATGCCTACTGAGTCCAGAGATTGGGGAGGGAGGAGAGGCTGGTCCGCTCAGGCACAGGTCACTTATCTTGGCGGCTGGTCCTTCTTGCCCTGTTCAAAGCATCCCTTGATTTTGCCTCCCCTGGGAAGCTTTCCCTAAGATCACAGAGTCGTTGGCATCTGAGAATATCTTAGAGATTCATTTTATGTGATGCCCCCAGTTGAGGACCAAATCTCTCTCTCTCTCAAAGAAGAGGAGGGGTGGGAGAGCCTGGTCGGATTCCAGACAAAACACTTCCCCCTCCCTCTGTCCCCCCATCCCCTGCTCTGGGAGCCCTGTTTCCTAGGATGAGGCCTTATCTGAGCATCAAGTATGTGTATGGGTGCTCTGGACAGGGAGGCAAGATGGATTTCAACTCCAGATGAGTCACAGTACAAACCTCTTTCGGCACCTTCTCTGGTTTCAATCTTTGTGAATTCTTTTCCTGACGCCCTAGCTGTCTTCCTCACCTCAGGGGATGTGAGGATCGGCAGATGTCCCACACATTGTTGGGAGACCCTTGTCAGAGCACTAGAGCCCCCAGGAGAGGCTCTCCTCTCCCCAGTCTGGGGGGACCCGGAGCTCCTCTCCACCTCTGGGTGTACGTGACGTGCGTGTTGGGGAAGGATTAGGGCCGATCGCGTGCTAACTTCAAGGGCCCCAGTGGGGAATCGGGGAGAAGCCACTTGAGCTTTACCATCCGTGCTGCTTCAGAACTCCAGGGAAAAGTAAACTTCCTATTTACTTTTCCATCTGTGGAATGGGTGTATTGACAGCTTATCCAGGATTGGGGATGCTTCTGTGAAAGCTTGAGGCTCTGGTGCAGCTGAGTACCACCCTCTACCTCCCCATTTGGCTCCAGTGTATATGGGGGGGGAGGCAATCTGGACAAGGAACCGCCGCTCCACAAGCTGTTGGACAGGGCGGAGCCGGGGGCACCCCTATGGCGCTATGGCCAGACTAGCAGGTTGCATGGCTCCCAGCGCCCACAGAGGATGTGAGAGCCTCCCACCCCAGACCTGCAGCCCCCAGGAGAGGCAGGTTTGGGGGTGGGGGTGGGGCGGGGCACTAGAACCCAACTCAAGAGCAGGGCAAAAGGGGTGGTACACAGGGGAGGCAGGCCCCCTTTCCTCCTGCAGCCTTGGCTCCGCGGGCGCTCTGGCCCAGGACTGCTGGTGTACCCTCTGCACCCCCACTGCCTGCAACCCTGGCCATCCTGGCCCCATGTCACCCTGAGCTCTCCGGTCCCTGCACACACCCCCCTTCCACTCATGCTGTGGTCATAGGATCATTTTCCTTTGTCTCTAGAACCTGCAGATGAGCTCGCTCCTCTCCATAGCTCTCCCGGCAGGGGAGCCCAGGAGGAGTAAATAATTGTTGCCCTCCAGCCTTGACCAGCCAGGCAGAACCAGTTTGGTGGGGGGGGCGTTCATCCAGGCCTGGGTGCCAATTACTTTATCTGTCCCCCTCCCCAAGCCATAACCACCACCACTACCCACTGCAGCCAGAATCCCCCACCCCCTAGGAGAGAAGTGAACAAGCCCAGGAAGGGTGTTGTCTGCTCTCTGGATTTTAGAAGCAGCTTGTGGAGACTTACCTAGGCCTGGGGCTTCCCCCCACGCCGCCTCTCTGTGCTGGGGCTCCGGCTGGGTTGCGCCTGTGTGCGTGCGCACCAAGATTCCGAGGATGTTTGGCCTCTTCCCCAGTGAGAAGTGGCTGAGCTAGAAAGGAGCTGAGAGGTCATCTCCTTGGAAGCCTGAACTTGGGACCCAGAGAAGTAAGGTGACTTGCCCAGGTGACAAAGACAGTAGGCCCGGGTAAAGTGGCCTTTTCATAAGTGAGCTCTGTCGCTAGAGCTTTGTGTAGAACCCCATACTTACCCTTTGTACCCAGCCTTGTCCCACTGGCCCTAGATCAACAGCCAGAACAGAAGGACCTGCCACACCGTTTGGGGTGCCTGGTGCAAAAGGAAAACGCAGAGCCCCTTGTTCAAAATTATGATGCCTTCCAAGATGGCGACAGAAGAACATCAAGCCATTAACGCTTCTAAGCACAGGGCCCGGTGCGCACATCACTGCCTTTGAACCAGGCCCTCTTGCCCGAGACTGGGACCTTGTCTACTTCTTCTGCAGCTGTGAAAGCCCCCACACACATTCTAGAAGCCTCTCTGCCTAGAGTCAGGGTTCTGTAGCTGCAGTGACCCCACCACAGCCCTGGCTGGGTGTAGTCCGCCCAGCAACTCCAGCCCTGGGAGGGGAAACTGAGTCAGCAAAATCCTGGGCCTGTGCTGACCCCCCCAGAATCAGGGGAAGCTGGCCGGGGGGCCAGATGGGATCTGGCTTTGACAGGGGACAGTGGGCACAGGCTCTGGCGTCCAAGGGAGAAGCCGCCCAGGGCCCAGGCCCTGTGGGTCTCAGGGGCGGGCGGAGGCCGGGGCTTCCTGGGGGCTGGGCTGCTTCACGGTCCCCATGGGTCCGGTGGAGAGCATGGGCTGTGCTGGTGGGATTCTCCACTGTGGGCACAGAGCACTGTGTGTGCAAACAGTGCCCGTGCTGGGTGTCACTCACGTTCCTAGGCTGCACTTGCCCCTGTGTGCACACTCAGAGCCCGAGTGCGGGGGGGCTCAGGCTTACCGCCCGCCCCCAGCCAGAGCTGCCTCGTGGGTGCCCTGGCCTCTGTTGTGGAGGGCATGTTCCTATCCTCGGGCATTCCGCATTGGAATTCAGGCCCTTGCCAGCCTGTTCCCTGCTTGCTAACTATAAACTATCTGATTTATATTCATTAACCAGTACTAGACAGCGGCGGGCATAGCAAACTTCAGTGGGGGATATGCCTCCATCGACAGCGGACTGCACTTCAGTTAATTAAGGGGCTGTAATTGTTGTCCAGGACAAGGGTCCCCAGGGCACAGGCTTTGTAAATAACTACCCTCGCTGCCCCTCTCTCTCCCCCTGCCCCTCCCTCGCTCCCTCCCTCCTTCCCAGACTTCAGGAGCCAGGTAAAGGGAGCCTGGGCTGGAGATTAGGGGCGTAGCCCAGGTGTGGGGGGAAATGGCTCTCCTCCATCCCTGCCCCACAAAGGCCGAGAAGGTCTAGGGCCTCAGCTGGGCTGCAAGGAGTCCTGGGCAGAGCGTGGTGAGCCTGAGGGCTGCGTCATAGCAAGCTGGATTTTACCGCCTGGACTGGCTCAGACCGGGAAGGCAGGACCCACCGGGCCAGTCGCCTATGCTGTCCGCCCCTCATCTGCCTACGTACCCACCCTGGGAGCTCAACCCTGGAAGCTGAGCATGGGGCACGCCTTCTGGCATCTGTTGGGTGTTTGGGGGGCTTTAGGGGCCCAGCAGAGCGCCAGACGAAAAGGAGGGGTCATGTCACTAGTGCAAACAAATGGAGGGACCCCTTCCAAAATTGGGCGGGGGGAGACTTGTCCCCTGTGGGGCTCAGAGCAGTGGGAGAACGTCCAGTCTGACAGGGGAGGGAAGTGCAGTCCGGCAGCTCCCACTATGGGAGAGAGGATCCCTCCTCTCCAGAAGTCCCTGGTCTGATGCAGAGTGGGGAGCAGGGGGTGGTCTGGGGAGACAGAAGTCTGATGGGGGAGGTGTTCATCGCAGCCAGTGTGAATAGCTCTCCTGCTGGGGAGTGGGGAAGACCTTCTTCCTCTCCTGGAAGGAGAGGGTCTTGAGCAGGGCTTTGGATGAAGGGACGATCCAACCACAGGTATAGATGAGCTTTGCCAGAAGAGGTGGACTTCTCAGCACCAACGAGGCCTCTTCTTTATCCAGACGTCTCCAAGTGCCCACTGTGTGCCAGGGCTAAGATGGCAAATAAGAACAGCAGGTTCCTTGCCCTCCCAGAGAACGCCGGGATGGGAGTCGGTGTGTGCCTGCGTGTGTACGCAGGTCATGCATAGGTCATGCGTGTGCTCTTTGTGCATATTTTCTAGATATCTATTTTTAAATTTTTTTAAAAAATATTTTATTTATTTATTTAACAGAGAGAGAGAGAGAGATCACAAGTAGGCAGAGAGGCAGGCAGAGAGAGAGGGGGAAGCAGGCTCCCCGCTGAGCAGAGAGCCCGATGCGGGGCTCGATCCCAGGACCCTGAGATCATGACCTGAGCCGAAGGCAGAGGCTTTAACCCACTGAGCCACCCAGGTGCCCCTATTTTTAAATATTTTTTGAGAGAGCGCTTGCGCGTGAGCAGGGAGGGAATGGCAGAAGGAGAGGAGAGAGAGAATCCCAAGCAGGCTTCTCGCTCAGCTCAGCACAGAGCCCGACACGGGGCTCGATCTCACAACCGTGAGATGATGACCTGAGCTGAAACCGACACTCCACCGATAGAGCCACTCAGGAGCCCCTCTGAATATCTATCGAGTGCTTGTCACCTGTCCAACGCAGTATGAGGTGCAGGAGAAAACAGCAGGCGTGACCATGTCTCCGTCTTCACGGGACTTACATTGAGCTGTGTCTGTATGTGCGAGCACGCAGGCACGCCGTACGTGCTCAGAGTACTGGGGTGCGTGTGCTCGGGGCCCTAAAAGGGAGCTGGCTTCCATGCACTCGGCACTTGAACCAGGATTCCTACAACCTTGGCATTGTACTGCCCGGGGACCGTTCCCAACCAGCTCTCACAATTATTATCCGGTGACATTTGGCACCTGTGACGACTTCTGCTTGCACCCCGATCCCCAGACCCGGACCCCATGCTGGGAGAACCCACATGCATTTTGTTTCAGCCTCAGAAGGTATCAGCTGCCCTTAAATCAATGAATAATCACCCTCGGGCAAATTAGAATTGATTTTTGTGAACCTCACTTGCAGTTTGGGGTTCTCTGTTCCCCTCCACCCAGTCCCCGGCCTGAACCTCGGGGTTCAGATGAAGAAACTGAGCAGCCTTTTTAAAGTGACTTTTGACAAGATGCTCCAGGCAACTAGGCATTTCACTTGGATCTCTGTAGATAGAGTCAAGCGCAGAAGAGAAAATAAGTTTCCATGTCCCTCCCGCCGCAAGCCTGCTCCCCCCATTTCCACCCATCAGCCCTTATCTGAAAGAAAAATTAGGGAGTTATTAGGAGTTTCATTAGAGGTGAGCAGGTTGGTAATGAAATTACATTCCAGCTCTTTCTCGGGCCCTGTAAGTATTAAGTGGGTTGATCAATGGTGTTCACACAATTAATTCTGCCTGATTGCTGAGAGTGACTGTATCGACAGTTGGGTTTCACACCTCGAACTTCGTCTCTTAGCCCAAACGTGCCTTTAGGAAGCTTGGGGGGCGGGGGGGGGGCTGTCCGTGAAGTCCTTTGTTGGATGCCACATTCAGGCTCATAGAGATGATTTTTTTCTTTAAGCTTAAAGGAAATTTAGGTATCATACCGAAAGTAAATTCGTGAATTCTAGACCCGGCGAGATGACACACATACCCCGCCCTGTTCTCCTGCCTCCAGCTGACCCAGGGGACCAGCGTTCCTGGAGAACCCGTGTCCCCTCTCTGAGCTCACCCAGGGCCGACTTCCTGCCCAGGACGGGGAGCGCCGGCTTTTCCCTCGGCCCCCCTGCTTGTTATCCCAGGCTGTCAAGAGAGCCTTCCTTGTATCCTGCTCAAATCTCTGCTGCTTTAATTTAATCCGCTGACTCTTGTTGGATCTTCAGGGGGATATGGAGGGCTGCCGGGTCTGGCCCTTTGAGAAACAGCTCTGCTGGTGACAAAGGTGGTGTTCTTGAAGCTGGAGAGTCTCCAAATGCTGGGAGACCCTGCCCACCGGGGACCTATGTCCTTCCTGCCACCCCCACCTCACTTCCCCACGGCTTCCAGACACACTGCTTCGGCGGGGACTGGGGAGGGCGGTAGGGAGGGTGCCTAACCCCAGGGTTCCTGCTTCGAGGTGGCTCTTCACACGATTCCAGCCGAAGTCCTACCCCTTCGTAATGTGTCCCGTAGGAGAGCCCAGGTTGAGAAAAAACATTGTTGACAGTGAGATGCTGGGAAGGGGGTGGAAGAGAGTTTATAACAGAGGTGGCGGCTGCATTCTTTGAACCTCGCTGAGGGGCACGCGCTGTTTTAGGGGGATGTTTTCATAAAATCCTCCCAGCTGCCCCAGGAAGCAGGTGCGCTTTTATCCCCCCCTTTAGCAGATGACAAAACTGAGTCTCCCACAAGTTCAGGTCTTTCCCCGGGTCCCACCACGAGGAGGTGGTGGAACTTGCAGAGAGAGTGAGGGGAAAAAGTCCCATCTTCCTCACTCAGCTGAGCTCACCCTATTGCCCCAGAGAGGACCTCCATCTCCAAAACACCCTCCTCAAGCAGAAACAGAGACAGAAAGAGGGCTCGCAGCCCGTGGGTACTCCCATCTCTCACTCCTGCCCGCACTGTTTTTCTCAGTTCTTGCTGGCCTGTCCACCTGTGTATCTTGAGGGTTTCCGTTGGGTCACTTGTCCAATGCCAACTGCAGTGGGCGAACGATGACCTGTGTCCCCGAGCACGGCAAAGGAACAGCTAGCAGAGGAACCGTCAGTGCTCCCTGACTAGCAAGGGTGCTGAGTGAAGAGGCCAGCTGGTCAAAGCTTTACGTGAGGGGCTCCTGGCCCAGGGAGTGGCCTTTCACCTGGGGGCGGGGCTGAAAAGAAAGGAAAGGAAATAGTTATTAGGCCCTCCTCCTCTAGACCCACAAGAAAGGATTTAGGCCACCAATGTCCAGATATTTGTGTGATGGAATATTATGAGGCCACCCATGACACCTAAGAACATGGGGACATCAGGCTGGGACATCCCAGGACATCAGGGGGAGGAGGAGTTAGGATGCAAACAGTACAAGTCCAGTTTAGGAGGAGTGTGTGCATGGGACTCCGTGTCAGGCCCCGGTGCTGGCCAGGATCCCACACCCCCTCTTGCTCCCTCCTCCTCATAAGCCTGTGATATTTCTTTTTCTTACACATACGGAAACTGAGGCTCAGAACGGTGAAGTGGCTCAGCCAAGAGTGCACAGATCATAACTGGGGACCGCATTCCAGATACGGGCTCCAGCCCCCAGACTCTGAAACGCTGCCCTCTAATGATCCTGTGTCACTGGCCAATCTTTTCCACGTCACAAGGTGCTTTGATGTTGCTGATCTTTATAAAAATCTTTACAGCTACTCTCTGAAGCACCTATTGATGAGCCCACTTTAGAGATGAAGAAACTGAGGCACCGAGAAGTCAAAAGGCTCGTCCAGAGTCACAGCACCAATCCACGCTGGCAAAAGAAGGACTCCAGCTCAGGTCTGTGAGGCAGAGACCTGAAAATGGGGAGCAAAAGCATTTGCCTTCCTTTGCCTGTCTCTACTCAAATGTAGAGGGGGGAGAATCATTTTAAACAGGTGCCTTGCAGCCTCACATTTAAGAAAAATGCATGGCATTATGTTCCTTAAAAAGCTAGGAAAGCTGAACCAAACCATCGTTGGGGCTTGAAATGAGATTGCATGTTTTCCCCGTTCTGGGCACTGAGCCATCGGTGGCGCCACACGCCAGGCTGGTGAGGACCACTTGTTCCTTAGGGGCACCAGGGGCTGGTGGCCGTCCGCCCAGCCTGGCCCAGCCCGGCTCTACCCTGGTGAGTGCCAGCTGCTTGTGGGCACAGCCAAGGGCTGGGCTTAGGGAATAGCCGCGGGGGTGTGCTAGCTCTTAGCCACTCCAAGTGTGGTCCCCAGACCGGCAGCATCGCCTGGGTCTGTCGAGAAGGCAGTGTCTGACCTTTCCTACCCAGTCAGAATTTGTATTTTAACCAGATCCGGGAGTGATGTGTCTGCCCACTGCCCTTTGAGAAACCCTGCTCTAGCTGAAATTGGAAGGGAGGAAGGACAGCCCAGGTCTCAAGGGTCCCCATCTTCCCCTGCCCTGGGCTCCTGAGTCCTAAGCAGAGTAGTGAGTCTCTCACACAGACGCTAGGATTGCTGAAGCCTGACAGTGGGGGGCCTTGGGCTGGTGGGGGGAGGGGGCCCAGAGAAAGGAGGGAGGAGGCCCTCCCCTACCTCAAGGGCTGGAGGTGCCTCTGGCCACAACCAGAGAAGGTGGGGGTGGGGGAGTTTGTCTCAGTCAGCAGATCTTTCTGGAAGGAGAGTCAAGGTGCCCCTGGCTCCCTCCCCTTCCACGTGGGGACCTAGTATAAGAACGCAGTGTGCAGGGATGCCAGGGCAGGTGGCCAAGGCCACTGGGTTCACCTTCCCCAAAGGCACCCCTGTTTCCACGGCCGGTCCTGTACTCCCAGAGCTGGCCCCAGAGGGTCAGACCAAGGAGCCGCTTCTCTCTAGAAAAGGGAGGGATCTCCGTCCTCGGCCCCCCTGCTGCTGCTGGCCTGAAGCAGTTTCCCTTGTCTCTGTCTGCCTTTGGACCTGTGCCTCCCAGGCTCCCGCTGAGGCACCTGTCCCTCCTGCAGCACTCTCCAGGCCACCTGGCCCACAGGGCTGGGCCCGCTGCTGCTTCCCCAGGCACCGGCTCCTTAAAGAGACAGCTGCTCCGCATCTCTCAGCACAGTAACCTCCGGAGTGGTTTCCCACCTGGGGACCAGGCTGAGTTTACCCTCAGCCCCTGAGGACGGGCTGTCATCGTGCCCAGGGGTTCCCAGCCCCGACACACACTTAAATCACCTAGGGAGCTGCCTAGCTTGAGCCAGTTAGATCAGAATTTCTTGGGCTAGGTGAGGGGTGGGGGAGGAGGCATCACTATTTTTAAAATATTGACTGGTGTGCCAGCCGGGGTTAAAAGAACCGCCAAGCCAGTGCCAATGAGGAAGCAGGGCCCAGATAGTAACAGCAGCACAGCTGCCTCCCGAGAGAAGGGCTTGCTGCGGGTCCACAGTGGGAGCCGCAGCCGGAACATACCAGCCCAGGCCGTGGGCTCCGAGCCCTAACAGGCCTGCTAACCTCGCAGCTGTGTGACCTTGGGCAAGCCGCCCGACATCTCTGTGCGTTTCCTCACCTGTAAGGGGGGATCCTTGTGTCTACATTACAGATGGTGCAGAGGACGCCTGGCCCACGTAGGTGTTCGAGCCAGTGTTGCCAGCTAAATGAATGAATGGACTCTTGGGCCGTTCCCTGGGCGAGGCATGGGGCTGTCTGCTTAGTCTTCTAAGATCTGCAAACCAATCCTGAGAGAATCCTGATTGTCTAAGGTTCTAGAACTTTTGAAAGTTCTCCTGGGAGGGGTGGAGGCAGGGGACCAGGCTGTGGGAGGCTTTCCCTCAAGGGGCCCAGGAGAAGCCCATGGTTGAGGCCCCAGGATTTCAGGCCAGGGTGTGGGCATCTTGGCAGAAGAACAAGCTCATCAGCCCTGGGCCAGCCGCCTCCTGCCCCAGCTCCCGTTCCGCTGGAGTGGCTCTGGCTCCCTTGTGGGAGGGGCTGGGATGCTCACCTTCCCTTCACCCCTCTCCCCCCCGCTGGGGCCCAGCCAGGGCACCTGTGGGGTCACCCAGATGCTGGCTACCGGCCCCTGGGGTGGGGGAGCTGAGCAGGGGCCCCCTTCCTGTGCAGACCAGGGTGAGGTCTAGCCAGGGAAGAAAGAGGAGGGGAGGGACCTCTCAGGTCTGGTGATGGGAAGGGGCCTCCTGTGGGGGCTGGAGGCGGGAAGGGGGGGAAGCGAGCCTCCCCCACCTGTGGGCCCCAGCAGGCACCTTTCTTCTGGCACTCGCAGCCAATTTCCTGGTTCTCAGACCTCTCCCCACGCTCTGCTTCACTGCGCTGCCCCCCCCTCCCATTAAAGCGGCAGTTCCTGGCCTCCCTTCCTCCTCATTCCCCATCCCTGCGCCTGTCACTGTAACCCCCAGGGTGGCCAGGCCCGGGGTGAGCCAGGGCGGGGGCCCACCCGAATCATTTCCTCCATCACTGCTTTGATGAGACAGAGTCCTGCGGCTGGGGAGGGCTAACGGACCGTACTGGGGCGTGAAGGGGGCAGGGAGTGTCTCCTGGGGTCTGAGCTGCCATCCTGGGGCAGGAGGGGCCACTGGCTTGTTTGCCTTCCTTGAGCAGGTACAAAAGAAGCCACAGGAACACAGCCCTGCCTTTGAAGCACGCCTTTGAAACCTGGACTCTTGGGTGTGAGCCAAGCAGGCGCAGACGCCTCCGGTGCCCTCGCCCCCACCACCCTACCCAGCCCCCTAGAGATGCTGCTCTGAGTTCCAACCTTGGGAGATCAGAGGGGCCTGGCTTTCGTTCGAGTCCTGGGTTGGGGGTGCCTGTCAGGGCAGGACGCACAGGGTGCCCCACGGGAGTTCAAGCTCAGATTTCGGAGAACTCCAAAACCCAGATGCTTCTCGATACCTATTGGGGCATCTACACACGTGACGCGCCCCCCTCTTCCTTGTAGTTACTGTGTCCCGGGGCCCATTTCACAGAGACTTCGAGAAGTTATGTAAACCTATTCACAGAACCCAAATCCAGGAATTTCTCCCCACTGGAAACTCCTTCTCCCCGTCCCAGAGATGAAGATCCCATTTGGTGCCCGGTCACCAGCCTCGACATATGCTTTGGCCCCCAAAGCCAGCAGCTCACAAAGGGCTGCCCCTCCGCCCTGGTTCCAAGTGCGCTCATTTCAGCCCCTTGCCTTCTTCCGCCATCTGCGCGGGTGGGATGGACAGTCAGCCCGGGCTCTGCCAGCGAGCCCAATCTCCCCTCTCCTCCAGGCACATCCGCCCTCATTTTGCCTTTGTATTTGCTGTGTGGCAGCAGGGACTGGAGGGCTGGTGGTGGGGCTGAGCAGGGGGACCTGGTCTCACCACTGAATGCCCCCTCAGAATGATGGAGGGCTGGGAGGGCCTGGCCCCTAGGCAGGGACTCAGCTCTCTCTCTGATGGAGAGACCCTCCACCCCATCCCATTCCAGCTCTCTAGCTCCCACAGCTGCCTCTCTCACCTTACCACTCACCTGGCCCTCTGCTGCCTCCTGCCTCCCATCACCCTCCCTCCCCGCCCCTCATCTCACTCCAGACTCCCTGATCAAAGGCAAGAATCTGGGAGCCATTAATGATCTCCTCTTCCTTCCTCTGTTTCCCTGGCTCACCCCTGCCTCTGCTCTTCCTGCCAGGACACAAATAACTATTTCCTGAGGTGGAACGAGACTGGGGTTAGAGAGGGAAGGGCCTTCCCCATCAGCTCTCTCATTTTACAGCCGAGCGGACTGAGGCTTGGAGAGAGGGGGACTTTCTTAAGGTCACACAGAGAATTAGTGGTCGAGTTGGGACCAGGGCAATATTTAGACCTTTGGAAGGCTAAATAATGGAGGGATTTTGTTTCTCCCTTGGCACCGGTGTTTCAAAATAGAAGCAACCTGAAACTGTACAACACAGAACTCGTGAAAATTAGCACCGCCCGATAGAACTTTCTGCAGTGATGGAAATGTTCTGTGTCTGTGCTAATATGGCAGCCGGTGGCCACGTGTGACTGTTCAGCTTTCGAATTGTGGCTGGTGTTGCTGAGGAGATGAACTTTGAATCGGATTGAATTGAAACGAATCTCATCGATTCGTTTGGAATGGATTCACATCGAAATAGCTACGGGTGGCCGCTGGCTCCGGAGTTGGACAGCTCGGAGTTCCCACGGCTTTCTAGATTTTTTGCTTGGAAAATTCATCCAAGTTGAACTTTCGTATTTGGGTTTTGTTTTGGTAGCACCCTAACGCACTCATTCTGTCTATTGAGTAATCTTGTCCTACCTAGAACACAAATTGGGGCCTGTAAAAGGCGACAAATGGTACAAAGAAAATTCTGTGGGCTCTCAGAAGAGGGACAGATTGCATCCAGGGTGGGGGCAGGAGGACCCCCTTGAGGGAGAGCTTCCTGAAGGGGGCATTGAGGTAGACCGTGGAGGCCGTGGGAGCGGCGTAAGCAAAGGCACAGAAGCAGGAAACACAGGGTATGGGTCAATGTATCACGATCAGTATTCAGTGTCCGTGTCCGTGTCCATATTCAGTCAATGTCTAGTGCCCAGGCCGTGTAGAAGCTTAGCAGGACACAAAGATTTCCCAGTCCTCTGAGCTACAGTCTCTTCACCTTGTTATGTGTTGTCATTATCCAATTTTCCCAGGGGGCTATGGTGGCCTTGTGTGGCAAAGACGCCGGGAGGGCGGGACAGATGCTCAGGCCATTTAGAATCACAGCTGAAAGACTCTTAGCGCCCCGAACTCCCCACCTGAGTTCTTGCCGCAGGGTCCTGAGAAACAGCCTTCTATTCCAGAAGAATGAGAGTGAGAAGATTCAACACGCAAGGACAGGGAACAGAAAATACAGATAACCACAAGTTAGTATGACAAAGAAAAAGAACTTGACAGAAAGATGGGCAAAAGATAGGAACAGGTAATTCACAGAAGACCTAGATAAATAATTGATAAACAGGAAAAATAATCAACTCTTGACATGTTGCACACTTTGCTTATACCATGTTATACATCAAACATATCTCAAAGCTTGGGGAAAAAAGTATAATCAACCCCATTAGTGATCAGGACCATGTAATTAAACAACAGAGCAACATCATTTCACATCGATTAGATTGGCGAAAGTTAAAAGTCTGGCAGTACTCGTGTACTGATGTGGGGTGCAGAACAATCCAGACGCCTTTGGGCGGGGACTATGTAAGTAAAGCCCTCCATGCTGTGGGGAAGACCGAGCTGGCCACAGGGAGAGGCAAAGTGGAAGAGAACTGAGGGACGCACCGGACAGCGACACACATATGGCCCCGGTTGAACTGTCCCAGACGTTCAAGCTGCCCAGGCTGGGACCCAGACCTTGTAGATATAGGTAAGCTGTCGCTTACCTAGGTATTACCCCTGTGAAGCCTGCTTCTCCTTCTCCCTCTGCCCCTCCCCCTGCTTGTGCTCTCTCCTTCTGTCAAAGAATAAATAAAATCTTCTAAAAATAAATAAATAAGACATATAAATCTGAAGTAAATATGGCAAAATGTTAAGATTTAACAAGGCTTGAGGGCACCTGGGTGGCTCAGTCGTTAAGCGTCTGCCTTCGGCCCAGGTCAGATCCCAGGGACCTGGGATCGAGCCCCGCATCGGGCTCCCTACTCTGTGGGAAGCCTGCTTCTCCCGCTACCATTCCCTCTGCTTGTGTTCCCTCTCTCGCTGTGTTTCTCTCTGTCAAATAAATTAAATCTTAAAAAAAAAAAAAAAAGATTTAACAAGGCTTGAGTAGAAGATACGTGGGCATTCATTATATTACAGTTTTCTGTGTCAGAATATTTAATAATAAAAAAGATAATTTACAAAATCTTAATGGGGGTGGGAGGCCCTGGAAGGATAGTTTAGGAGGACATAGAGAGGGAAAGAAGGTTCTGGTGCCTCCTAGGCCTGGCTCACCACCTCCTCCCCAGGCCAGCTGTGTTTCTGCCTCACGGTTCCCCAGGTCCTCTCCGGACCCTTATCACAGAGGACTCCCTTTCTATTAAAACAACCAAAAAACATTTCAGATAGTTGAGCTGCTCTGCCTGTGGGGTTGGGCGCAGGGGAGCCGACTATTAAGAACGTGCTTGACCGAGACTTAGGAGGCCCGAGCTTGGGTCCCAGATCTTTCATGGCCGCCTGCGCGACTTGCACGAGGTCTCTCTCTGCCTGTTCCCTCCTCTACAGCATGAGATTAGTGCAGGAGATCGGCCAGTCAGGCAGAGCTATTCGAATCGACACTCGCCCCCTCACACCCAGCCAAGGAGACCAGGGTCTCTCGGCATCAGGGAAGGGAGAGCAGGCATCTGAGGAAACCCCCGGGGGTTGTGGTTCCCACACCTGGCCCACTTCTAAGCCCTTTACATTTATTTACCTTTTTATCCTCACAGCAATTCTATGAAGGAGGCACTATTATTGTCCCATATTACAGATGGGAAAACCAAGGCACAGAGGGATTAAGTCCAGTGGGAAGTCTGAGGTCCCACGTGGTCAAGCACTTGGCGTCCTCTGAGCTCTTCTGGCCTCCCACTCAGGTCTCTGCCCAGGCTTTCTCCCACACCTCTCTACAGAAGAGCGCCGTTCTGTCATTCCCTAGCCCCCGCCCCCTACCAGGCCTCAGGCCCTTTCCTGGAGCAGGGAGGAGGGCTGTGAGCAGCACAGAGACAAGCAGGCCTGCCATGTGTTGGAAGGCAAGGAGCTTTGTCCATTGGGTTTGAGATGAGAGAGGGCTGCTCAGCTGCTGCACAGAGATGCAAAGGTGGACCCCTGATTTGCTCTGGGCAGAGCCCAGAGGATGGGAAGAGCTGTGGCTTCATGGAGTGGGGTGGGACAGTGCAACGTGCTACCCAGAAGTCGTCAGTCATAGTGTAACTACCATTTACTGAGCGTCCAGCTGTGATTCATGTATTTGACATGAATGAGTCTTACTGTAACTCCACAGTCCCCCATAAGTTAATAATTACTACTCCCATTTTATAAGTGAAGCAACTGAGAGGCACCTGGTGGCTCAGTCGGTTAAGCCTCTGCCTTTGGTTCAGGTCCTGATCTCAGGGTCCTGAGATCAAGCTCCAGGTCGGGCTCCCTGCTCAGCAGGGAGCCTGCTTCTCCCTCTCCCTCTCTCTATGTCTCTCCCCCTACTCATGCCCTCTCTCAAATAAATAATATTTTTAAAAAAATAATAAAGCTCTTCAAACGTAAGGCCACATTCCAAAACTATGCATCCCACAAGGAAATGAGCCACCGTGAGTGAGAGTCTGCCAAAACCATAAGCACCAGATTTGGGTCCCTGTAAATTTCATCTCATGGAGTATCAAACACAGAACCAAAAGTCCATGTACATTTAACATGTTTAAAGAGGTATGAGAGGGAATTAAATATGACTAAAGAAGGTGGCACTGGATTGGTGGCTGGGGAAGAGTGTTTGAGGAAAAGGCTTTTGGATAAGATTTGAGTGAGGAGAAGGAGCCGGCCACCAGAGATGACAGAGAGGAGCATACCAGGCAGAGGAAATAGCAGGTGCAAAGTCCCCAAGGCAGGACTGAACTTGGCCTGTTGAGCTGCAAAGGACCAGGGTACTGCTGGGATGCACTTGAGGGAGCGTGACACAGGATCTTGGTGCTGGGCAGGCTCTGCGGGCCCGGAGGAGGAGTCTGGCTTCTCTTCAGGGGCACGTGGAAGCCTTCGGACTTTAAGCAGGAGCTCGCCAGGCTCCGATTTGGACTTTTAAAAGATCACTTTGGTCACCATGTAGGGAAAGGATGGTGACGGAGTCCATGTTAGAGCCTAAGATTCCAACTCTAATCAGCCAAGGAGGGGTCCCAGCAGAGTATATGGGGTATTCATGTGTGAGATGAGGGGAGGGGCTTTGATGGGGACTGTTGAGGGGTGAACTCAGCCAAAGAAGCAGAAAGAGGTTGCTGAGCCTGGATAGCCCACTCTGACCAAGCCCCACTGCCCATATTAATGACTTAATCTATTGATTCATTGATTCAGTAAAATGCTGTCAAGTGGGCCAGGTATGAGGTCACCCCTGAGGATGGGGAGCTGAGGGGCCCAGCCTCTGCTCTGAAGGAGTTCGCAGTCAGTAGACCATGATCGCCAGTGAGGGAAGGTTCTGGGCCAGCAGGAGCCTCTGCAGGAGGAAGGGGGAGAGCCTGTTCTCAGGGAAGGACAGTGTCAGGAGTAATTTCTTAGAGGAGGTGACATGAACGGTTCCTTCACTCTCTCTCCCAGGACCCGCTGCGTCTCCAACTGAGACTTCTAGCACCTCTCTCTCTGAAAGGCAGAGCGAAGGGTGGTTGTACCTCTCTCACCAGGAGCCCCCAGTTGGAGGGAGAACATCCCTGTGGGCCCTGAGGAGGGAAGAGAGGAGACAAAGGCTAATGACACTGACCCCGAGCTGTAGATCTGGGCTTCCTTCGTGTCCATTCCCTTGGTGATGTCAGCAGGGCAGGATCATTATTCCCATTTCACAGATGAGGAAACTGGGGCTCAGGGAAGCTAAGTGCCTTGTCTAAAGGCCTCGCAGGTGAGTGTAGCCAAGGCCACCCTCGTACTAGGCGCTCTCTTCCGGTGCTTCCAAGAGGAATGTGTGTGTGTGTGGCCTTCCTCCGGGCCCACTGCCCTCCTTCCCCACCCCGCCTGAGCCCCCCTCCCCTCTGCTCACCTACATGGCGAGGCAGTGAGGAAGAGTGACAGCCGAGCTCCGGCCGGGAGCAGGGCGAGCCAGTGCAGCCTCTCCAGCTTCCCATGCTGGGCATCCCAACTTCTCTACAAGTTCCCTGGGAAGAGTCCCCCGGAATGGGGTGCAGGGAGCGAACTTTATAAAATTCTCCACAACCAGCCAAGCGGAACCCATTTTCCCTCACAATGCAATTAACGGCACCAACATTTACAAAATATGATTACAAGCGCTTTGGTTAAGTAGAGGAAAGTATATTAGATAGCAGCGAGGGGTTGATCTTAATGTGCATTTTTTCGAGAGACTTGCATTTTCTTTGTGCAAATAAAGAGGCCCTAAATTCTCCATAGGCACTAAAATCAATGCAGTGGAACCATGATAACAAACACAGGCTCCACTTTTTGCTACATCCCCCAATTAATTAAGCCTTTCACGGGCATGTAATTAGGAACATTAGCAAGTCATAAAATTGCCCTGAGTCTTTAAATTATGTGCTGGCCCTCAGCAATTTGTTTTTAATTCCTTCTGAAGACAATGGCACTGTGGGGCCCGATAGATCTTCCTAGCGGCCTACTGTGCTCTCCTTCATGGTGGGAGGGCCGGCCTGCCCGGCGCCCCTCCAGACAGACGGGGTGCCTGGAGTTAGGCTCCCAGGGCCTAGCTCTTGCCTTTCTCCTCTTCTTTGGTGTTACTTCCCCCTTAGTTCTCTTTTTCCCGCTCCTAGCTTGTTCTTCCTTCTCTTTGCTGCTTTCTTCTCTTCCCCTTTTGATCTCCTTCTTTTGCCTTTTCTCCTTCCTCATCTTTAAACTCGGCTGCTTTCCTCTCTCTCTCTTCCCCCTCCATCTCCTCCTTTCCCTGATTTCCCTTTCTCCTCCCACCCCCCCCTTGCTGCTCCCCGGGTGCAGCACCACGCACCTTCCGGCCCTTCCCGTGATCCCACATGAGCAGCAGTGGGCTGGGTGTCCAGGGCCGCTGCCCTTTCCCTGCCCTCCCGCAGGACCCAGCTCTTGGCCCCTACGTTCCCATCCATGCTGTGAAGCCCCTCAGAGGTCACCTCGCCTGACCCGCCACCTCCATGATTTGTGGCCTCAGCTACACGCCTGGGGAGCCAAACCCCGGAGCCGTCCAGAGGTGTCGGAGGGAACAAGGGGCAGGGGTTATGACCCCACTCCCTCCGCTCCTTTGAGGAAAGGGGGAGTGGGAGGCAAAGCAAAGGGCTGTGGGGTTCGCCCCACTGGCAGCGTGCCCCTGAGAGGGTCTGCCTTTTGGCCTTTCACTCATCTTGCCAGGGTCTCCCCGGAGAACCCTGCTCCCCGTCCTTGCACCACCCCGTCACGCCCTGCCGCCACACTGTGGCCCTTCCAAGCCCACAGCCACTGGCTTCGGGACCTACGGGAACTGGGTCTTTAGTTTCAAGCTTTCTAAACGTACCTCTTCCCTTGCATCTTCCCTCCAAGCCTTCCTTTATCTACCAACCAGAGCTGATGAACTTACGGATCCAGATCTGCTGGGAGATCTTGATGCGGAGTCTGGAGTGGCACCACAGGTCTCCGGGCACAATCCGGCCCTCTTCCTGTGTTACCTGCAGTTCCGGGTTGAGAAGGACTAACTTCTGGCTGGGGCCCCCTTCCCCTGCCCCCCTACTGGCAGCATCTCCTCCCCACGCCCCGAGATCACGAGGCTTCTGAGAAATCTCAGAATCCCCAGGGTGCTGACCCAGGAGGAGCATTACAAAAGAGCCGCCGGGCGCCACCAAGGCAGAAGCCAGGAACAGAAAGACATGCTCACCCAGCAGCCAGCCACAGTGACTGTCTCTGGTTCATGGCCACCGTGGGCTTTGGGGTTCCTGCCCCTCTCCATCTCTTTCTCAGCTTCCTGCTCGCGGAGAACCAGCTCTTGCTCTCTGTAGTTCCAAAACGCAATAGACATTACCAGCACTCAACAGTATTCGGGGTTTGCGTGCCTTGAGGGCACCCGGGAAATTCCCACCCCGCTGAGGTTGGGCAAGGCCATGTGACTTATCTGGGCCGATGAAATGTGAGCAGAAGCGGTATGGGTCACTTCTGGGTTGAAGTGTCTAAGGGCTGATGGACAGTCCCACACGCCTCCCTCGCTGATCCCCGCGGAAACACTTGCTGGTATGGAGGGGCTGTGGGGGAAATGGCCCGGAATGTTCACCCCCATGCGGTGGCAGCTGCTCTGGAGGGTTCCACAGACCCTCCACAGATGAGGAATTTCCATGAGCAACAGGTAGATCTTGGTTGTGTTCAGCTGCTGGGATTGGGGGGATCTGGGGATGTTTGTTACTCACACCACGGCCTAGCCTGTCCTGACTAATCCACCGAGAAGAGCCTCTGGCTGGTCCAGCCAATCTTTCTGCCCAGGCCAGGCCGTGAATTGAGGCAGGGTGGGATCAGTTGCCTTTGGGTCTACCACATCCACTGCCCAAATCAGGGACAGCAGTTCTTCAAGACAAGTTTTCTGTACTTACCAGATGTTTATTTTGGCCTGCAAGGGCCTCCGCGGCCTGACCCCTGCCTACCTCTCCAGTCACATTTCCCGCTGCTCCCAACCCCGTTTCACATGCCAGACACAGAGACTTGGATCTTCTCACTCCCTCATCTCATCAAGCTCGGGCACAAGCTGTCGCTTTATACATGCTGTGCCCTTTGCCGAAAAGGCTCTTCCGCTCACATCCTCCCGAGGAGCTTCTACTGACTTTGAAAGTCCCAGGTTAGTGGGGCGCCTGGGTGGCTCAGTGGGTTGGGGCCTCTACCTTCGGCTCAGGTTGTGGTCTCAGGTCCTGGGATCGAGCCCTTCATCGGGCTCTCTGCTCAGCGGTGAGCCTGCTTCCCCCTCTCTCTCTGTCTACCTCCTTGCCTACTTGTGATCTCTCTCTGTCAAATAAATAAATAAAATCTAAAAAAAAAAAAAGAAAGGTCCCAGGTCAAATATTACCAGTTCTTTAAAGTCTTCCCTGGTCAGTCCTGATCCGTGCCGCACTCTGCAGGACGTCTATCCTAGACTTATCCCGTGAACTTGTACTTCCTTGCTTCCCCGTGCGCTCAGCCTCCCTAGACTGCAAGGTTCTCAGGAGCCAGCCAGCACCTCATTCATCATTTGGTCTCCCCTCCTCACGCTAACACGTGGCCAACAACACATTGCCTCACAACTGCAATGAGGCCAGCATTGGAAAAAAAAAAAAAGATTTTTTTATGAGAGAGAGAGAGCACAAGCACGGGGAAGGGCAGAGGCAGAGGGAGAAGCAGACTCCCCGCCAAGCAGGGAACCCGTCGTTTCAGGGCTCCATCCCAGGACCCCGGGACCATGAACTGAGCCAAAGGCAGATGTTTAACCTTCGGAGCCACCCAGGTGCCCCTGAAGCCAGCATTTTTGCTTACCGCTGCCCTGCCCTAGGCGACACACCACACCTGGCTGAGCTTTCGGAACAAGCCTGTGGTTATCTTCCCTTTACATTCTGAGCCCCCACTCACGGTCCCACGCCTCCTCAGGAATACTCGGCTGAATGAACAAATGTTGCCCGCATGGAGTGAGTGAATGAATAAGTGACTTCTGACAGAGACGCCAAGAAGAGGCCAGCACCTCGCGGGCCACACCTGTGCCAGCTCACCTCCTCCCTGGTCCTCTGTGCCGCTTCAAAACCGCCCAGCGGCTGTGAGCCTGTCTGCAGGGCGTCTGTGGACAGTCGGGGCCTGGGGGTGTCCCCGGGGGGAAGGACCCGGGTTCCTCCACCCCAGCTAACAAACAACCACTCCTGGTCTCTGGAGGCTTTCAGACTTCCCCTGAGGGCTCCACACCAAGGCAGACAGGGTGCCCCCCGGCACCCAGCCTGGGGCTCTGCTGGGCCCATTCTGAGGCAGCTGCATTCCCTCGGGGTGGGGAGCTGTGACTGGGAGCCTGGTGAGCGGAGTCTAACCTTGAGTAAGTGTTTTCTCGTTGTCATCTGCAGATCTAACGCAGGTCCTGCCGAGAATACGCGGCGGAGACATATATTATAGCCGGAGCTTTTTATCTCGCACATGTGAGCCTGCCCATCATGAGTCGTAGGTTTTATTCTTGCTGGTGGGACAAAAACCACCTCCCACTGCAGCATATATCAAGGGGAAGAATGTTGAACTTTCTTTGCATTAATATAAATAGCTGTTTAGGCCTCATTCCCCAGCCCAGGACCCTCTGTGCACCTGTCCTTCATCTACTCTATTTGGCATCTGGTTCAAGTTTGGTTTATTTAGAGCCCAGGTTGGCGGGCTTTTACATATTAAAGGTGCATTTTAAAAGAGCATTTTCTATTCTAATTTGGGGGAGCCAAGCTCTTTAGGGCTTTCGGGAGCGGTG
Source organism: Procyon lotor (assembly GCA_028646535.1). NCBI lineage: Eukaryota > Metazoa > Chordata > Mammalia > Carnivora > Procyonidae > Procyon > Procyon lotor. The sequence goes on along the minus strand of CM053619.1, from coordinate 17,692,819 downwards.
TCCACCTGATTTACATTTCCCCCACCGGAGCTGAGCCACAGACGCACATTAGAATGTAAATAATAGTGATGGATACATGTATCTTTAAAGATCCATTTTCTCGCCATTTTTTCTCTCTTTGCGGGGAGGGGGCAGGCCAGGGAGGAATGGAAGTACCCAGTCTGTGGGGGCAGAGGAAAGTAGGAGGAGGGAGGAAGGATGCAATGGGTTTCTCCGGAAGGCTGGCTCCAAGGGAAGAAAGGTGGCAGTTCGGAGGGCCAGGTGCCGCACTTTCCGCACAATGCGGACAGCCAGCTTGGCAAGGCCTGCCCCTCCTCGGTCTGCGGAGAGGCTGTTGTGTCACAGTTAAGCCAGGGGTCGAATAGCACTTCCGGTGACTTTGTCACCAAATTAGTCACTCCGAATAGTGACTTTGGAAAACTCACTTTACCTCTCTGAGCCTTAGCGCACTTGGCAGGCTGCAGGGATCGTCACAAGCACCCCCCTCGAGGGCTGCCAGGAGGAATAGAGGAGACAACACCCATGAAAACACATGGCTCAGTGCCCCGCACACAGTAGGCGAGCACCTTAATACACGCGAGCTACTGCCGGTTGTTATGATCCTCAGCCATCTTGTCTTCCATCCCCGGCTCCGGGGCCCTCCACAAGGTACACACTTGATGAGTGTGTGTTAGCTGGACCCCATCCACTCAATGTCGAGAACTTTACTGGTTCCCATTCCGGGCTGTCCACACAGCACAGGGCACTGGAGAAAGATGATGACTGGGGCACGGTTCCTCGTCTCTACCCACCCAACATACCTGCCAAAGTCTCCTGTCTTACCTACTTCTTCGGGTCCCCATCTAAACCGTGGCCGCTCAAGCTTTCAACGCGCTCAGCCCAGGACCTCCTCTCCCCTCTTCTTCACATCTCCCTCGGCGGCCTTTCCTACTCTCCATGCTGGGTCAAGTGCCTTCCTTGGGGGTCCAGGGTGCCCTGCCCTTCCCTGTGCCACATCACCTACCACTGCCCCTGATTGCTCTCTTGTGGGTCTGCATCCCCTGCCCGAGTGTAAGCCCCAAGGGGAGATGAATTGTGTCTCTTCGGGCCACCACCATATCCCCAGCCCGGCACACTGTAGGCGCTCAGCAGATGATTGCTAAGTAAAATGATGAGGTTGATGCTGTCAAGCAATTCACAGTCTCAGCAGGGATGGACCCGCGTACACGTTGCTACAGTGCAAAATGGGCTTCAAAGGACCAGGTGGGTGAGTCAGGAAGCCCTCCCAGGGGAGGGAGCAGTTGCGTGGGGCCTTGAAGAATACATGGGGGTTGTTCTGGAGAAAGAGGGAGAGAATGTGATGGAAAGGGAGTGGAGATTTTGATGGAAGAGAGACACAGCATGGTAACAAAAAGAGGTGGAATTCTTTTCTGGCTCTTGGATATCAGGATGTTCTTGGACACAGGGTGGGATGGATCCCTCTGGGGGTGTTTCCCCAGTGTGGGCACTAGGCAGACCTCATTGGGGGTGCCAGGGGAGGTGCCTGGCCTCAGCCAGAGCTGGGAAAGGGAGGCAGAAGAGGAAGAGAATGCCCTCTCCCTAATCCTGAAAGGAGACCTGACTTAGGTCCCCAGGGCCAGGGAATACACCCAGTTCCCGGATTCTCAGAGGGGCCCGGGTAGCAAGGGTGGAGGAGGAGATGAGAGGTGGGGCCCTCCTTGCCCCAGTTTCCCCAGCCAAGAAGCTTTGGTTGATGTGATTGCTTCAGAAACCTAGGAGAGGAACCCTGGGGCCTTAACTCATGAGCCATCATGGGAGAATAGGGACCGGGTCAGAAGTAATGACAAAGAGGGGGAAAAGCAGGAGAGGGGAGGAGAAAGAGAGTTCGTTGCTGGAGATGCTCCCCATCCAGAGAATAGAAAAGTATGGGGAGGGAGTGGGTGGTGGGACGGCAGGGGCAAGGGCAGGGGTGTGGGACGGGGTGGGGGTAGGGGGGCGGAAGGGGGTTTGATTCTGGCAAGAGCTGGAAGAGGAGAAAGAGCGAAGAAGGAGGGGGAGGGGGGAGGGAGGGAAGGAGGGGGGGAGGACGGGAGGCGGAGGAGATGAAGATGTTCTTTCATCTTCTTCCCGGAGAGAAGGGGCCAGGCTGTGATAGGGAGAATGACGGAAAGTCTCATTGGAGCTGTTGGCTTGAAAGAATTTGTCTTTGGAACAAGCTTTTTATCAGTCAGCTTTAAAGATCAGGATTCCTCGCTGGCCGCTCCATCTTCCTCTCACTGAGTTTCTCTCTGTCTTAACCCTCCTTTCCCTGTTCCCTCCATCTCCCTTCACAGCTCACTCCCCTTTTCCGGGGTGCTGTCTGTCTCTGTGCTTTCTTCTGCTCCCGGGAACCCCTCACCGTCTTTCTCTGCCCTGCCCACCAGCTTGCTGACAACAAGCAGCCCCCCTGAATCTCAGGAAGGCTGGGGGCGCGGGGTGCAGAGAGACCAGCAGGCAAGGCTACGCTGGCAGGGCCTCTGTCCGTGCTGTGTGTCTTCTTGGACCAAATCACGGAAACTCTCTGAACCTCTGTCTCCTCCTCCGTAAATGCCGTTTTGAAGACTGAAGAGGTAGGAAGGGCAAGTGTGATAGTCCTCGAGACGGTGAGAAGCCTGAGGCTGTGTGGGAGAGGGGATGCCCTTAGCAAAGGAGGGCCCAGGAGGGGGGTGGCCTGCTGGGCTGGCTGATAGCCAGACACTGCCCAGCACTGCCTATGATGGGGGTGGGGCATGAGGGGCCCAGTAAGACTTTTTTTTTTTAAAGATATTATTTATTTATTTGAGAGAGAGAAAGTGAGAACATGAGAGGAGCGAAAATCAGAGAGAGAAGCAGACTCCCCGTGGAGCTGGGAGCCCGATGTGGGACTCGATCCTGGGACTCCAGGATCATGACCTGGGCCGAAGGCAGCTGCTTAACCAACTGAGCCACCCAGGCGCCCACCCAGTAAGACTTTTAGCCTCCCCTCCCCAAATGTAATTTCAAAACCCAACAGCTCAGTGATGGATAGATGTAAGGAAGGCCAGCAGATACCTGAGTCCCCCATGCTACTTATATGCTTTCTTGGGAATATTAAATTCTTTCTGAAACTGTGTGTTTAAGTGGCCTCATTTTGCTGGGGCGCTCTGTATGCCCTTGGCCCACAATCCACCAAAACATGTCAAATCTGGAGACTGTCGGGGGGCCAAGGGCATAGCTACAGAACCCCTTTCCGAGCTGTGCCTGAGGCAGAGAGGTTGGGGCAAAGGGGATGGGCCCCTCCTGATGAAGACGCCCTCTGGGCTAGCCTGCCAGGCCCTGAGCCCCAGAGAGGGAAAGGGGTGGAGACAGCCTACAGGCCACAGGTCCCTGCGTAACCCGCTCCCCCTGCCACCCCCTCCCCAAGCCAGAGAAAGAACTTGGTCTTGACATGCCCCAGCCTCCTGTGAGTGGGTGGATGGCAGGGGCTGGCCTGGAAGGGGTCGCGCGCACGTGTGTGTGTGTGTGTGTGTGTGTGTATTCACAATCCTTGTTAAAGGGTCTTGATTCAGAAGCATCACAATGAATATAGAGGACCTCTGCTATGGAATTTTGCAGAGATTTGGGCCTCAGCTCCAAATACAGCATCAGCAAGTGGGACTTTATAACCAAGGGGGACAATGGATAGAAAATGACTAAGAAGAAGCCTCAGGGGTGTGGGGGGATGGGGTTCTGGCTAAACCAACCTCATAGGATTCTTGCTTGAAGACAGGCCGAGGGAGATCAGACATCACCTGGGGTGGGAGGCACCCAATCAGATCTCAGGGGCAGCTCTGACTTGGCAGGGTTCTTGCTAAAACCCGGACTTTACAAGGAAGTGCACAGAGGGGCCTCAGAGAAGGTTCAGGAGCCTGACTGAAGTTTGGTCAAGCAAAGAATCTTTGCCAAAAGGAGGGAGGAGTGGGAGATGGTTGGGAGCACCAGCATGGATGGAGTGCTCTCCCCATGTTAATGAAGGAGTCTTGTGCCCATTTTGCTGAGGGGAAACTGAGGCACTTGCCCCAGGTCCCACGGTGAGTGGCATCCAGGCAGAGTATCGGCAGGAACAGTGGCTGGCTTTTAGGACAAGAAGGAAGCCGAGCCAGAGAAGGTGGAGGACTGGGCAGCCTGCCTCTTCCAGTCGCCTCTCCTCGAGTATTAACATTTTCTATTCCCCACCACCTTCGTCCAAGATAACCTGGCTCTTATCAGTGCCCTGGCTCAGGGCCTGGAAGATTCTCAGCTTCCGCCGCGGGGCGTTAAAGCCAGAACCTTAACGATTTGCTTTTCTTAGAAGGCCTTGGACCTGGGGTCGGTACTTCCTTGGAGCCACCAGGGGCTTCCTCCTCCTCCTTCCAATTTTGACGCAGGGCCCAAGGGCCCCCTGCCCAGGAGGAGGGATCCTATGGCGGCTGGATAGGAGCTGCCCAGGCTCTAGGAGCCCCAGCCCTGGGCCAGCAGCTCCAAGCCAGCTCTAAAGTGCCGCTCTGTACCCCACCCCGTAGTGTTTGGGGGTGACCCTCCGGAGCACCCGTGTCCCCACCCCTTGCCCAACCCTCCTTTCCCCAGCTGCCTGGGCCGGGAGGGGACTGCGCTGGGAGGGCAGGGAGCGGCCACGCTGTGTGTACAGAGAGGCCTCAATTTCACAGGGCTTGCTCCTGAGTGAGTTTCGCATAAAAGGATTAAGGGGAGAGGAAGTGCAGAGGAAATGGGATGTTGGACACCTTGTTAAAGGGGCTGTCAGGGCTCCCAGAGCGTGGGTGCTAACTCTATTCCCTGCCTCCGCCGAGAGCAGGCCAGGCCATTACCTGAGTGATCAAAGATAGGACGGCGTGAGTCAGTGCCCAGAGGTCCCAGGCTGGGCTGGATGGGCCAAAGGGGGGAGCCCTGGGTAACCCCCCCCCACACCCCTCTCTTTCACGCTTCATTTGGGAGGGCGTTCCAAGGGGTCAGGAAGAAAGAGAAATGGAGGCTCAACAGTGTTCGCACCTGGGATGGGGGGTTGGGGGGCCATGGGACTTAATGATGTGTGGATTATCATTTCCTCCCTTATCTTAGCACCAAGGGACATTCTTTTTCCTGAGCCCAGGGAATTGGCTTAGTTTGTGAATGAGTCTGATCCGATCAGCACTTTTCCTAAAGAGATAAGGGGGTTATCAGTATGGGGGAGGTACTTGGTATGGGGGGGGGGAGAAGGGACCCCTAGGGACCCGAGGTTGGTGGCGGGCGGGGGGGGGGGACATGCTGTGGGGGGCGTCCCAGTGGCCTGCAGGCCCCGGCAGCTCGCACACCCGAGCAGGGAAGCCCTGCCTGGACCTCCGCCTACGCACGTAAGCCAGGCGATTCCTCTTCCTTCTCTAGAGGGCTGGCGGCTGGGACTGCACATTCAGGTCAACTGGGAGACTTCGAAACTTACCCGTATCTAGGACCCACTAGGGTTGGATGGAACCGGATTGTTGGGGTGGGGCGGCACAGATATTGGCTTGGTTTTTCCAAAGCCCTTGTGGTGATTCTCAAGTGCGGTCTGGGCCAAGCTCTGTTGGCCCCGGAAGCTCTCCCTCATATCCCCTGCTGGGGAAGATACCCATCCTCTCTGTCGCCTCTGCTCCCTGGGGCGTCTGTCCGTGAGTCACTCCTACCCGCACGGTGGTTTTCTCTTTACCTGTCTGTCTAGACCTCCCACCGCAGACTGTGAACACCCTGAGTGTAGGGGCAGGGAGCACGAGCCGTTGGCAAACTCTTTCTCTAAAGGGCCAGAGCATAAATATTTTAAGCTGGGCGGGCCGCGCGGTCTCGGGCGTCAGAGCACAAAAATCTCGGGGACACGTAGCTAAGTGAGCGGGCAGGGCTGTGCCCAGCGACCCTGTACATACAGGGTTGCAACTTCCTATGATGTTCACACGTTGTAGACTGTCTTCTGGTGACTTCTGCAGCGTTCTAAAAGTCATTCTTTGCTAGGGACCGTAGAAAAACAGGGTGGGCCAGCTAGGTTTGGCTTAGAGGCTGGCAGATCCTTTGTGGGTTCCCGATTCAGAGGAGATTGGCGCTGGTGGTTTTGCAATCGCTAGCTTGATGCTGATCAGGGCTCCGCACCCACGCGCCCCTGAGCTCCCCGGGGCCCCTGGGGCCATGCTAGCTGCCCCTGCGATAAGATAGAGGTGTGTGTGTGAGGGGACGCAGGCGGGAAGCCCCGATCCCTGTGGGGAAGGGGGCGGGAGCGTGAAGGCTGTGAATCCCAGGGACACGCTGATAAGTAATGTGGCTTCACTTCAGGTCATTTCCTGAAAGTCAGATCCACTTTGCACGTAAGGACAAGAGTGGGAGCTTCAGAATTCACTCTCGGGGCCTCCAAATTAAAAGCCAAATAGGATGTAGCTTTTGCCGGGGCTGTGTCTTCATCTGTCAAGAGTGGTTATCTTCATGGTCCTCCCCGGGGGCCTACTACTGTCAGTCACCCCGCCAGGGGCCCGCATTGTTACCTCCTCCGAATGGCACACCCAGCAGGGGCCTGTGTCCACCGCTGGGCCCAGAATCCCACTGCTATTCACGCGGGGAGGGAGGTGAGTTTGGGAGCCCCGGCGGGTCTTTCAAGGAAGCTGCCATTTCTGGCCCAAACTCCGAGCAGCGGCCTTGCCCCGGGGTCTGTGCCAGACCCCTGGAGGTTCTCTCTGGAGAAAAGGTTGGGGATTCTCTATCAAGGCCCTGCTGTCTGGGGAGGGGAGGGACACAGTGAGATGCCCAGAAGCTGTCAGCTCCAGCCCCTGGAAGAAGGATGGAAGGGAGGCAGAAAGCTAGATGGTGACACAGAGAGGACCCCGAGAGCAAGGGTCTCCGAATTACCCTCTCGGTTCCAGTCCCAGCTCAGACGTCCGCTTGCTGTGTTCCGTTGGGCCAATTGTTTTGCCTCTCTGAGTTCCAGCGTCTTCAACTTGGACCGTCTTAGCAGCCATGCCCCCGTCAGGATTTCGTACATTTTAAGGCTCCCAGGAAGCCCCAGAGAGCATCATGGATGCCCCATTCCCTTTGGGGTCTGAGAACCAGCGTGTCCTGCCGGGGAGCCAGGGAGCGGCAGGTGCCGCAGCAAGACAAGTTCTCAGGGGCCTGGCTTTCTCCCTGCTCCGCCCCAGCAGCTCTCCGGGCGGCAGGAGGCTTAGAAGCTGCCTGGGGCTCTTCCTTTGTCCCCTTCAACCCAGAACTCTCAGAAAATTGGCATCATAGAAAAAAAAAACACTTTGTAATTGGAACATGAGATTCCTCTCCTCAGTTGTGTAAGCTCTGGCAGATTCCCCTCTGTGAGCCTTGAGATTCTCATCTGTAAAATGGGGATAACATCTCATTTGGGCTGTCGGTGAGAAGTCTCAAGGAATGTGAAAGTACTTTGTAAACATCATGGGCCGCACATGGAATCACGCAGGATTCTATATCCCTGCCTCCCTCCAGCCCGTCACAGGGCTCCCACCCAGTCCTATGGCCATCACCCCCCAGCCCACCCCAGCCCCAGGCCCTTTGTCAATACCGGAATCTACGCAAGACTTACCGTACTTGATTCACTGGACAATGAGGGCTCTTTTCCCACTGATCCAGACCATCCCGGGGGGGCCCCTCACCAAGCTGGGCCAGGATGCAGCTTCTAGCCCCGTTTTCCCTGCCCAGTGGCCCCGGCCCATCACGTCCACCCCCACCCTGTCACCCAAGGCCTTGAACCTGGCTTCCCTGCCTTGCTGCCCGATAGCCCCATGCCCCCAAGACTATTGAAGTCGGGTCTGGAAGAGAGAGCAAGCCTCCACCCCACCATCTCCCAAGCCTCTTGCAAATGGGCACCGTGCCTTCCTGGTTAAAAAAAAAAAAAATTAATATTGTTTGAAAACTTACAAGAGCAAAACATGCTCCTTAGGAAACTTTAAACATAAGAATGTACAGAAAAAGAAAGGAAGAAATGCCCTTGGCCTCCTCCCCTTCCCCTCCGCCCCCATCTCTGTGATGTGCCCCACGGGGCTCAGCTCCACTCCCCGAGCACAAGCAGTGGGGGGCGAGGTGCTGTGCCCTGCACACAGTAGGTGCTCAGTATGTGCATGCCAACGATCGAGGGCATATTTCCTTGCACCTTGGTATATTCCTGTTGGGAACAGGAGGGATGTATTTGCCTTGTTCTTGGAGAGCCAATAGGATTTAGATACCATTAGGGGTTCGGAAATCAAGACACGGGGTGGAATGACTGCACGTCAGCCAAATATCAGCCCTTTATTATTATTTTTTAAAGCTTTGATTTGTTTATTTGTCAGAGAGAGAGCACAAGCAGGCAGAGAGGCAGGCAGAGGCAGAGGGAGAAGCAGGCTCCCCGCCGAGCAAGGAGCCCGACGCGGGATTCAATCCCAGGACCCCAGGCTCATGACCTGAGCCGAAGGCAGCGGCTTAACCCACTGAGCCACCCCGGAGTCCCACAGCAGTCCTTTAAATGATGAGTGAAGACAGGGACTCTCAGGCCCTGGTTCTTTTCTGGGCGTAGAAAGTGATACGTTGTCTCCTCTGAATCTATTTTTTTTTTCATTCATGCGCTCACTTGGCAAATACTCACCGAATTCCCACCATGTGCCAGCCTCCAGGAGTGGGAAGTGGAATGGGAAGGGCAGTGAAATGAAGAAAACTGTTAAAAACTCAGGACTGCTGACTAGAGGCCAAGAGGCTGGCTCTTTCCGAGGGTGGGAGAGCAGTATAGCCAGCACCCTCAAGCTCCCCTGGCCCGCACCCCCACCCCTCCATGGGTTCATGGTGGACAGTGAGTGTGGGCGGGGCCTGGACTCAACCTCCCTAGCCCTCCTCAACCCGCTTACCCTTCCCTTTGCTGATCTTCTCCAAGTGGAAGCTGGCCTGGCCGCTGGGAGACTGCCGCTCGGCTCCTGAAGCCCAGTGATGCTGGTCGGGGAGACCAGGGAGGTCACTGGTTTGATCAGAGTTAGCCCCTCTGGGCCTGGAGGTAGGCGAGAAGACGAGGGGAATGTAGTTTAGGTTAAAAAACAAGTACCTTTGTGGCTGAGAGTTCATGACTAGAACGGCCTGATGGCTGGGCCCCAAACCAGCAGGTAGGGTGACAGACAGGTCCCAGGACCGGGCAACTCTTCTGTGCCCTGAAGAAGGCTTTGGAGTGGTAGGGGAAGCTGCTGCTCCTTCCCCAGGCCGGCCTCCTGAGCTCTACCTCTTCTCTCTGCCTCTAGCTTCCTGTCTCATGAGGCTACTAAGTCCAGGATCTCCCGAGAGAGGACCTAGGCCCAGGGACTTCCAGAATGGGACAGGGTGAATTCTCACTACACGGGCCTGCCTAGGCCTTAATGTCTGTTGCCCCCGACCTCTGCCAGGCAACCCCATGCCAGTTCAATGCCGGCATGAGGCACCGAGAAGGCAAGGATGATTAAGAGGGTCCTACCCCTATAGACCTCAGCAGGGCACAGAAACTGTTCAAGGCACTCTGAGCGGTGCCATGGAGATTGTGTCTGCACATAGGCTGTAGGCTCAGAGATGGAACAGTTCCCTCTCTCTGAAATTAGAGAGAGCAGGGGCCTATCAAGCAGGGTCTTGATGGTTGAGTAGGAGCTTGCCAGGCAGAGAAATGGCGGGAGGGCATTCTTGGCAGAGACAAGCATAAGCAAAGCATGCAGGGGTGAGGGGAGCTGGGTTTGAGAAACCATGAGGCCACCGTACAGGAGTGGAGCCAGAATGCCTAGCTTCACCTTTTGGCTGTGTGCCTTTAGGCAGTTTGCTTAACCTCTCTGGGCCACCATGTCCTCATCGGTTAGCAGGTGCTGATAATAGTTGTAGTGATCATTAGTGAGACTTGCCGAACACTCGGCTGTGTCTCCTCTCAGGCGCAAGTAGGACTGCACGTTCTGCAACTCCTGTGGTTAGATAGGGTCATGTGACTAGTCCAGGCCAATGAGTTATGAGCACAAGTGCCAATGCCCGGCCTGAATGTTAGTGGGAGAGCCTCCGGAGCTCGCTCGCTCTTTGTTCTTCTAGCACAGTGCAGGGCCCACGAAGATCATGATGCGATTATCCCCGGGTCTCCCCAGTGAACCGAGTCCTTGACAACGCACTGGATACATAACTCTAGGAAGGCATGAGCCTTGGTTGTTGAAGTTGCCGAGTCTTGGGAGCTGTTTGTCACCACAGCATAGCCCAGCCCGTGCGGACGGGGGTTGTGATGGACACGTGAGTTAATACAGGGAAAGCGCTCTACACAGAGCGCTGGGATTGCACACGTGATGCACGGTAGCTGCTAATATCATTAGCATTGCTGGAGAGGTGGAGAGGAGTGGCCCTGGAAGACGCTGCATGGGGAAGCAGAAGGCTACTCATGAGAGTCTTAACTACCAGGTCCAGAAGCTTGGGATTATTCCTGGAAGGAGCGGGAGCATTAGAGATTTTTTTTTTTTTTTAATGTAGGCTCCACAGTAAGCGGGACTTGAACTCATGACCCTGAGATCAAGGGTCAGATGCTTAACTGACTGAGCCACCCAGGTGCCCCTAGAGATTTTTTAAAATAGAAGAATGACGTGCTTTATAGACAGTTCACTCCAGGACCTGGCAAACAGCAGGCATTTAATAAATATTTCCTGAATGAATGAATGAATGAATGGATGGATGGATAAAGTTTAGAGGAAGAGGAACCAGTGAGGAGGCCATTTCAGCAACCCAGGTATCCCCTGGTTTTGGGACTGAACCCAGGCAGGTGCCAGCAGCCGGGTAGGACCCACAGCCAGGCACTGGGCTTCAGTGCCCACCCCCACTTGCCCTCCCCCAGCCAGGCCCGGGCCAGCAGCTTTGTGGGCACTGCAGCTGGTGTGTGGAGCGCACAGTGGCGCCTCATAACTCACTGTGTTTATGATGAAGCGGAGCGGTTGTTTGGGAAGACAGCCACTCTGACACCCAACAGCCCCCAGGGCCATTGCTGATGTTCCTCCTCCACCATCCACCACTCAACATGCCAGCTCCTTCCCCCACACCCCCCCTGCAATGGCACCGATCCCCCCCAACACATGCACACACCCCTCCGCCTGCCTCTCCAGCGCTGCAGCCATGAGAAATTTATTGCAGCCCCAGACTGCTATGGGCAAATACTAATAAAATGCTGTTTTGCTGCAATTTGTTTAATTGGCCACAGAAGAGACGTCTGGAGCATGTGCAGGCTCTGCCCGCACCCGCCTGCCCGCCCGGCTCGCAGATGCGCTCTCGTCCCCCTGGCTGTGACCACTGAGCGTGGGACGGCGGGAAGAGGGGAGACAGGAAGGGATGCAGAAGGAGGCTGCAGGGCTGGGGAGGGCAGGGATGAGCCTATCCCTGCTTATTCTTATAACCCTTTCCTGGGCTCTCCACCCACAAACCTCGGGATCCTTGTGATCAGCTAGACTGCCCAGGTTCAAATCCCACCACTTCCTCTTAGCTATGTGACTTTCGGCAAGCTACAGAACCTCTCTGTGCCCCAAGTTTCTTCATCTGTAAAATGGAGATGAGAAAAACAGCATTGTGAGGATTAAGTGAGCTAATCCATATGAAACACTCAGAGCAATGCCTGGTCTGTAGGAAGCACAAAAGCAACGTGAAGCATTCAGACTGCTTGGGTTCTTATCCCAGCTCTGCCGTTTGCCAGCTGTGTGACCTTGCGCAATTTACTTAACCGCTGGGGAGCTCAGTTTCCTCATCTGTGAAATGGGGACAATAATTGCACCTGCCTCACAGAGTCGTGTGAAGAGTAAACGAGTTAATTGACATAAAGGGGTTAGAACAGAGCCTGGCACGTGGTAAAGCGACAGAAGTGTGGGCTCTTTTTGTTCAACAGACTTGGAAGTATGGTGGGCGTCCTCTGGCTTGGGTGTTTGGGAAGCCTTTGGACCCCATGTTCCTTCACTAGTGTGAGTACTGACACAGGGTGATTCTCCAGAGATGGGAATACCCAATAGTAAAAAGTTCGAGCTCTTTCCCGGTATTTTGAGGCCACACAATGTGGCAAGCAGGGTAGTGGAAGACCCTCGTGAAGAGTCTCATGGGTTGGGAGGTGCACTGACCCTGCTGCAGATCCCCAGACAGAGCCCCCGGGGCTGGGCTGCCTCTCGTGGGGTCCACCCAGCCTCCCAGCTGCTCCCCCTCTGACCCCTGGCACCCATCCCCCAGGGGTGGGCACCTTGCCACCCACCAGATGGCACCGGCAGAGGGGTGTGGGGTGGGGTGGGGAGGGTTAGGCCAGGCTACGGGAGCTGGGCACCCAGGTCTTAGGACAGATGGGCTCGTGTCTGTTCCTAGCACAGGATGCCTGAGGCAGGTTGGCGGCAGCCCCCTGCGCACGACAGAGCTGGGCTTCACTCCCCATGTCGGGGCCAGAAGAGTCAGGAGTCTGGAATCCCCAGGCAGGTCCCTTCCCTTCTTTGAGTCTGTTTCTCATCTGGAAAAGAAGGGCTTGTGCTAGATGATTTATCTGATAACCCCGCGTCCATCCATTAGTCTGATTCCTGGAGCACAGTGGGTGGGTTCTTGTGGTTATTATTTCACAACAGACAAGAGGTTTAAACTGTGACCTCAGGGGTCAGACAACCTGAGCTCACATCCTGACTTTACTACTTTTTGGCTGTGTGACCTTAGGCAAGTGACTTAACCTCTCTGTGCCTTGTTTTCCATCTGTAAATGGACTAATGATGCAAGGTACCCCAGAGGGTGTTGTAAGGATTAAACAAAGCAGTTATTGAATCCTTATTTTGTGCCCTGTCAGATGGGTACTTTTATTTTTTTTTCATTTTTCAGATGCGGTGAAGCCTCTTGCTCAAGGTCTCATGACCATGAAAGTGGCACTCTGGCAGCATTCTGAGCCACTATAGTCCAGCGCTCTCCATCTAACCCTGTCTCCCCCTTACTCGGGGCTCCTGGGGGCTGGCTCTCCACCCGAAAGATGCGGTACATACAGACGATCATATACATATGCGCACCCACACACATGTATGTTCTATGTGTCTCTGGTAACTGCGGCCCAGCTGGCTCAGGAGCCTTTGGCCAGAGAAAAGTTGCCCCTCCTGAAGAAGCCTTCCCCCCTGCCCCCGACCTTGAGGTCATAAATGCTGGGGTGTGCCCCTAGTCACCAGAAGGATAGCAGTTACAGGGGGCCTGAAAGTCGGACCCACCTGGGCTCGGAGTCTGGTGGGCAAGTTGCTTAAACCGCTTCCCTCGCCTACAGGATGTGGAGAAGGGGTTTGAGGAGACACAGCCTTGCAGCCACTTTCTCCAGAGGGCCTGGGGGTTGGAGGAGCACCCAGGGCCAGGCAGCCAAGTTTGAATGTGGGCTCTTCTCCCAGGAACCCAACAGTGTGCTCTTGGGCACGTAACCCCCTCTCCGTACCTCACTCTCCTCATCTGTAAAATGGGGCCGATGACCACAGTACCTGCCTTGCCAGGGTGCAGTGAAGGTTAAAACTGAGTTCATCCCTGCCGAGTGCAGGACGAGGCGTGGCTCACAGGCCTTCCCTGTCTCTGGGCCTCCCCATTTCTCCCTCCCGGGGCGTGTTCTGTGACTCTGCTGGACTCTTAGCGAGCCAGGGCGGAGCCACGAGGTGGATGCTTGCTGCTTTGTGGAGCAGACAAGCGGCCTGAGTGGGGCCTGGCCTGCCCTTGTGGGGGCCAACTGGCAGCAGAACCCGTGGCAGGGCCAGAGGCAGCCCTCCGCCCTTGCCCTGCCTCAGAGAGGGGCACTCACGCCAGCCTGGGCGGGTGCTCTGTACTTCCCGGCCCTCCAGACTTTTCCCACGGCCTCCTCCCTGCAGCCTCCAGGCCTCTGACTACTCCCTCCCCAGTTCAGAGCTAATCTCCTCAAGCAGCCCCCAGTGCCTCCCCAGTTGCTGGCCCCCACCAGCCTTTCCCACGCCTCCCTGGGGCTGCTCAGTGGAGTGCGGACACCCTTTCTGGCCGGTCAAGGCCTTTCCCCACAAGGTGAGAGAGCCTTCCTGAAGCAGCCTCCATCTCACTGTCTGGAAGAGAATAAGAGATTCCAGAAGGGGGAAGGGGACCGCCTCTCATGATCCCCAGTGAAGACAGCCGGGGGAGCTGGGGCTCAGGAATTTAAGAAAGAAGGGAGGCGGAGACACCCTCAGTCTGGGCCCAGAACTGAACCAACGTGTCCTGTCCCCAGCCGGGAACCTCACTCTCTTTCGATCTCAGGCATGAAATGGAGCGGGGAGGGGGGAGGGCAGAGTCTGAAGCAGCCAGCTGTGGCGAGCAACAGCTGGGTACACACCCCAGGATGCACGGTCCCACGCCCTCTGCCAGGGCCCAGCAACTGCCGGGGGGGGGCCAGTGCAACGGCTCAGGAGCTGGGGGCGGGGGATGCTGGGACGTGGAGGCCTGGTGAGCACTCCGCCAGCCCCACAGCCCCCAGGCCTCCTCCTCCAGGAGGCCGCCAGGACTTGGGCAAGGATGCCCTGACTGAGGGGTGACTTTAGGGTTTCTATAGAGGCAGCCCTGATGAGAGGCAGCCTCATTCCCCGCTCTCCATCTCGGGGGGTGGGCTGCCAAGTGGCCGCCGGAGGTGGGGGGTCGGTGTGCACAGGATAGGACAGGCCCCCAGGAATGGGTGGGGAAGATACTCCTTAAGAACAAGCCAGGTCAAAATAGCAAAAAACTGGAAACAAGCAAAGAATAAACATAGTAATTATGATATGGCCCTACCTACAGTAGAGTACCACACATGCTTTAAAAAAGGATAGATCCGCGTGAGTGACTCAGTAGATAATGTTCAGTTTTTAAGGAAGTCACAAAAGAATTCACAAGGCATGATTGCCATTATATGAAACTCAAAATATATGAAATCAAATGCTATGTTCTTTAGGACTTGTCCATGTGTGACAAAACAATAAAGAAAATAAGAACAAAACTAAGGAACTTGGTTACCTGTGGTGAGAAGGGGAAATGTGGTATGGGTAGGAGTTTGCACAAGCTTTTGAAAGTTCTGGAAATACAGTATTCTTAAATCAGATGTGAGTACAGGGTTACTGTATTATTATTCACACAGTATATGTATATTCTTTGCGTTTTTGTACTCATGTATTTCGTTTATAATATAAAAGTTAAAGGTTTAAAGTGTGTATCAAAAATATCACAAGGGAAACCTGGTTGGCTCAGTGGGTTAAAGCCTCTGCCTTCGGCTCCGGTCGTGATCTCACGGTCCTGGGATCGAGCCCCGCATCGGGCTCTCTGCTCAGCGGAGAGCCTGCTTCCCCCCTCTCTCCGCCTGCCTCTCTGCCTACTTGTAATCTCTCTCCTCTCTGTCAAATAAATAAATAAAATCTTTTAAAAAATATATCACAAACATTAAAAGATGAAGGACCAAGTTAAAAAAAAAATAGAACAACCAAGATGGGCCCCATGACCTCTGTTCCCTATCCCTGGCGGCTCTCTGCCCAAGTCCCTCTGAGGAGTTAAAGGAATCCAGGAGGAGAGAGGATGTTGTCAAACACTTGTATCCTCACATTCACTGAGAACTAGCCTCAGAAAACTGGAACACAGGGGCGCCGGGGGGCACCATCCGTTAGACGCCCAACTGTTGGTTTCAGCTCAGGTCACGATCTCAGGTTCGTGAGATCAAGCCCCACTGATGGTGGACCCTGCTTGAGATTCTCCCTCTCTGTCGGCTCCTCCCACCCCCGCAACAAGTAAATAAATAAATCTTAAAAGCAAACAAGTGAACAAATGGTACACAGGTCTTGCCTTAATGGAGCTTACGTATAATGGAAGAGACAGACGGAAGGCAAGTTTCCGGGCAATTCTGAGCCCATGTCGTAAGGACTCAGTTGTGTGCAGAAGCTCGGGGCACCTAACTTGGTAGGGGTAGAGGTCAGGGGAGGCTCCCTGGAGAAAGCAGCACCAAACCAAGACCTGGAGAATGAGGAGGACCTTGCCACAAAAGGAGCCAGGGCAAGGAGGGATGTTTCTGACAGAGGTTGGCACTGGCAAAGGCCCCGGGGCACGGCGAGGAGGGGCATCCCAAGGAGCCCAGAGTTCATGGTGGCCAGGAGTGGCCGGAGGTAAGGCTGGAGTGGTGGGCGGACTCAGGTCACAAGGGAATTAAGACATTGCAACTTCATTTTGAAGACCTTGGAGGGCCTGGAAGATTTAAGCAGAGGAGGGACAAATTCAAGTCTATATTGGAGGAAGACCACTCTGATTGCAACCGGAGAGCAGGAGAGGTGGACCCCGTGCATGACAATGGCAGCCACACAAGGCTGGATCTGTCCCAGTCAGAACTTGATTTTGACCCAGGCTGTTTGCAAGGATGGTGAAGGGTTAAGGGCCACATGGGCGGTTCCCATGCTAAACAGGTCAGAGGGGAGGGAGCACCCTCCTTGTTGGGGCCTTGAGAATGTTAGCCCTCAGGGCCAGGGGACTGGGTTTAAAGTCCCAGCTGTGCCCTAACGTGGGAGCCCTCGGCCAAAGGTCTGTATCTCTCTGGGCCTCTGTTTCCTTGTCTGTAAAATGGGAACAAGAGTAGGGCTCCAGCTCTCCATCCCCCAGGCCAGTGTGGGATCAATGGAGTGAATGGACCCAAACCATCTCTAAGAAGATGTGTCACTCCTTTGCCAGGGGTTGAGGTCCCCTGGGCCCTGGTCAGAGGGTTTGTTCTAGGGCCTCGTGCTTTTGGGATCAGGCAGACCAGAGTTCAACTTCTCGTTCTGCCATTTTCTGGCCAGGCACCTTGAGGCAAGGGACATAAGCCGTCCAGGCCCCAGTGTCTGGAAAACAGGATAGATATTCCTGCCCACAGGGTTCGCTGTCCATGCCTGACAGGGGCTCCGGCACTGACGCCTGTGGCCGTGGGGGTGGCCCCGAATCACTAGGTCAAGGTCGCCCCGGCCCCAGCTGCCCGAGGGCCCTGGCCATTCTTAACCATCCGTCTTCCCAACCTCACAAGAGATCCTCATTGCCCCCGTCCCTTGCCATCCTGCAGCTGCCCTGTGGGGGAGGGGGCCCCAAGTCCCCAGCCGCTCCGGCCCAGATAACACACACACACCGCGGCGGGGACCCTGGCCCATGGAAGCTTCCCAGATAAACGCCGCCTGCCCAGATAACCGAGGCCTATCAGCCTGTCATCTTGTTCTCTAAAACCGCCTTGCTGGTGATAAAGGGATTGTGTGGGGCTGCATCTGCCCGGCCCAGGTGGGAGCTTCTCGCAAGTTTTTCTCCACCCCTCCATTAACGACAAATGTTTGGCCCCTTCTGGGACAAACCAGTCCTCTGGAGGCCAGTCTCAGCCCGTCTCCCCGCTCAGCTTCCCCTCCCTCTCGCTCTCGAATCCCTCTGCAAGAGGGCCATTTGTCCCCTTTGTTGGACTTCCACAGGAAGGGAGGAAGGGGACCGAGATGGAATAAGCAGGCAAGCTCTGTTGGGGGGTCTGTGTGGTTCGGAAGGCGTGGAGTGGGCGCCCTTGTCAGAGAGACCCCAATACCAACCAGCATTTACCGAGTGCTCATCGGGTACTAGATCTGGCTTATTGGACCCAAGGAAAAAGGCCTATGGTCTCCTTTGTTTGCGTTTCACAAGTAGGGTAACTGAGGCTCAGAAGGTCACGGACACACCTGGTACATAGAGCTGGAATCGAAGACCAGGTCTGAAGCCTCCAAACCCTGTGCTCTTGCCCTCTCTAGACTGTTCCCGAAGCCCATGCCTGTGGCTGGCCATTTCTGAAGCTCGGAGAGGAAGCAGTGGCGGCTCTCCTAGGCACAAGCAGAAAAGTCTGAGCCACAGCTGGAATCTAGCTTTGGGTCAGGGTTGCCTGGGCCGGAGGGAGTCTTTCTGTCCCCCCCCCCCCGCCCCCAACCCTAGGGTCTTCCCATCTTGGGGCCGAAACAGCCTTGGAGGTCATCCAGAGCGAGGGTCTCAGAACAGATGGGGAGATGGAAGCAAAGGGGATCGGTGGGATGTGCCCTGGATCGTCCAGCTAGCAAGGGCTCAGTCTGATGACTTTGGCTTCATGTGGTCCTAACTCATCGGAGGCCCAAAATTCTGCCTCGGAATGACTTACAAAGGGCTACGTAGGGCATTCAAGTAGAGCTGCGAATGGCATTGATCTGTAGTGAGGGCCTATTTCCACTCTCCCGTGTTAGGCAGTCACCACCGGGTCCAAAGACTCACCCACCGTAGCCCCAAGCCCTCAGGAACCTAGAGACCCCGAAGCACAAGCCCGGGGCCGCCCAGATGGGCACAGGACTCACGCACACTTCTGGGGACACATGCTCACGCTGACACTCCCTGACACTGTGTGGGACCCACTGTCCACTCCCCCACCCCAGACCTCAGGGCTTCTCACTCCTTGCCCCCCATCCCTGCCCACCCCCCACCTCCAGAATCGCACCAAGCCAGGGAGCGCCATGCCGGGCTTAAAAATGGCACTGAATTTTTCATTCTTAAATGCCGGGATGCTCTTGTCTTCCCGCTTTGCCCAAACCCCTTGGTGGAGATGGATGGGGGCGCGGAACACAGTTATCAGAAAGATTAAGCCAGGACTTGTCATTTTTTTATATCATGGAGCAGTCAGCCCTACGAGTGATGTCCTCCACTCCGCCAGGATGAGTCCAGAACCTTTAGTGCCAGTAGTAAAAAAGACTATAAAAAACACCATCGGAGAAAGGGTAATGATGAAATTTAACTGCTCCCGATCACACACCTGGGGTCTGCTCGCCGCAGAACCGGGGGGTTCGGCCCTGTCATCCTTTACTGCTGTGTCCTTGTCTCGGAGTTTAAGGTCCTTCCACTGAACCAGAACGTCGTGTCCACTGCCGAGACCCAGGGGCCCACCCATCACACCCCGCCCTGCCTGGCTGGGAGCACAGAGAGAGGGAGGGCGCACCCCGCCCTGGGACGCCCCGGGGTCTGTCGGCCTGGCCAGCGAGTCCCTCCGAGCCGGAGCCGCAGGGCTGTGCGGGAGCTTTAGCCACGCTGCCACAGGAAACTCCAGGAAGCTAGATGAAGGCTGGCTCGGGTTTTCTTTCCTCCTTTCTACCTCCACCCATCCCCCCTCCTCCAGTGTCACATACGGAATGGCTCCCAGGGTCTGTCATCGCCCTTAGGACCTGGCACTTTGCTGACGTCATTTCCAGCCATCCAGCCGCCCCTCCGTCTGTCTGCACAACCCTGTACCACACTGCCCTTTTGTTTCTTCTGGTGCTCTCTTCTAGTACTGACATCCTTCCAAATAAGTGGCTCTCTCTAGCCTGTGGGCTTTCACACATGCTGTCCCCTCTGCCTGGGACACCCCTGGGCTAACTCCTACTCATCAGTGCAGCTCAGCTGTAACTTCCTCCAGGAAGCCCTCCCTGCCGTTCTCCAGGTCCGTGTTAGGCCTTCTTGCTTCTCTCTTGGCTCCCTGCATTTCATCTTCAGGATATGTATCCTCACAGCGTATGGTCATTGTTTGTTTAATTGTAAGGTCTGTGAGGGCCCCTGTGGAGGACACTGTTCTGGGTCTGGAGATTTAGTGGTGAACAAAGTGGACAAAACCCCTGGCCTTCGTGAAGGTCATGTACCAGTACAGGGGGGTCCAGCAGGACTGTCTATCATGTTCAACCTTCGTGGACGTTCACTAAAGGCAGAATTGAGTTTAAGCCTCCAAAGATCCTGTGAAGTAGATGGTGTTCTCCCGGTTACAACCAAGATCCTTTGGGTCCCCCAGTGAGGGGACGCAGGACCGTGGCTTAAACCCAGGTCTGGCGGGCACCTGAGCTGCGGCATCTCCACCAACTGCTTCCTCCTCGCTCACCTTGCTCAGGCTTTACCGGCCTGAGCCTCCTGGCTCATTCTGAGCACGCCAGGCGTGCCATCGCCTCTGAGCCTTTGTACGTGCTGTTCCCTCTGCCTGGAATCCTCTTCCTACTGATAACATTAGGCTCACCCCCTCATCTCCTCCAAGCCTTTGCTCAGATGTCATTTTTGCACAAGAGTCTTCCCTGATACAACTGCACACACGTGTGTGAGCACTCTCTCTCTCTCTCTCTCTTGCTCTCTCGCTCTCCTATGCCGCATGGCCCATACACTGTATCTCCCTTTGGGGTCTACACTTACTAGAGTGTTAGTTCCCCGAGGGCAGGGGTTTTGCCAGTTCTGTTCATCATCCCAGCTCCAGTGCTATCCTAGGTGCTCAGTAACTATCAGCTAGATGGATAGGTGGGTGGATGAACTGATGGGTACAAGAAACGCAGAGCTGAAGTAAGTCTGAGTCCCTGCCCTGAAAAGCCGCAGAGTCCAACCACGGGAGAGGGACTCTGTCATCTGAGTGGGAGGCACGTTCTAACAGAGGCGCGTACCAAGGAAGCGGCACCCCCAACACCCGTCCCCTCCTCACCTCAGGACACAGCCCTCTCACCAAAGTCACTCTGAACATCCTAGGCTGCCTGTCTGTGGGCCCTTGAGCAAGTCACCTTCCCTGTCTGAGCTCCAGTGTTTCCTCTCATTTAAAAGGAGACGATTTGAATACACAAATCACTCCAAGCCTTTTCAAGTATGAGCATCCTTCCAAAATGTTTTTATTGAAGCATCATGTACATACAAAAAAGGACACAGATATTCAAGGGTTTTTCACAAAGCAATCATGTTCATATGAACAGCACCCTGATCAAAAAATAAAACATTAGGGGTGCCTCAGTGGTTCAGTTGTTAAGTGTCTGCCTTCGGCTCAGGTCATGATCCTGGGGTCCTGGGATCGAGCCCCGCGTCGGGCTCCCTGCTCAGTGGGGAGCCTGCTTCTCCCACTCCCACTTCCCCTGCTTGTGTTCCCTTTCTTGCTCACTCTCTGTCAAGTAAATAAATAAAATCTTAAAAAAAAGAAAGAAAGAAAACATTATCAGCTCCCCAGACGGCCCCCTGGGGCTCTTCTCCCTTCTTGTCTCCCACAAAGGTTAAGATTCTCTTGATTTTTAACACTGTAGGTTAACTTTGACCTGGTTTTTTTGAACCACAAGGATCCCATTTCAACCTCTACAAAATGCTCTTTTGATTTCAAAAGTATCTGTGGTAGCCGATCTCCAGGATTACCCCCAGTGGTGCTTGTTTGATGGTGTTCACGCTCTTGTGTGGTCCCCTCCCACACTGAATTAGGGTGTTCTTTGTGACCAGTACAATATAGCAGAGGTGACAGTGTGTGGCTTCTGAGGCTGGGTCATAAAGATCAGAATGTCCACGAAGTTTGAACATGATAGACAGTCCTGCTGTACCCCCCTGTACTGGTACATGACCTTCAAGAAGGCCAGGAATTTGGTCCACTTTGTTCACCACTTCGTTCACCTAAGCAAGGCTTCAGCCTTGCTCGGTCAGATCACTAGCTCAAAAGAAGCTAGCTGCCATGTTGTGAGCCATCTTGTGGAGAGCTCCATGTGAAGGGGAACCGAGGCCTCTCACCCATAGCCAGTACCAAGGTGTGCTGGAGTGCTCCATCTTGGAGTGCGCCATCTTGGAAACAGATCTTCCAACTCCAGTTAAGCCTTCAGATGGCTGCAGCCCAGGCCAACATTTGATCATCGCCTCAGGAGAGACCTAAGCCAGAACTGCTGGCCAAGCCACTCCTGAATTCCTGACCCATAGAAACTGTGAAAGATACTAGAAGTTTGTTATTATGTTAAGCTACTCATTTGGGGGGCAGTTGGTTCACAGCAATACACAAGTAATGCGGTCTTCGTGAAGCAGATATCCAATGAGCCAAACCTCCTAGGCTCTCAGTAACCCTTTATAGGAATCCTTTTAAAAATCATCTCAATGGCATCTACTCCCACTTGAGAAAAGGCCTTCGTTGTGGTGCGTGACTGAGACTTGGTTTAGGCTAGGGATTGCCGTGACTTCTAGGTCCCTCCCTGGTCTGAGGACTGTAGGACTGGGCCAGGTTTGGGGTCAGGAACCCATCTCCCAGTCCTTGCTGCCGCCATATTGTGGGATGACTGAACGTCTGAACGTGATAGCGAGGAACCCAAACTTGGGGGTCAAGCAGGCCTGTGTTCATTCAAATCCTGGCTGCCCTTCCAAAATCCTGTGTGACCTCACATGAGAAGCTGTACTTCTCTGAATCCCCCATCAGAAAACTCAGAGATGAGGTGCCTTGCTTGTAGGTTGTTGCAGAAGCGGAAACCACACATGCCTCATCACCACCACGTGGACATACTCAAGAGGCACGGCCCATGGTCATACTGCAGCTCAGCCGGCCCTCCTGGGGGTGTCGGGGACAGAGGAGGCTGAGGTTTGGCCCCGCGGGGCTGCCCCATGTGCTGCCGCACACCCTCCTGGCACATCCCAGCCCCAACAGCGATGGTGAAGGGCCAGGTGAGCATAAGGCTTGCGACAGAACATGGTGGGACACGGGGCTGCTTCCTCTCCCTCGTTAGTGTCGCCCAGGGGCCTGCATCCTCCTTAGCAGAGGCCTGGGTAACGAAGGCCACAGCCTATTAATTGCGGTGACAGTGATAAAGGAAGGAGGGAGGCCGCTATTTGTCTTGCCCAGAACCTCTCGCATCATTCCAAGATGAATGAAAACTCATTTTCTGCTTTGATTCGGTCTAATTTCTCCAGGCCCCCTGGGCCTCATCGGGGAGGGGAAGGGACTCACAGCCCCCGCTGAGAAGGATTTGAGGAGAGGAGGAGGAAGGGTCAGGGGTCGCGAGGGAGGGGACAGGCTCCGCTGAGGGAACCAAGAGCTTGTGGGGGCAGTGGTTGGAGCGTGGATTCATTAAGCAGGGCCTAGCTGATGGGATTCACAAACTAATCCTGTGGAGGAGGGAATCTGCTTTACCCATTGCACGAGTGAGGCAGGTGGTGGCGGAGAGAATGTGGCTTGCACGAGGTCACACAGCTGGGAGGGTCACAGGGGGGCTTAGCAGGGAGGGTCCGTCCAGAACCGTCCAGCTCCGGTCACTCACTGCATTGCCTCCCACCTGAAAGTATGACGACTGCATTGGTATAGAAGCCCCTTGGAGGGGAAATGCCCCCCCAGGTGAGAGAGCTTCCACTCCCCTAACTACACCCCCCACCGTCCCCAGGGGTCAAGGAGAGGAAAGGGAGGGAAAGGGAAGGAGGGCGGACCTTTTTCTGCACCAAGGAGCAAAGACCGGCTAAGAGCCTTGTTGGAAAAGCCAATTTCTCTTTCGGAAGACGGAGTGAACAGGGCTGCCTGCCGGGACCCCAGAAGGTGGAAGGGTTGCATTTGGGAGGGAATTTTAGGTGGTGTGATACCTGAGTAAGAATGTAGGCTCTGTGGTCAAGAGGTCTGGTATGAATTCTGGCTCTGCCGCTGACTGCTGTGTGACGTTGGGCAAGTTGCTTTGCCTCTCTGGGCCTCGTTTCCCTTATCTATAAAATGTAGTATCCGTATAATCTATAATAATGGTGCGCCCCTCCTATGATGATCAGTTAGCTTATGTGAAGTAGTGTTGGGTATGAGTCAGAGTCTGGGTCGTGCTCCAGGGGGCAGCAGTGGGAAAAGGCTGGTCTGGGGTCAGGATGTATGTGAGAAGTGAGGCAGCTGATTCCACCTGTGCCCCAAGAAGCCCTCCCATCTGCCCCAGATCTGAAATGCAAATGGCCTTCCCTTCGCAGCCGCTCCAGCTCCACTTAGAACGGAGAACAAGGAGTCCAGGGAGGATGCATCCCTGCCTCAGCAGAATGCCCGTAGCCTGGCATTCAAGGCCTTCACAGCTGGGTCCCACTTTCTCTCTCTGCTCCTTGAAGACACCTCTACTCCTACCTCTTCCCACCCCCCTCTCAGTCTTTGCTCTGCCTCCCACTATGCAATGAGGTGTGTGCTGTTGATCGCCTCTTTCTGCAGAGAGAAGGACAGAGACTCAGAGAGCTCATGGCAGGTGGCCGAGCTGGGAGGCACAACCATGCCTTGCTCACGCCAGAGCCCAGCTCTTACCCATTACCCTGCAAAATATCTAGGAGAATTGAAGTCGGAGAGTCAGGAACTGTAATGAGGGTATAAAAGGAGCTTTTACAGAAGGTCATTCATTCACTGATATTTATCAAGCACCTACTAGGTGCTAGGCACTCCGAGATAAGAATGATGATGAGAGGGGTGCCTGGGTGGCTCAGTGGGTTAAAGCCTCTGCCTTCGGCTCAGGTCATGATCTCAGGGTCCTGGAATCGAGCCCCGCATCGGGCTCTCTGCTCAGCGGGGAGCCTGCTTCCCCCTCTCTCTCTGCCCGCCTCTGCCGACTTGTGATCCCTCTCTCTCTGTCAAATAAATAAATAAAATCTTAAAAAAAAAAAAAAAAGAATGATGATGAGAGCAACACCAGTGGTAACAGCAACATTAATGACAGTTAATAATGTGAAAGTCATTGCTAACGTTTCCTGAGCTCCTACTATGTACTTGGCATGGAGCTGGGTGTTTTGTGTGCAGGGTTCTAGTCCTTACAGCAGTAGAGGTCACGCTGATATCATGCACCTGAGCGAGAATTCGAACCCTGGCCTGACTTTGAAAAACCGTAACAACGATGGTGATAGCTATGCTATCATATCATATCATACACCATATCATATCATACACCAGCTAGTGTATGTATGCTGGGTGCTTTCTAGCTACCGAATGGTTTGCTAAGCACTCCAAATAACATCGGCTTGAGGAGAAGTGACAAGCTGTAGACTCATTAAGCTGATCCATTCACCTGCTTCCAAGCTTACGGGGAGCAGAAGCCCTGGCTTCAGCCTCTTTCTGGATCGCCACGGGCTGCCTGTGGGGGTTAGGCGGGCCTGGGTTCAAATCCCAGTCCCACCTCTACCGTGGGACCCGGGCGTGTTGCCATGTCCTCGTCTGTAGAAGGGGAAAATACTACCCAAACCACAGGATTGTTGTGAACATCTGAAACATACCTCGTTGGGTGGGATTTTTTTTTTTCTTCCACCAAATTGCGGGCGAGAACATAGCAGAGACACTTGGGGTTTCAGGTCAAGGGAGACTCTGAAACTTAGAGAAGCAGGAAGCGGGGGGAAGAGAAGAGAAAGAGAGAAACCAGGAAGGATAGGAAAATGAGGGAAAAAAACAACAAACCAACCCAGAACCAAAAGATTGAGATGCTAAGGGACACAACAAATACCAAGATGGAGACAAAACCCAAAAAGGATGAGAAAGAGGGAGAATTATCAGAAGCTGGAAGGATGCCGCCACAGAGAGAGTGGGTCGGAAGGGAAGGGTCCCTCAAGCAGCCGGACAAGGACAGAGACAAAGCTCACCCCCCCAACCCTGGCCCCCAGCTGAGCAAGGCTTTCAGACCAGCTCTGCTGCTGAGAACGAAAAGCCTCTTCTCCCACATTGGAATGAATTTGATATTCAATCAATGAAGATTAGCTCGCCCAAGGTAAGGGGGTTTTTACATCCGTAAGGAAGTCAAATACGATTATGCAGATGAGAAAATTATCCTGAGATGAAGAGCGGCTCATATATGGTAATTCTGTGCAAGGGAGACTCCCACGCTGATTAGCATATCTTCAAGACCAGACTGAGATGCAGGAGGTGAGGACCCAGCGATGGGCCCTGGGGGGTAGGTTGACCAGGAGTCCCACCAGTCAAAGGCATTGCGCTGAGCGATCTGCTCCCTGATGGCCTTTTCTGGAAAAGAGGTTTTTGTCAGTGACGCTTCAGTCAGTGAAGACCTTAATGAGAACCTTGATCCTGCTGTGTCCGTTGCAACTCCCCGGACCTTGGCTGGCTCTTCTCCCACGCAAGAGAGTGCCCCAGAGCAGGGCTTCTCGAACTCTGAGGTGAGTACAGATGGCCCGGAGAGCCTCCTAACGTGCCTGCTTCAGTGGGTCCGCCTTCCTGACAAGCTCCCAGGTGATGCTGATGGTGCTGGTCCCCAGGCTACACTTTAGGGGCCCCAGCGAGGTGGTTCTAGTGGTTGATGCTCATGTGTAGACAGGGTTGAGAATCTCTAGCCCGAATGATGCCTGGAGTCTTGAGAAGTCCGTGGAGCCCTTCCAAGTCTCCTGGGCACCGGGAAGCCACAGACCCGGGCCAGGGGCTAGGATGGGGGCCGTGGAAGAGGGGCAGAGGGACAGAAGGTGGCGTGAGTAACCCAAGGTGGGAATGAGCTCTGGGGCTGCTGGGGGACCTGGATGGCAACTGTTGAAAATAGCTCTTCCTATATGTAGGCCCTGTATATAGATTCTCCCCAGCCCTTAGATGGACAGATATTATCATTTCCACCTGCCAGATAGGAAGTTAGAATCAGAGAGGCAAAACGATTTTCCCAAAGTTGAGTCAAGATTGAAACCCAGCTTGGGCTGAGCCCCCAAAGCCCGGGCTCTCCACCTAGTCATTGCCCCCCAGCCTCTGAGTGAGCTCATCCAAGAAAGTTAATGGCCGGGCCCTGGGCCCTAATGCCTGATCAGGGAGTCCCTCCTTGCCTGCCGTGCTTGAACGAGGCCGACCTCACGTGGTGGAGGGGAGTGAGCGAGGGCTTGGAGCCGGGCCGCCCGAGGTTCAGATCCTAGTTCATGAACCCTGTGACCTTGGGCAAGTCCTGTTCCTTCTCTGATTGTGAGACAGGCTCCTCGTGGGCCGAATACGGAGGAGAGGACCAGCTCCCAGCATTGCCAAGAGAAGGAGAGGAGGTCAGGTAGCGCGCATCTGGCCTAGAGTTCAGACAGGGGCAGTTTTCCCCTTGTGAGGGGGTGGGGGCAGGCTGAGCCAAGGCTCCGAGATTCTAGAACTTGTGACTCTTTACTCCCACCTTCAGGAGCCCAGAGTCTTGGCCAAGGGACCACAGGCCCCTCCTCCACTTTGTCGGTGTGACGCCAATACCAGCATTAACCCGGTGCTTTCCCAAGTGGCACGTCGGGGGCCCGACCCAGGCCTGTCTGGGCCGAGACCAGGCTTGTAACCACAATGTAGATGGCTGGGACTGGGCCCTCTGCCCCGGGACCCCACCAGAGCAGATCTCCTCTGTCCTCCCATAGAAGGGGTCCCATTACCTTTCGGTGAGCACGGGCAGGGCCCTTGAATTTCCCTCTGGAAAGGGACGCAGTGGGGCCTGAGCCATCTCCAGGGAAACTTCCAGCACCAGACAGCCTTCCTTTGCTCCCCCAGGAGCTTGCCTCGGATTGCACCATACGTGGGGGGCCAAATGGGGCTGAAATCCAGCCCCTGATCTACTCACCAACCAGAAGTGAGGGGGGCCTCCGTCCTTACCCTATGTTTCTTTCTCCGTCTTGCTCCCCAGGATCTCCCCCGCCAGCCAAGCCAAGAAAGGATGGGTGTGGGGAGAGGCAGAGAGAGAGGAAAGGGAAGGGGTCTGCAGTGGTCAAAGTCGGTGCTGCCGGCCGCGTCCGTGCTCACATGTCTCTGTGAATGTCCTTCTCCACTGATGTGTCTGTCAGTCTGTATGGTCAGTCTGTATGGGAGACCGCTCCTGTCCACGCGCATCCGGTCCTTATCTGGGCCCCTGGGTATGGGCGTCTGGGTGTCCCCGAGACCTGTGTGTGTTGGAGACGTCTGTGTGTCTCTCACTCCATGGGTGCCTACCTGTCTCTGATGGGTGAGTCTGGGTGCGTGTGTGGGAGTCGGGGTGTGTGTCTGAACGGGAGGGCGTGGTGTGTGTGTGTGTGTGCGCGCGCGTGTGTTTGGGAGGGTTGTAGCCGTGGCTCTCCTAGGTGAGACTGGGTGAGAGTATATACGTGTACTTGTGTGTGTTTGCATCCACATATCAGTGTATGTGGTGTGTCATATCTTTGTGTGTTTCAGCGTGTGGGGAGTGTGTGTGTCTCTGTCTGAGTGTCTGCTTATGGGCATCTGGCATGCAGGGACGTGTAGCTCCGGGTCGGTGCGGGCTGCGTGTATGTGTGTGTGTGTGTGTGAGCACGAGTGCCCGTGCATGTGTCTCGGCACCGTGTGCACTTCTGTCTGTGCGTCCGGGCGGGTCTGCACCTCTCCAGCGTGGCTGGGCCCAGGCCCTGTAAATCCATCAACTCCGCGTGATTTTGTCAATTCTGACAGCTAACTTCAACATGACGACAAATCTGGCCCCAGAGGATATTAAGCAAAGACACATGAGCCTATAATTTTCTGCTTCCACGTGTGAGATGCTATAATAATCAAAAGAAAATGAGTTTCTAACTACCCCAGCTCTTTGTGCTGTTGCCTTCATGCCGGCTGCGCTAATTGAATCACCCGGCACACTGTATCAATGGTAACTTGGGTATTGGGGGGTAATCAGGCGTGCGGGGGGGACCAGCTTGGAGAGGTGCGGGGCTTTTGTGAATGTCCCATCTGCCTCATGCGCCAAAGCCGCCCGCCGCCCGCCCGCCCGCATTTGGCTGGACAAGCGAGAGAGCGCAAGGCACCCCCTCGCCCAGGGGAGGGTTCAGGGGAGGGGGCACCTGTGCCCAGATGCTGTGGCTCGGGCCCCTTGGTCCCAGGAGGAGAACTGTGCCAAAATAATAAAAGATCTGGACTCTGGAGATGGGCCTACCTGGGTTCAACCCCGGACGAAGGCCCTTATGTCATTTGACCTCTAGGGCTTGGTTTCCTCATGTGGCAAATGGGACAACCCCGTCTGCCTCACAAGGGCATTGCAGGAAGTGGAGAACACACGGATTAAGCACTCTCAGTGGTCTCAGAGAGAGGAGGCCCTTGGAAGTTGCCGTTACCAAATGTTTCCAGGGCTTTCCTGTGCCTCAGCTGGCTGTCTCATCACAGCGTGAGCTAGGGCCCCTGACCCCATTCTGTACCTGAAGAAACAGGCTCAGAGAGGTGAAGCCACTTGGCCACCCGTGACACAGCTCTCTCTAAATACAGTTGTGTGTGGCGATTTGAAGCACCGTGTGTGTGTGTGTGTGTGTGTGTGTGTGTGTGTGTGTGTTTCCCAAGAGGGAAGAGGAACAGTTTCTGGTGGCTTCTGGAGGTCCTCCCTCCAACAGTCCTTGACTCAATAAAAATAAGAGTTGCTCACCCTCATGTAGCACTTACCAAGGGCATTTATGGTGTATGAACTCGTGTAACCCTCACATTGAGTTTATGAGCTACAAACGCAATTATCTGTTTCACAGATGAGGCGAAAATGCAGAGAGGCTGAGGGACTTAGCCAAGGTCACATGGCTGACAGGTGGTGAAAGTGGGCTTCAAGCCTTGGAAGTCTGTCTCCACAGTCTCCATTTTTTTGTCCGCCACTAGGTCTTCAAAGGTCCAGTTGTACCCCACACCCTCTTTTGCCCCTTGGAGTCTTCTATATTGAATCCCTCATTTGTCTCCGAGAAACATCTTCTCTGCCCACCCAAGGGACCATTCCTCCTGAAGTGAGCCTGTAGAGAGGAAAGGAAATTCCCCCAACCCCGATGCCCCTGTGTACCCCCAGTCAAGGTGGGCGATCACTCCACGTTGTTCTCTATTTGCGCTTTGCTTCCAACTAGACAGCAAGTTGGGTATTGGGGGGTAATCAGGCGTGCAGGGGGGACCAGCTTGGAGAGGTGGTCCACCTCTCCAAGCATCCACCATCCACCAAGCAGTGGCTATGTTCACTGGGCAGGTAACTGGGGGCTACAAAGAGGAAATTATGATAACTCCATATATGTGTACAGCTCTTTACTAGTGTTTGCAAAGCTTAGAGCAGTAGAAAGAGCACAGGCTTTGGAACCAGACCGGTCTGAGTTCTGATTTTGGCACTATCACTGACTAATGGGGGGGCCTTGCGCTGGTTACTGAACACCTGTAACTCAATTTTCTCAACGGAAGAACTGAAGAATTTCCCCCCTAAGATCGAGAACAAGGCAAAGATTTCTGCTCTTACCACACCTCTTCCACACTGTACTGGAGTTCCTGGCCAGTGCAATATGACAAGAAGAACAAATAAAAGACATGTAAATTGGAAAGGAAAAAGAAAAACCATCTTTATTCACAGACATGATTCACAGAAAACCTAAAGAATCAACTCTCCCCCACAAAAACAGCTACTGGAACTAATAGCTTTGGTAAAGTTGATGGATACAAGGCCAACTTACAAAAATAAATTGTATTTCTACATGTTAGCAATGAATAATTGGAAATTGAAATTAAAATAAGGACATCAGGGGTGCCTGGGTGGCTCAGTCGGTTAAGGATCTGCCTTTGGCTCAGGTTATGACTCCAGGGTCCTGGGATCAAGCCCCACATCTCTCTGCTCGGTGGGGAGCATGCTTCTCCCTCTCCCTCCCCACCCACAATCTCTCTCTCTCTCTTTCTCACTCACTCTCTCTCAGACGCATAAAATCTTTTAAAAAATGGGAACGTCAATCCCACGTCACAAGATTGCTGAAAGGAATAAAATGAGGCAATGATTATTTAGGAGTATCTAGCTCACCTATTTCCTGATAACTTTCTTGAAAGGGGGGAAAGAAAGAGGCTGGTAGAGAATCACACCTAATACCCACGTCCCCTCTTCTCTGGGCCACAACCACTGGGAGTATTTCCGAGGTGTCCTTAGTAGTTGTGCTGGCTACAGACCTTAGGGCTTTATTTATATACAAATTTGGGGAGCAGGGGCTGGGCAGGAGGTTCACCAGAATCTGAGGGATCCCTAGGAGACGTTGTCATGTACACGTGATCATTGTCCATCACATGGGCTGCCCAGAGAAAGGACTGACAGCCACAGCCGGTGTGTGCTCTCCTTTCTTCCCTCCACCTATCCTTCGAAATTTTCTATTATTCCACACTTGTGCTAAGCCTGGCCCAGAATGTACAATGCAATCTAAATAAATCAACCCAGGAGCACCTGGGGGCTCAGTCGTTAAGCCTCTGCCTTCGGCTCAGTCATGATCCCAGGGTCCTGGGATCGAGCCCCGGGTCGGGTTCCTTGCTCAGCAGGGAGCCTGCTTCTCCCTCTCCTACTCCCCCTGCTTATATTCCCTCTCTTGCTGTCTCTCTCTCTGTCAAATAAATAAATAAAATCTTTCAATCAATCAATCAGCCCAGGTCACATCCAAAAGAAATCCTAAGAGCTCCAGAAAGCACTGATGTGCAACAAAGCCTTTACTGAACTCTCTTGGACAAGCAGGAAAGTGGGGAAGGAAATTACATGGCACAACAGAGAGCAAAACTCTCTCAAAATTAGGGCACCTGGCTGCCTCAGTCGGAGGAGCGTGCAGCTTTTTCTTTTTTTTTTTTTTAAAGATTTTTTTATTTGACAGAGAGAGATCACAAGTAGGCAGAGAGGCAGGCAGAGAGAGAGGGGGAAGCAGGCTCCCCACTGAGCAGAGAGCCTGATGCGGGGCTCGATCCCAGGACCCTGAGATCATGACCTGAGCTGAAGGCAGAGGCTTTAACCCACGGAGCCACCCAGGTGCCCCGGAGCATTGATCTCGGGGTTTGAGCCCCACGTTGGGCGTAGACATTACTTAAAATCTTCAAACCAAACCAAACAAAACACAAACCTCTCTTAAAATCTTTAGTCCTATCTTTCTGTAAAGTCTAATAGTTCACTATACACTCACACCCCTCTTCCCTTTCCCCTTTGTGTCTCCTAAAACTCTAGCTCCACTTCCTCTTGCCACCTCCACTTGCCAACTGGATCAATTATATATTTTTTAAGTATTTATTTATTTATTTATTCGAGAGAGAGTGAGCGAGAAAGCATGAGTTGGGGCGGGAGCAGAGGGAGAGGGAGATGCACACGCCCCGCCAGCAGGGAGCCCGATACGAAGCTCAGTGTGGGGCCTGATGCAGGACTCGATCCCTGGACCCCGGAATCACGACCTGAGCCAAAGGCAAATGTTTAACTGACTGAGCCACCTGGGTGCCTCTGGACTAATTCTATTCTGATGCAGCTTTTTCCACTGAAGACTTTACCCTCTTTTGGGTGGGAAGCTTCTTCACTTCCATATTGGTCCCTATTCCCTGGTCAGCTCAAGGACGAGTGGGCATCCATTTGGTGGGAGGACAGAGAGAAAGGGAAAAGGAACGGGCAGTTATGCATCTCCTGGCGCTTTATCTTCTTTCTTACCCGCCAGTAGTCTTGTGAGATGGGTGTCCATGAATATTCCCATTTTACTGATTTGGAGATGGAGGCCCAGGAAGAAATTGATCTTGTCAAGGTCATCCAGAGAGTAATCGGCATAGGTAGGATTGGATTCTGGTCTTCATGGCTTCAAAACCTTTAAGGTGGGCAGGGGGAGGGAGAGGAGAAGTTGAAATATACCCCATGTAGGAGGAGGTAAGGGTGGAAAAGGAGGCGTGGTAAACACGCGCAGATCGGCAGGTACCACCGTTTGTGGGAAAGGCAGGAAAGACTATATGTGTTTGCTTATTTCTGCAGAATAGACACCCAAGAATACCCAAGCATCTGGGAATGTTAGTCACCCTTGGGTGGGAACTGGGAACACTGCGAGCCCCTGGGGGATGGGTGCAAGCGTGGGAGAGAGCCATTTCACTGTCCTTTCTATGCTTTATGAAATTTGAATCATGTGAATATGTCGGCTATTCAAAACATAAATTGTTCTTAAAGGAGAAGACACAAATAAGTAAAAGAATAAAGCATTATGCAGCAACATTAAGTTTCAAAATGAAACAGTGCCCAGACATTGACCGTGCACTTGAGGAGTCTACACTGGGTCACCTCTGGCTTTCGCCCTGGTGGAGAAGGGATGCGTGAAGAGGGTCAGGGAAGAAGGCCCCCTGCAAGGCTGGAGCAGCAGTGAGGCCCTCAGCGCCCTCTCCAGTCTGATGGGTGAAGGGCTGGCGGGGGGGTGGGGGGGTCGGTGCAGAGAGACGTTGGAGATGGGACAGGACATTTGGGCAGTTGGGGCCGATTTGTTGCCATTTTCACGGGCAGACTTGGGAATTAAGTGGCATGAAATTGAGCACAGACCAGGGTCCCCCCAGAGACGGGGCAGCCCTCACCCAGGAGGGGAGAATGCTGAGGGGCGGGAGTGGGAGGGGTAGGCCGTGCCACGCTCCGCTGCTTCTGGGTGCAGATGGAGGGAGAATGGAAGGGGGCTGAGCCAGCTCCTCCTCCCCAGCCCCTCTCCGCCCTCCTCTCTCCTCACACAAGCAGAGGGTCTGCCAGACCCTAGTGTCAGGCTGAAGCCTGGGCTGCTCCCTTGTGCCCACGGACCCCAGAGAGTCGGGGATGGGGGTGGCGACCAGGCCACAGCCCCATTCAGGGGGGCCTCTCGGACCCTTCTGCAAATCTCGGCATCTCTGCTGCCATTTTTGCCCAGTGCCCAGGAATGGGGACTAAGGGGAGGCAGAGAATCTACCCCTGCTCCTTCCTTCTTTATTTCTACACGGGACAGAAGCATCAGTGGGGAGCTAAAGGGGGCCTGGGGTCCAGCTGGAGTTCCAATAGTGTGGCCTGGAGTGAGCCACTTACCCTTTTCTGAGCTTCCATCTCCTTGTCTGTAAAATAATAAGAGCACCCAGCATGTAGACGAGGCTGACTGTGTGCTCGGCCCTGTTCTAAGTGTCTTGTATACTGTGTGCCAGCTCATTTGATCTCTGAAATACCTTATCGGTAGTACTGGGGTCAGTTACACTCTCGTTGTACAGGTGAGAAAACAGATCCCCTGACCGGCAAGGGACGCATGCGGGATTTGCTGTTTACCCTGCTGCTCCCTCAGGGAGGCAAGGGGAAGGTTAGATGAGATAGTGAACATTGACGGTGCCGCGCCTGGTCCACAGGTTAGCCCCATCATCCCTGCTGCATTTGCCCTTTGGCGGGAAACAGGGCACTCAGATGCAGAATGTCAGGGCTGGAAGGAATGGTCCAGATCACCTCATTTGCATTCGCATGTGTAGGACACGTGGAAATCGGAGGCCCAGGGAAGGGAAGTGACTTGCACAAGGTCACACATCAAGAGGAGGCTGGGCTAGGACTGACGGGGTCAGTGACCCAAACCCTCGCTCTTTAGGGTCCTGAGGACGGCCCCGGGGGCTTTGGGGGCTGGGCAGCCGACTCGCCTTTCCCATGAGGAGGGACATCAGCCTGGAAATCTCAATCCTTGTGGGCCCTGGGGGCTCTGAGCCCTCCCTCCCCAGGTGGAGTGAGACCTAGCCACAGCCCCAGTGGGAATGAAGGGAGTAGACGGCCTCGGTCTGCCAACCTGGACACCTCCTCCTGGGCAGAGCTTTGCCCTACAATTAGGAAGGCTGCGTTTGCCTCCGCGCCAGGCCCAAAAAGCCCATGAAAGCCATGAGGAGCCCCGCAGGTGGCCAAGGGGAGGACAGGCCCCATGGTGCTTAATAGGACCTAATCTCTGCCAGTGTTGTTGGAAATGAAAATGAAAAACAGCCCCGATTTTGTGGTTTAAAAATTAGCATGTGTGCCTACATCGTAAGCCCCTGGCCTGCATTACCATACAGATTTATCCCAGGCCCAGCACGCGGCCAAAATATGTAATTACACACAAGCTCAGGGTGGAAAAGTTGCTCTCCTCTTCGCTGTCTGTAGAATATGGATTTTTTTTTTTTAAATGAGAGGGAGCTCTGGAATTTTGTGAGGGCCCTTCTTCATGAGGGACGCTGCCTGTGGTGGATTTGGGGAAAGGGAGGGTCTCAGCCACATTCACTGAATGGGGGGGATGCTCATAGGTGTGTGAACTTAAGAGCCATCTCCCTGGGCTGGGGGGGAAGGGGGAGGCGAAGGAAAGCCTTGCTATGAGGTACTGTGGGCTCTGTGCTCCCGGTCACATTGGGTGTTCCCATCTATATTCTTGCCTTTAATCTGCACAGGAAACTTGAAAAGTAGGTGTTCTTATCCCCACTTGAAAGATGAGGAAACTGAGGTATTTGGTGACGTTCAGGATTCCAACTAATGACTCCAGAGTCTCCTCTGTCCACCATGCTCCCTGCGACCCCCAACTTCATTAGGCTCTCTTCACCTCACTGATGGCTGATGACTGAAGTCACTGGGGGCAGAAGAGTGGGGTGGGGGATGCAGGAAAGTGGGTCAGTCTTCGACCATGAATCCTGAAGGGGATTTGGGGTCTTCATATGGAGGAGGCTGATGGCAGAAAGAGAAAGAAAAACAGAAACCCTAACCATTAGCGCAAAAACTGACACACAGTAGATGTAACAAATGAATGATTGATGGAATGAATGGACCAAAGCCCTAAAATAAAAATCAGTGTCTTTATTCAGGGTAGGGTGGTAGAGAATATCCGGAAACTAAGAGAGGAGAATCAATCAATGTCCCAATGTAGGATCAATGTCTCAATCCAGAGCTGGATGGGAAAGGAGTCCACATACCAATGTAGGGATCAATACCCCAGTGAAGATTTGGTTGATCAGTGTAATCTGGTAATCATGGTCCCCTGTGGGAACCAATGTCCCAATAGAGTTGGTTGAGAGGAATCGATGGGTTCCTAAGGGAATCGACATCCCAATGTTGAGATCAATGCCTCAGTTCAGAGTTGGTTAAAGGGAATCAATGTCCCAGTATCAGGATCAATGGCAGGCAGTGCTATACAACAATGAGTGTGACAGTGTGACAGTCAATGTCCCAATTGAGATCAATGATCAAGTCCCGCTAGAGGAGTGGATAGGGGTTCGTGTCCCAGTGTGCACACCATCTTGCCAATATGGAAAACTACCTATCCAAGCCCCCTACGCTTTTCTAGGTGGCTTTTCCTTCTCTTGGATCTGAAGTTACAGTTCCCAGAACTACCTGGCCCTTTCACCCTCCTGGCTAAATCCTCCACTGCAGGAAAATTGGGGATGGGGTCAGTGTCCTGCCTGCAACCTGCCCCAGTGTGGTTACCCACAGCAATTCTCCTTGGAGGACTCCTGTTCCCTGACCTGTCTCCAGAGCCAGCTTGCAAGTACATCCAGAGAATTCCAGCCCAGAAGAGGATTATTTCCTACAGGGAGACCAGGCCTTGGGCTCCCCAGGGTTGAGCCCAAACTCATAGCAGTGAGATGCAGTTAGTCAGTTCTGGCCTCATTGGTCAGACACGTGTGGAAAAACCCATTACCCATGTTATCTAACGTTATATCTGTCATTTGAATGATTGCTTCCCCCATTTAACAGATGAGATAAGTGAGGCTACAGAGAAGTGGCAGAGATAGAACTAGAAGCCTGATTTCCTGCCTGCCAGCTCAGCCCTTTTCCAGCTACATCCCCTGCCGACCCCACCACTCCCTGCCATAGGTGGGCTCTGGGAGTTTATCACACAATTTGGGCAAAGGGGTTGAAAGCATCCCCCCGCCCAACCCTTCACTTTCCTATGCCTCCCCCCATCACCCTCTAATTCCCAAATGCTGGGGGAGGGGGACTGCAGGATGAAGGCCCCTGTTGCTTTCTAGAGTTGGAGATGGAGCCAGAGGGTGAGATGGGTAAGCCCCCCAGCCTCAGCCGCCACAGGGGCTTAAGGGGAGGGTGTGATTTTTCTCTCGCTCAGACAAAAGCCCGGCCGTGGCATCTGTCGGCCGACTCTTGTGTCTCGCAGCTGCTCAACAGTCAGACCCAAGGCAGGTGCCAGTTTGGGGAGGGAGGGGACATGGACACAGGCACTCACTCCCCACTTCCTCCTCTCCCACACACCCCTGCACATGCAATGCCTCCTGTTGCCCATCCCACCCTAGGAAGCTCACCCGGCACCTCTTAAGACCCTTCGGGGCTTTGGGGACAGGACCGCCATCCCACATGGCCCCACTGCCCTTCCCCCATGTACGTGTCCTGCCAAGCCTGCTCCCAGTGCCCTCGGGCACCTTTGCCCGGCCAAGGAGAAGCTCGGAGGAGGAGGTGTCTGGCAGGAGACGGGACCCTTGTGCCCAATGGGATGTCTCTCATCACTTAAGCTCTTACTGGGGCCAGAGGGCTTCCTGGAGACCTCCTAGGGGGCTGGAGGCCCCAGTTCTTCAGAGCTGGGAGGGCGGAGCCCGGATACCCAGATACCCAGGCTGACCGAGATGGGCAGACACTGGCGGTAGGGGGGAAAGAGGGAGGGTGTAGTGTATCGTCAGACTAAGCAAAAAGAGCAGGAAGTTGTGTGTGTCCTCAGGTGTAGCAGTTACCACTGTGAGAGCACAACCAAACACGTGCGCGTGTTCATGCACATCTTTGCACCATACACACGTGTATGTGCACATACACACACACAGAGCCATGTGACAAGTTGGAAAAGTGTTTCATATGCCCGAACACTCAGAACTCTGCGCTCTCCGTTTTCCACATTTATTTATTTGTGTACTTGTTTATTTAAATTGCATTACCACCCACGCCCCCTCTGGAAAAAAAAAATGTGAAGGCAGCTGAGACTCCTCCATTTAGGCAACAAATTGTACAATCTATTTTATTGTCCACATTTTTTTTTAAGTCTACGGGCAGAGGAGAGTGTGGTAAAGGCAGTGGGGAACGGGGGTGGTGAGGGGTTGCCCTATTAAGAAGGTGATACAGGAGGAGAAGAATATTTCTGTGAAAGCCGCTCGGACGGGGAAAAATGTATAAATTTTATATGGAGATGCTCCTGGACCCCTCCCTGGTGCAGTCCTCTTGACCTCTTCCTCCCCGCTCCCAACCTCCCAGCCGCCTCCCTCTTCTCCTCCCTGCCTGCCCAGGCTTCGCCTTCCTCCCTCTCTCCCCCCTCCCTCCCATGCGGCCCCCACCCCTCCCCAGGGCCCCCTCCTCAGATGCAATCCCCCTGCTGTAATTTCTGGGGGAATTGCTTCATCTCGGGTGCAGATATATTTGTGTCAAGGTGCAGCTGCACAGATAGCCTTCCTCTATGCATAGTAAGAGGGTTTCAGAGAGAGAGGTTGTGCCCAGAGCAAGGCCTTATCAGAGCAAGCTGCCTGCCATTTATCTGATTCCCCATCAAATAGGAAAACGGGCCTCAGGCTGCTGCTTCCACTTTCCTTGGGAAAGCCATGGGGGGAATAATAATTTACTCCAATCTTTTTGTTTCCAGCACTCACCTTCAGCCTGACACAGCCCGGGGTCTCTCTAGCACCCCTGCACCCAGCAACCCTAGTCCCGGGTTGGGCCCTGGGACCCCAAGGGCCCACCTCAGGACGCCCCCCAGAAATGCCCTTGCTGGTTGAGTGGACCTTCATAATGGATTGGCACAGGCTGGAGAAGATACCCTTTGGCATTGGGGAGTGTAGATGCAGGGGCAGAGAGGCGGGGACCCAGTGGGGAGTTGGGGAGGCTTGGCCTGACTGTGGGGGGCCTGGCTCCCTTCCCAGCCCCCACACAATGCAGATCCCCCACGAACACTCACTGCGTGTGTGTGTGTGTGTGTGTGTGTGTACACGTGCATGTGTCAGACTTGACCCTCTGAGCGTCGCCGTAGGAGGACCTATCGATGCCTTCATCTGTGCGTGCCTGTCCATCTGGCTCTCTGTGTCTGGGGTGGAGAGGCAGGGAAGACCGCGGGCAGTTTCTGTTCTGTGTCACAGGCTCTGACCTCCCACCTCAGTTCACAATTCCAATAGCCAAGAACAACCCCAAGACAGGATGAGCGGGGGGCTGCCGGCAAGCGGGTGGGCAGTGGACGAGGGAGGGGCCCGAGCGGCGCCTGGCGGCAGGCCTCTTGCCTCACCCTCCCTGGCGGAGCTTCTCCGGGGGCAGCAGGCCGCCCATCTGGTGCAGGAGCTGCGGAGAGGTGGGCGGTGGGGTGGGGGCCTCTCCCCACAGGCCGGCCATAAATCACAGTTATGTGGCCAGAGGGCAGGGGGTGGGCGGGGGCCAGGGGGCAGCCGCGGCAGCACACACGGGACAGGGCACAGAGGCCAGGGTCAGGTGCAGCTGTAAATTGTCACCTAAATGCTTGCAAGCGAAGGCTAATCAGGGCGCTCTGACAGAACGCACCTGGCCCTACCCAGCCCCAGTGGCCGTCACGCTTCTCTCTGGGCAAACACACACACACACATGCAGATATAAAAACACACCTGGACACGTCCTGCATGCAAAGCTGGGCGCGCGAAGGGGGTCACACCTGTACCTGGAATCACGAGGACGCATGCGCACACCAAACTTAGCGCTGCCCTGTGCGTATGCGTACGTGCGTGCGCATACAGGCGCACACATGTGCACATAGCTGGGCAGCTCTGCACCCCCTTGTGCTCGTTCAGGCCAAGGGACACAAAGATCTGTAAGACGCCTCAGCATATGCACTCGCGCACAGCCGGGCGTGCACAGCGGTGGGCAGCCAGACGGCACAGAGAGCAAGTACAGCTTGGAGGGCAAGCCCCCTGCAGGAAAGGCACTGGAGAGCAAAGAGGGAGACCTGCCTAGCGGGGCCATGCAACCCCCAGCCCCGCACCTCAGTGCCTGGATTCATTCTCCTCCCAGCCTTCACCCCTTCCTCGGAAGTTCAGCCCTCATCTGTCAAGAGCACACACCCTTGTTGGGGCTCTCCCTGCACCCACGCTCTACCAGTATTTATTAAGCACCAACTCTGCGTCCTGCAGAGCCTATGGTGCTAGGCTCTGGCAATAGGATTCCCACTGTCAAGCCTAAAATCCAGCGAAGAAGCGGGGTAAATGGGCAAAGCACTCGGGGATACTTGCTGCAAGATTAGCCCCGGGCAGTGGGGGCGTGGAGCGGGGCATCCAATCCAGTGTGCAGGGGAAGAGGACGGCTTTCTGGAGGAAACCGCGTCCCAGTTGAGGCCTGATGACAAGAAGGAGTTGGCCAGGTAGAGGAGCGGAGCAGAGGAAAGGATGTGCCCAACCCCCGCCAGAGAAGGGCAGTGGCAGTGGATAAATGCTGGAGGGGACAGAGTGGACCCTTGACCGTGTGGTGAGGCATCCCATAAAGCACTTTCTCCGGAGCCTTCCTGCCAGCAGTGAGACCTACCGCACTCCTTCAGCTGGACCCAGCCTTCCCAGCCGGTGCCAATCCACGTGGATACAGGATGAGAGTGAGGGGGCTCACAAGGAGGACTGAGGATAAGGACACCAAGCCCTCCCTCCCGCTCTCCTTGCTCAGGCCTTCTGGTTCTACTCAGATTCATTCTCCACCGTGGAGGCTTTGCAGTCCTGCTCAGTGTCGCTCAGTGGGTTCCCTTCCTGGGACTTGGGGCGGGGAGTGTATGATACAGACACTGAAAAGCAGGACTCTGGAACCTCCCATACTCAATCCAACCAGTTATCTGCATACCCTATTAGACCTCCACACAGGACCTCATTTGAACAAAGGGCTCTAGATATGAAGACAGTCTCTAGGACAAAGTCCAAGATTAGCTTGGCATTCAGAACCCTCCCTAACCTCTCACTGCCCAGCCCCACTCCTTGGATCCTGCTCCCCCGCCTGATCCCCCCCAGCCCGCCATGCTACTGTACTCCTCCTTCCCCAACTGGCTCCTCCCTGCACACCAGCTCTGTTCTCTCTCCTGTCCAGCCACCCTCCAACTCACCATTTTTATTTTCAAACCTTCCTTGAGTGTGGGCAATATCGCAATAGACACATGATCTCGTTTCATCTCCTTTACAAGTGAGGAAACAGCTTCGATGATCCTCTCAAGGTCACTGTTGCCTTAAGAAAGTTAAGGGAAAGGTCATTCTAGGTCCAACCTTAGCCTCCCGGCTCAGGATCCATGCCCCTCTTCCCTCCCAACCCACAATGACAACGGAGCAGAGGGCCTTCTGTCCTTGGTCTTACACCAAGACCACAGTAGAAAAAAATGGCTTTCTGGGGGTAAAGTGGCCAGAGGGAGAGGAAGAGGAAGAAGAGGACCCAGACATCCTTAGAAGCAGAGAGAAGGGCTGACAATCCTGGCTGAGGACTGTTGTGGGTAGGGGGTGCTTGGGGGTCCCATGCTCATAAGTGGAGGCTTTGGCCAGTTACATCTTCAGGTGTGTTTTATCTCCTTCCTTGATGGGGTGGCCTTCTAAGGTCAGGCATTAGTGCCTTAGGGCAGCAGAATAGGAGGGAAGAGAGCCGAAGCTCTGGGTTCTTGGCCATGCTTCCGAACTTCTCAGAGCCTCAGTTTTCCCATCTTCTAAATAGGGAGGATAGTGTCCGCCCAAGATTGTTGCGAGAATTAAATGTGACTCCCCCAGGAGACTGCCCATGGTAGATCTTCCCCAAGGGTCGGTAGCTTCCTCCCACCCCAAAATCACAGGGTGGGCTACGTGCCCACTGATGGATGGAGGTGGCTGGAGGGGGAGCACCACATCTCAGGGTTGCTGGGACTGTAAAGGGCCTCTGGTCTGGGCCTGGCTTGAAGGTGACATGGGGGTGGGGGCAGTAGCTCATTTTTCCTCTTCCTTCCCCACTGGCCAGCCTGTCTTGCTCCAGGAAAGTACCAGGTCCCTTAGAGTTGAAGCAGATAAAAAAGATCAGGAACACTGGGCTGGAGGAGCTCATCTGGTTCAATGCCTGTCCCCCCCCATGTCAGGCTCTTCCTCTGCCCACCCCGCAGCCAGTGGGCACCCGGGGTGGGGGCGCAGCCTCCGTCTTGCACCTCACCCCGCCACAGAGCCCTTAGGGTGGAGGGCACCGAGTGAGCACAGGTGTGTAGGGAAGGCGAAGGAAAGCAAGGAGGGGTGGGGGAGCGGAGGGGTGGGCAGCTCAGCCTCAGGCCCGACTGGCTTCACCCTCCCTCCAGCCCAGCGAGTTTTCTTAGTGTTGAGAAAATGGTCAGCAGCTTGTCACAGTCCACTGACTCCAAACAGCTCTCTGGAAACATTGTTGAATTTAAATCCAAACACACAGATAGCCACATACATGCCTGTCACCCCTCCTGCCCCTTCCTCAAACACAAACATAGTTATCTCATGGCTACACACACACCGTGTGATTCAATTCCGTCCCAAAGCATTTATTGAGTGCCTGTATGTGCCAGGAGTTGCACTGACAAACAGCTTCAAGCCCTAAAGGAACAATAAGAGGAGGGACGAATGTGGAAAGAGGTCACTGTAGGGCGGGGGACCAGGTGCACTTACAGGAGTACAAGCCAGATACAGAGGAAACAGCAATTAACTCCAGGGTCAAAGGAGGGCACTTTCTCAGCAGGGTTTTTAAGGATGAATAGGAGTTTGCCAAGTGGACAGAAGGGCAAAGAGATTGTCGTGATTGCTTGCCTCCGGCCATTCTCTGGCCACACATTGCACTTCTCATCCTTTTGTTGACGACGCACTTACCGTCCGGAGTTTCTGTTATCCTAGCACTCTCTGTGCTGCTCCAGTGGCCTGCAATGTTCTCCCCTCGCCCTTCCCATGACTATTCTTCATTCAACCTTCGAGACTTGCCTTAAAGAACGACCCTTTCCTCTGTGAGAGCTCCAACCCCCTTCTAGATGCTGCCATAGTATCCTATGTCTCCCCTTTCCTAGTTCTCAACACACTGCGTTCGCTTGTTCACTCCATGAGGGCAAAGACTTGTGCTCCCTCTGGCATCAGAGATGGTGCCTGACATATTTCAGGAGCTCGTTGCCTGGCTGGCTGGATGGAGGGAGGGAAGGAGGGATGGATGCACAGAGAGATGGATGGATGGATGGATGGATGGATGGATGGATGGATGGATGGATGGATGATTTGTTCCAGGAGCTACAAGTAAATGAGAATGGAGGACTCCAGAGGGTGTCCTCTGGACATCTCACAACAGGTGAGGTGGTGGTGGTGGTGGGGAATCGTGGGAGACAGAAGGGAAGAGGCTGGCAGGAGTGGGCACATGGAAGACCTTGTGGCCCATGCCTAGTGCACATCAGCATACAGAATAAATTCTAGGACACTATCAGTACAAGACCTCTTTGAGATAATATAATCCTAACCTTCATTTGACAAACGAGGGAGCTGAGGTCCAGAGAAGTAGGGCTTGCTCCAAACCACCCAGAGAATAAATCGGTGGCTTGGCTGGGATTCTACACAATCCCCCGGGGGTCCAGGGCACACTCAGTCTCCTATACCCCTGGAAGGGTCAGGAGGTGATGAGACCACATCACCGGGGCCTCTGCTAAAGGACGCGTACTGAGTGCATGCTCACACAGCACCCAGGCCCGTCCGAGCAAGTGACTGAAACCCACGTGCCTCTCACTCAATCCCATAGGGCAGCTGAATGGCCTATGTCCCTGGGAAGGGCAGGTGTGGCTGCCTCCGGGTGCAGCTAGATTCAGGCACTCAAGCAGTCTCGCCGAGCCTTTACCCTCTGCTTCTCTCTAGGTGCTGACCACATGCTCCCTCCTCCTAACAGGCTTTCTTCATGTTGGCGGGGAGGGGCTAAGCACGCCCCCCCACTCCCACTGCCACCCCCCATCCCTGCCGAACTGGTGAGGGAGGGAGGGGGGATCCTGGCCTCTCTGCGTGTCTGGATGGAAAATCCCAGCTCAGTGTTCTGATGGCTCCTGCTCAGGTCCAATCCCTGGGGTCAGAAGGCAGGTGTAGTAGGGCTGAGTAAGTCTGGACCTCACGTCCATGCCGGGGAGCAGAAAAGGGCACGGCACAGGGACTGACAGCTCATCAAGTGACATGGAAAGGAGGGGGTCGTACTCCAAAGGCGAGGAGTACTGTTACCAGCAAAACAGGGAAGGGATGCTGAGCAGTCGAAGGTGACAGATGGCCGCAGCGGTA
The DNA here is from genome assembly GCA_028646535.1 of Procyon lotor. Classification (NCBI taxonomy): domain Eukaryota; kingdom Metazoa; phylum Chordata; class Mammalia; order Carnivora; family Procyonidae; genus Procyon; species Procyon lotor. The sequence continues at coordinate 17,649,333 of CM053619.1, read as the reverse complement.
CCACCACAGGACCAGACAGCTGGGGCCTATCAGAAAGAGTACTTAGAAATAATAATAACAACGACAAGAGTAATAATAGTTTCTAGTACGCCAGGCAAGTACTCCACATACATTGTCTCATTCACGCCTAGAATCAAAAGACTCAGGTTTGAGCCCCAACTCTGCGGTTTACCAGCCCAGGGACCCATCACTGAACCCTCTGACTCTGTTTCCCCATCTCTAAATGGGGAGGAACATAGCCGCTCTTCCAGGAGCTGTTGGGGGCTTCTCTGTCAACTGGGAAAGACGGGGAGAAGTTCTCAGTCCTGTTTGCACACTGATTCCAAGTGGAGACAAGGGACAGGGAGATGCTTGGAGCGAACCAGAAGGTGTTTAGGGCCAAGGAAGCAGCAGGCTGGCTTCCAGTCTGACTTGGCAGCAGGAACAGGCCCGCCCAGGGCACAGGAAGCCCTGTTCTGGGACCCCCCCCAACCGGCCTGGCCACTCTCCCCGCCCCCCTCCGGAAAAGAGGGTGAAAAGAGGAGTTAATGGATTACAGGACCAGGCAGGAAGAAGAGAGGATTTTTCATCTTAAAATGTTCTGAAATAATTCATATTTGCTTTGCAGGACGGCGTTGTGTGCTTGTCAGTGCTGTAATAACTTCTGGGCCTTTATTTATTGTTTTGCCTTAATGATTTCGTGTTGCTCTGATGTGGAGAATTTGCAGTGTCTTGTAACACATAATGGCAGAGAAGGCCCAGGCCGGGGCAGGCCCTGGTGGGAGGGGCCACAATCCCCACATGCCTCCCCTAGTCCAGCTCCTTCCCCACCCCCTGGAGATGGCAGAGCCTCCTGCAGGACACAGCCACTGTCAAGGTCTAAGGAAGGTGCTTCGTCCAGGGGGCCAATTCTCAAACCCCCTCTGGAGCTGATCCTGTAACCCCATTTTACAGAAGTGAAAACTGAGCTTTGGAGAGATCGCAGGGGTTGCCGCCTGACTTTGCGCCACCAAGCTAGGGCTTATACACGGGGCTGGATGCTTCTGGTTGGCTCCGTCCTGGGAGCGTGCGACTCTTGATCTCAGTGTTGTCACTTTGCGCCCCACACTGAGTGTGGATGTTACTTAAAAATAGAATCTTTTTAAAAAATAATAAAACAAACACAGGTCTATTGTATTCCGACCTTGTGGGTGGATACTGGTGGGTCTTCAACTGCGGGATGTGTAGGAATCGCCTGGGGAGAATTTCTAAAATACAGGCTCCTAGGACTCAACTCTGGAGATTGGGCTTGAGTATATCTCGCATGGTCCCAGAGGCTCTGTATTCACCCAGCTGCCCAGATGAATCCCAGCCACACCGGGGGACTCCACTGGTGGCTGAGGCCACACTAGTCACACACTTGGCCCCTGTTCGCAAGAGCTGTGGTCCCACCCTCGGCCCGGCTCTCTCACAGACGTTCCCATCAGCCACTCCCGTCTGCCTGTCATTCTCCATCCTGTATCACTGAGAGCTTGGACTCCCCACCAGACCTCTAGCCCCTTCAGTGAAGCCAGGAAAGGAACGGGAGGGGAGGGAGGAGAGGCTTTCTTGGTTGCCATGGTGATTCTCCACCTCCCAGTCTGTGGGGGGAGGTGGTTTCATTGTGAGCCTCCAGCCAAGGCCTGGAGGGAAGCAAGCTGTCCTGGGCAGGGAGGAGGCAGAGGGGTGGGAAGAAGGCTCTAGTCGCTGGAGAGAGAAGAGGGGTAGGAGGGGTGGGGAGCAGGGCTGGGGACCCTGGGCCCAGGGCAGCCGGAGCAGAGAGCCAGCCCCTCCAGATGCTGGGGCCTCCAGGCTGCAGCCAGGGGGCTGGGGAGGGGTGTGTGCAGGAGCCGAGGCTGACAGGGCCTGATGCTTCCTGAGCCCAGAGCTGGCAGGGGCCCCCGGGCAGGTGGTGGCAGAGATGCAGGGATGGACGAGACAGCCAGAGGCTGGCACAGACCAGAGTCAGAGCCCCAGGGCTGGGAAAGACCGGGACTCTGAAAGCAAAGAGGGGATACGGAAAAATCAAGCAAAGTGGCAGAACCCTTTGCAGACCCCGGGGCTGCAGCCTGCTCCCACCCCTAGGTGGGCCAGGGCTGGCACGGCCTGGGATCCCAGCCTGCTGGGCAGGGCTGGGCTGGGCTGGGCTGGCAAGCCGGATGGCACAGGCTGTGGCTGAGGCAGATGGAGCAAGGAGGGGGCCTGACCCCCCAGCCCACCAGGGAATATCTGGGATTGTCTGTTCTTTGGAGCCCTCCCTCTCCCCCCACCCCCAAACCTCCCAAGCCTCTGGGAGCATGGCTAGGGAAACGGGAAAGAAAGAAGCCACATTTCAGAGCCAGCGTCTCTACCTCCTCCTGCTCCCTTTGGCTTTCTTTCCCTGTCCATGGCACGCACAGCCTGCTCCCAGCCTGGCTCTGGCAAAGACCAAGATGCTGTGGGGTGTGGAGGGAGCACAATGGGGGCGGAGAGGGAGGAGGGACAGAAGCCGGGAGATGAGGAAGGAGGCCCAGGAGGCGCTACGCCCCTCACCACCATGTGTTCATGCCAGGCTCTGCGGAGCTCTTTACCTGGATTCGCTCACTCGGTCCTCGAGACGATCCCCATGAGCAGTGCTGTTGTCCTCAGCCCCATCTTACAGATGAGCAGCCGAGGCAGAGACAGGTGGAGTGACCGACCGGCCCGAGTTCATGAGCTGGGAATCGGCAGGGGGAGGGTTCAACCCAGGAGGGGTTCAAGTTCACGCTTAGCCCCCTCACTCTGCCACTTTTTACCGCTCCCCCACATTTTTAGTCTTTCCGTGTCTTTTTCCTTTTTGCCCTTTCTTTTCTCACCATCTCTCTACCCAGCCTTTCTTCCCTGTGCCCGCGCGCGTTCTCGTCTACCCAGGCCGCCACGCCGATGCTACCGTATCAACGGCCTTAGGCAGACACGTCCGCGCGTGAATACACAGACAGTCACAGGAACACTCACATGCGTGACCGTTGGGGAGTCTGCCGGCATGTGAGCGGGTCTGCACACCTCTCCACGGTAAGCACACACATCCGTGAGTCTGTGTACACGCGCACAGTCCGTTCACCTGCGTATCCATCATATACCCCACATCCCACGTAGGTCTCGAGTGTTCTCACCAACAGAGCGTTAAGTGTGGCAAAACAATCCCAAACAGTGGTTGAGCCCCAAAAAAATCTGTTGGACTTTGCAATAAAGAGCTGCTTGGCATATGGGGTTTTTGGCAGTACGTTTACCTTTCTAGGTTTAGCCTGGGCTGATGTGACTTCCCGAATGTCTGCAGCTTGGCAGGCCTGGGTTCTGGGTGATCAGGCCTGGAGAACCTGCCAGATGCCAGGCCCACAGCAAGGCACCTACCGGACGCTCTCGCCCATCCTCAGAGTGACACTCGAGGCAGGTCTGGCCGTTCCCCTATCATAGGTGAGGGCCCCGACGCTCAGCGACTTGCCCTTTGTGCGGCCACACAGCAAGAGGGAGGACTCGAACCCCAGGTCGGCCTGAGGGTCTGTAAAGCTTGAGTGCCCGCAGGTGGGTTGGTGAGCCAGACATGTGACTTCCCAGGCGTGCCTCACCCGTCTGGAATGCGGCTGCCTCACCGTCTGGTCACGTCTGGGCCCCTCTTCTGCGGCCAGGCTGGTGGGCGTGGATGGGCTGCCGTGGGCCCGTGCTGAACCGCTCTGCAGAAGGCCCCACACAGGCTGTGCGTAAGTAGGGCTGCGGAAGTCTTTCCCCCGCTGATGATGAAGGTGATAACGATGGCTCCGACGATACAAAGACTGGACAGACTCACCCACCGCCTAGACTTCGGCCTGTATGTTCCTTCAGCATTTCTTGAATACCTAGTCTGTGTCTGACAATTCCCCGGGGCTCTGAGGACAATACAGACAGGAATCAAACTTGAACCCTGCCTTCCTCCAAAGAGCTTAGGAGAAGAGTTTTCAGGTATGGAAACAGCTTTACTGTCAGGTTCAAAGAACCTACGGGCTGTAAGAGAGCTGCCGATAAAAAGTGAGAAACCACTTCCGGCTTGAGACATCAAGGACGCCCTCCTGGAGGAAGAGGTGTATGATGAGGCTTAAAGAGTGGCGATGACAGTGGAGGAGAGCGGTTCTCGATTTCCCAGGAAGCACAGTCCAGGGCGCAGCGGGGATAGTGGCAGGTGGGAGAGCATTTTTCTGTGGCAAAGAACGTGAGCAGGGAGGGGTGGGAGGTGGATCGGGGTCAGATGACAGGAGATCCTGAGACCCGGGAAGGCAGTTTGGGCTTTAGAGACAATACGGAGCCGTTGAAGATTATTGAGAGGGGGGAGGCCTCAGGAACGAGGTTCATTTGGGAAAACGAAACCTCAGTTGTGAGCAAAGTAAATTGAAATCGTCTGTGTATGCCTGCATACGCATACATGACATCCTGGAAGATGTGCAGATATGTGTATATGCAAGTGGACAGGCCCAAAAGACTGCTATGTTTTTTTAAAGATTTTATTTATTCGAGAGAGAGACAGAGATAGCGAGAGAGGGGAAGAGGGGGAGAAGCAGGATCCCCATTGAGCGGGGAGCCCGATGTGGGGCTTGATCCAAGGACCCCAGGATGGTGACCTGGGCTGAAGGCAGGCGCTTAGCCCACCCAGCCACCTAGGCGCCCCCCCAGCTCCTTTTAAATTGTGAATTGTATTTGTTTATTGGAATGAGCAGTACATTCACATGACCTATAATTCAAAGGAATCTAAGAGAATACACTGAAAAGTCAAGCTGCTCTAACACCATCCTCCACAACCCCAGTGCCTCTACCGAGAAGCAAGCACGGTGGCTGCTTTGGGAGCTTCCTTCCAGAGATGTTCTTCCAGAGACAAGCAGATATCTAGATGTGCTCTCATTACGCACGTTTTTCTGTACCCTGCTTTTCTCACTTAATAAGATTAATATCTTGGAGGTTCTTGCAGATCGGTACATGGAGAGCTCCCCTCATCTTCTTAACATCAATATACTATTCCATGGTAGTTGGACATCTACATGATTTCTGGGTTTTGGCTCTTACCAAAAATTCTGCGACAAATAACCTTGAATATGTGTCCATTTCCATATTCATTTATTCATTCAGTAGACATTTTTTTGAGTACCTCCTATGTCCTGGGCAGCAATCCAGGTGGCAGAGAGTAGTGAACAAAACAGGCAAAAGTTTCTGCCCTTGTTGAGCACACCTTCTGACCTGTGTGTGTAAGTCAGTATGCAGGATATATTCCTAGAGGTGGAATTCGAAATCAAAATGTCTCTGCATGTTTAAATTTTAGTAGATAAAGCCAGATTTCCCCCCAGAGAGGTTGTCCCAGTTTACCCCTGCAATATAGGAGAGTATCTGTTTCCTCTCTTTACTGACAAAAGGTTATCACACTTTTTGATCTTTGCCGATGTAATGTGACAGGCGTAAAATTTGCGTTTCTCTTACGATGAATGAAGTTAAACATCTTTTCACATATTTAAGAACAACTCTCAGGTCCTTTTCTGTTAATTTCCTGCTATCCTTTGCTCCTATTTCTTTTAGGTTGTAGTAGATCTTTCTCATATTGATTTGTGGATTCTTTTTATCTATTAAGGAAATTAGCCCATGATACAAGTTACAAATAATTTTTCCCTAGTTTGTCATTTGTGTTTGGACTTTGTTTATGGTAGGGTTTTTTGAGCCGACTTTTTTTTTTTTTTTTTTTAGAGAGAGAGTGCAAGGAGGGGGAGGAGCAGAAGGAGAGGGAAAAAGAGAATCCCAAGCAGGCCCCACACTCAGCACAGAGCCCAACTCAGGAGTCGATCTCATGACCCCAAGAACATAACCTGAGCTGAAATCAAGAATCAGACACAATCAACTGAGCCACTTAGGTGCCCCTTGGCAGACTTTTTTTTTTTTAATGTAAAATAGAATTTAAGAAGAATTTTGCTCATTTTCAGCTTTGTCTCCCATGGTCAAGTGTTTGCTAGGGTTGAGATGTGGGCCCAATAACTTGGTCTTGGATTCCAACCTGGATTCTTTTTTTTTTTTTTTTAAGATTTTATTTATTTATTTGACAGAGAGAGATCACAATTAGGCAGAGAGGCAGGCAGACAGAGAGAAGGAAGCAGGCTCCCCGCTGAGCAGAGAGTCCAATGCGGGGCTCGATCCCAGGACCCTGAGATCATGACCTGAGCCGAAGGCAGAGGCCTAAACCACTGAGCCACCCAGGCGCCCCTCCAACCTGCATTCTTTAAATCAGATGTCTGTCAAAACTTCTTCTAATCCTAAGAGCCCATAATTCCCCACACCGTGAAGAATCTTCAAATTCCCATTTTACAGATGGAAAAAGGGAGGTGGGAAACTAACATACAGTGAGCATCGGGTTTTTGTCTTGGGCACTTTGACACATACAACCTGATATTAAAGGATAAGGACGAGGGTGCCTGGGTGGCTCAGTGGTTTAGGCCTCTGCCTTTGACTCAGGTCACGATCTCAGGGTTTTGGATCGAGCCCCGCCTCGGGCTCTCTGCTCAGCGGGGAGCCTGCTTCCCCCTCTCTCTCTGCCTACTTGTGATCTCTCTCCTCTCTGTCAAATAAATAAATAAAATCTTTTTTTAAAAAATAAAGGATAAGAAAAAAAATAAAAAAATAAAAAGTAAAGGATAAGGACGAGAGAAGTTGAGTGATTCACTGTGGCTACACAGCAATCTAGTGGCAGAGCGGGAACTGGAACCTAGTTCCCCAGTTTCCAAATCAGAGCTCTCTGCTGAACCATCTGTTCCTGATCAATAACACATGTTTATTGCATGTCTGTTGCATACCTCCTCTGAACTGACACTAACATGGCCAATGAGAGCACTTATATGCAGGCTGTTAGCAAAGGCATAGGATTTTTGCCCTGCTGAAGGTCACTGCTTAATGAATGTATAGGCACCATCTCTGGATTACCTGGCTCAATGTGAATGGCGCCCTCTGGAGTTGTGCAACGTGATAGCCCTAAGTAGGCCTGTAATGAAATATGAGACTTGTGAGTGCAGCCATAAAAACACGTACAAAGTGCTGTGGGAATACAGAAGGAATGATTTCATCTACCAGGGAAGGGAATTCAGGAAAACTGCCCAGAGGAGGTGATATTTGAGCAAGACCTTGAAGAATATGTAAAAGAACAAAGAAAAAAAGAGAATGGTTTCTATATTCATTTCACACACATTTATTGAGCAGCTCCAGGTTGCCAGGAAGAGATGAGTGATTCACAGTCCAGTAGTGGAGACGGGCAAATCACCAATAAATTGCCATAGAGTAGAAGAAGCACCAGAGTGGAAACATGCTCAGGGTACAAAAGCAAAAATAGCCCCTTCTGAAGTAGTCGGGGAGTTGGGGATGGTCTGGGAAGGCTCCTAGAGAAGTGAGGATTGAAACTGCAGGAAGGGAAATAGGAAACTTCCAGGCGGGGCGCCTGGGTGGCTCAGTCAATTAAGCACCCGACTCTTCATTTAGGCTCAGGGTCGTGAGATTGAGCCTCACGTCGGGCTCACTGGAGCCTGCTTAAGATTCTCTCTCTCTCCCTCTATCCCTTCCCCCAACTTGAGCATGTGCACAAGCATCTCTCCCTTTCTCTAAAAAAAAAAAAAACAAAAAAAGAAAGAAAGAAAAGAAAATTTCCAGGCTGATGAAAAGGGAGAATCGGGAAAGGTGTTCCGAGCAAAGGGAATTGCATATGCCAAGTTTTTGAGTCTTGAAAGATCTTCCTGTCTTCAGATGCCCAAAGCAGATCTGGAAGGCTTGAGTGTAAAATGCCGGGGTAGTGGGCAGCCAGACAGGAGGTGAAACTGACAGCCAGGCTCTTAGGCAGGACCTACCAGCTTTCCAAATGAATGGGGTGTTGGTGCGCACTAGGATTTAGCAGGCTTAGCAACCTTCTTTCAAAGCCTCGCCCCAGATTGAGAGCTGGAAGAGAAAAGTGTGAGCCATAAATCCCCAGCTCCTCCTGCTGTGCCCAGCGCTGCAGAGCTGGGAGTCTCCACGGCTCTCCAGTCCCACCGCTGCGACCCCGGCTAATCCAGCCTCCTGGCCCATCTGACACACACTTCCACTTAACATTTTGTTAGCGACTCTATAAACGAGCTCTCCCTGACCTTCAATCCCTGGCTAATTGCTGGTTTCATGTACAAGACTAGCTTAATTTTACGTGATAATTACCTGAGAGTGGCAATACATATGGCATTGCATGTTGGAAATGTCAGGCCTGGGAAACCACCAAGTGGCCGTAGTTGGGGGCAAAAGGAAGAGGCAGCTGGGTGGTGGGGGCCTCGGAGACGCAGCCAGGGAACGAGGCCACGAGAAGAGAGAGGGAAGACGCCGGGTGCAGTCCGAGCTCTGGAGAACCGGGCCCCCAGCCTGCAGTAGTGCCCAGAACCCACTGCTGGCCCGGAGCACCCAGGGGCACGGGCCAAAGGAGCAGCTCGTGCAATGCTCAGTCGCGCGCGCACACACACACACACACGCACGCACGCACACGCGCACACATCGTGGACAAACATGGACCAGATCCAAGGCACCACTCATCCACGCTCCGTCACTCACTCAACAAAGGCTCATGGAAGACCTACCACGTGCCAGGCAGTGTGTGGACACTTGAGCTGGTTTCGAATCCCCACTCCACTCGGAGGAGGTTGGAAACGGGAGAAGGGCGTGTTTGGGTTGTCGCAGTTACTTGGAGAAATGCTCCTGGGACTAAATAAGCAAGCCAGGCATGCTAAAAAGGCTTGCAGTTCCTGGTAGAGTCCCATCCGATAAAGAATTGGTCCACCCCAAACCCCGTTAGGAAGCCCCACAGCTAAGCCACGGCCACAGCCCCGAGGAAGCAGAGGGGCCCCTGCCCCCTTGGGACTTTATAGTCGGGGAAGCACCACCTCGGCCAAGGGGGTTGCTGTGCATGAGATAATAGGAGTCAGGAAAGAGGACTCGGGGTGTTTAGCAGGTGAACTCACAAAGTCCCAGGCTCAGAAAAGACCTCCTTCTAAAGGTGCCGTTCATGCCCCCAGTGTCTCCAGCTCGGTCTAGAACAGTGCTTGGCATACCAATGGTGTCTCTGTGCATGTGTCTATACCACAGGCCGTATGCCTGGGTGCACACACGCTCTACAGAGGGATGGTCGGGGTTCTCATCCCAGGGTATGGGGCAAGGCAGGTGGACTCCAGGGCCCTGGGGTGGGACAGGGGAGTACAGGCCGAGAAGGAGAAAGGGCCCCTGGCCAGCTGGAGGAGCCCTTCCACAGCAGGAACACGTGCCCACCCATTCATGTGCACACCCACTCACACTCACACACACACACACACACACACACACACACACGCAGGCCACAGGACAAATCGAGAAGCACACGCCCCAGATTAAGGCGAGTTCTAAAAACCCTTTTAGCCTCCTCACCCGTAGAATTGTGGACTTCTGAGCTGTGTTGGAGTAAATTACTTGCTTAATGAGATTTCAATTAACAAAAACAAATTAAAATCACTTTGGTAATTAAGCTGCTGTGAACCTTGCCAGCAGCTCTCCCTCAGACCTCAGCTTTCCTCGGGGAGGGACCTGGGAATGGGGGGCGGGGGGTCCACTCTGCAATGCTGCTGAGACCGAAGCAGGGCCAGGAGCTCCCTGCCTTGGGGACAGAGCCCCAGAAGCCACAGCTTCCTGGAGCCATTTTATGGGCACCAAAAATGTGGGTGGGAGTAAAGGGCAGCACAGAGCAGCTAAACTTCAGTCCAAATTGTAGCCCTGCCTCTTGGCTGTGTGAGCAAGGACACATAATTGACCTCTCTGAGCCTCAGTTCCCTCATCTGTGAAATGGGGATAATAACGGTGCCTGCATCATTAGGTTATGGGAGAATTTAGTGAATGAATGCATGCACCCCAAAGGCTTTTAATCCACTTTTCCCTGTGTGGGGGCAAGCCCCTCACAGGGCAATCTTTCCAACCTTGCATTTGCATTGTCCTGATTCCTAAAATACTCCCTCCCCCGCAACACACACTCTCCCCAGGGCACTCCTGTTTCTGTTTAGGTAAGGAAGGACCTACCACTGAGGTCCCGGAGGTGAGGATTCTGCCAGGTTGCGCCCCATTCAGGCCCCTATCTCTTTCCATCAGAGCCAATAGCTAGGATCTGAGAGCCAGAGAGCCTTTTCTTCTCGGTGGCCCGGAGAATACTCCTTTCCTGGGGTTACAAAATCACCCACACTTCCCACTTGAGCGGCCTTGGAGAGTTAATACAAATACCCATAGCCACATTGCACAGATGAGAAAGTTGGCTTCAGGACGTACCCGGTGGTTGAGAGAGAATAATTCTCGGTGCCGGAAGCAGTACGCATA
>CM053619.1:17622452-17638883 GCA_028646535.1 Procyon lotor | reverse complement strand
AGAAAGGAGAGTCTTGGATGGGAGGGAGGGGGGAAGTCTGCAGTAAACATTTAATTTTTTGTAATTGGATTAAAAATAATTTATATACATACGTTAATGGATCTAAGAGTCTCATAGCCAGTTAGTAACAGAATTGAAGTAGACCGAAAAGACTTCTGGTTCCCAGGCAAATGATTTTTTTTTTTATCTGACACCAGTCCTCTGGATAATTTGAACAGTGTCCTGGTTTTGAGTGAAAAACATCCTGAAACAGGCAAAGGAAATCAGAAATCTCTGACTGAGATGGTCCCACCATCCATGCATCCATCAGACCATGGAGGTATCCCCATTCCTACACCAATGTCAGATAGAGGAGGTCAACCTTGACATAACTTTGTCAGATGGCGGAGGAGTGTGTGTGTGTGTGCCCGCGTGCACTCATGTCTGCACGCACCAACCAGGACTCTGGCTGCTGGGTGTCTCACCCTCCAGCATCTTTGAAGGAGGAGGCTTAACACCGCTTGGTCTTAGCAGCCGCACCCTCCCGGCTAGGTGGCTAGGCCGTCCTCTAAGGTGCCCTTTCAACCCACGCTGGGAACCAGGCCAAGGGGAGAACCTCCCAACAGTCAGATGGTCTCACTTCCTGAGAAGTGCTAACCTTATAGTCCAGACCCCTGCGTACCCCTCTGCCCCGGGGGCGGGAGTGGAAAGGGTGCCATCCTCCAAGCACCGAGCTTGGGTGCGGGCTGCCCCTGCATCTAGAGATGTTTCCAGAAGAGGAATCCTCTCCCTGCCCACACTTCACATGGTGTATTTTGCACTGACTTCAGGCAACCAAAGGAGGAGGACACCGAGTTGTACTTTCCAAGTAGCTGGAAACCCTTAATCAATGTTAATTGGTTCTAATTAACATATGTTAATTAATGATATTTACTACAAATTAAAGGTATGAGTGTTCCCAGAGGGTTTCCTGTTCATCCAATTAGTGCCAATTAGTTGCAATTAACACGTGTAAATGAGATTCCATTGAACCCAAAACAAACAGCACAGAATCTCTCAGATTCCCTTTTGCACCTTTTTTGTCAGCCAGGGAGCTGGGGGTGGAGGGTGAGAAGTGAGGGTGGAAGTGGGCAGAGAGACCCTTAGGCTGACCTGGAGCGAGATGCTGACTCTCTCTGCACACCAAGGAGGAGAGAAGGAAGAGCCAGGCAAGCTGCTGGACTAGCCTGGCTGTGGAGGCGTCGACCATGCTCCCGAGCACCAGGGGCCATGCCTTGGGCCTCCCTGCACCTGCCAGGACCTAACCCACTGCATGGCCTATAGAAGGTGCTCAGTAAAAATTGGCTGCATGAAAGGTTGATGCCTTTGCATCGAGAGCCGATCTCTTTAGTCATCTAATTAAAGAATGAATTGATTAGGAGAACGTGTGGAGTTCTCTTCTCCACAAGGTCCTCCCAGGGGCTCTCCCAAGGAGCAAGATAGCATTTCCCTCTGTGACATCATCTATAGAGATATGACTCTGCCACCAATGTTGCCATTTCCGCATTTTAGTTCCTTTTCCCTTAACCGCTGAGGCCCCAACCTCTGGCACAACGGTAACTGGATATTAAAACAGCCAGAAGGGGCTCCCCTGAACAGTGAAATGCTGCCCCAAATTCTTCACTGCGCAGAGCCTTCTGTGAAACTGTGATGTAAGATAAAGCCCCCAGTAAGTTGTTTATTGCTAACTCGCTTTTGCTACACCAAACCTTCCCTTCAAGTTGAAGTTCATCATTTAACAATATTTATTTGTCACTGTGTACCGGGCACTATTCCAGGGGCTGGGGATATGGCAGTTAACAAATATCTGCAAATCCCTGCCCCTCGGGGAGCCCATATTCCACTGTGCATCATCACCATGGCACTTGGGATTTTGATGGATTCAGAGGCAGACACACTTGGGTTCCTATCCCAGTTCTGCCTCTCAGGAGCTGGGGAGAAGGGAGGGCTGGGTATTTAATCTATCTGTGCCTCAGTTTATTTCTCTGTAACATGGGCAAAGGAATACCTGTCACCTCTCTTGCAGTCATGTTATTAGGAAATTGAGCTTCCTCCCTTGTCCCATCTGGGTAGGGGCAGGGGCAGAATTTGGAGTTAAGCAAGGAAGGTAGGAGAAAGGGAAGCAAAATCTGAGCCTACCAATCAAAGTCTGACTAAATTATCTCTGTATCTGGATCTCTACACCCAGGTCTGCCATAAAAGTCCCTCCCCCCCGTATGTAGCAGTCACAGCTTACGGCCAGCCCACTCGTCACCCCCGGGTAGGGAAGACTTGGGTGCTTCCAGTGCTCCCAGTGCCATATGCAGCTGTTGAGGCTGCGGCCCACACCCTTGGCTCCTTTGGCACAATGTCCTTTGTCCATGGCCTTTCTTTTTCTTTTCTTTTTTTTTTTTTTTAAGATTTTTAAAATGATTTACTTGACAGAGATCACAAGTAGGGAGAGAGAGTGGGAAAACCAGGTTTCCCGCTGAGCAGAGAGCCCCATGTGGAGCTCGATCCCAGGACCCTGAGATCATGACCTGAGCCAAAGGCAGAGGCTCTAACCCACTAAGCCACCTAGGCGCCCATGTCCATGGCCTTTCTAAATGATGAGAGACACGAATGGGGTCCAGAAAGGGTCACTCCAGCTGGCCAGGAGAAGGGACTGACCCACCCCTGCCAGGACAAGCCTGGCCCAAGGTTGACTTCTGCACATCCAGGCTCCCGCAAGCCAGCTTGGCCAGTCACCCCCCCCACACACATGCACCGGGCCAGAGACTATAGCACCTGTAGCTTTTGTGTCCCCGCCCTCACCATCTCGACTCTGCACTCCTGTAGACTCTCAGGCACGGTGTTTGATCATTTCACATTGCCTCAGGATCCCCTTTATAAAGCCAGAGAGTCTGCCTAAGATAGTCCCTATAACCCTTTCAGACCTGCCGTTCTAGGATTCTGGATATCCTCTGAAGAATACAGGTCCCACGGCTACAGCACATGCCCCGACATTCCCAGCCGGTGGGCAACCAAATCAAGCCGTCATTTCCCTCTTCCTTTGGGGATCCCTCTCACCTGTCCTGGCCTCATGGATCCCCCCCTACCCCCAGGCCTTTGCCATCACTCTCCATCATCCTCCACCTTAACCTTCTCCCGTATAGTGATGAACCACCAGACATGGTCTCCAAGACACCAGGCCTCGGAAGAAGTTCTCCTTCACTCTGATCAAATCTGAAGTCAGTTTGGAGGCCAGTGGGAGGAATAGAGCTGATTGAGTTTAATAAAAACAGCTCAGCAGGGTGATCTTCCGGGAGGAGTATGTGGAAATGGAAATCTGCACTGGGGCTTCCTGGGGCTCGGTATGTCTTTCCTACTATTGCACCCCACCCTGGGGCCAGCAGGATGTGTTGCGGGGGTGGGGTGGGGGTTCTGGAAGAAAGTGGGAAAGACCCTTTCCTAACTGCCCTTCCTTCCTGCAAAAAATAAAAGCTGCACTCTTGGAAGCCCGCTCTGCGCCAGGCACAGCGCTAGGTCATCTGCTCGCATTACCTGTACTGAGAGAGGGGGAACTTGCTCTGAGCTCCTCTCCAGGTGCCGTGGGCATCTTGGGCGGGGTCTGGCCAGCTTTGGGACCAATCATCAGCCAACTTTGGCCACGAAAGGCAGAGCGGGAAGGTTGCAGGGAAAGATAAGGAAAGCGCAGCCGGCTGCGTCCTCGTGTCCAGTGCGTGCGCGCACGAACACGCACAGGCACGCGCACAGGCACGCGCGCACGCGCACAGGCACGCGCAAAGGAGGCTCTTGTCTCTCCACCGGTTGGACGCCGGCTTCAGGAGCCGACAGGGGACACGGACCCAGGGGAGGAGGCTGACACTGGAAGTTTGAATGCAAGAAGACAGAGGTAAAGTGAGGCGAGGTGAACTGTCGGCTTTCAAGGACGAGGAGGTTGCCTCCAAACGGGAGTCGTGGGAGCCCCGGAAACTCTGGGATGAAGCAAAGGGGATACCTGCGCAGCGTCTGCTCTTTACCCCACTAATACTTGAGAAGTGGTATCTCTCTAAAGCCAAAGTTCCTGCGATGAGGCTTAACGTGGCCATCTTGGGGGTTGGGGGGGGACCTCTGCTCCAGGAATGTAACAACAGAAAGTAATTAAGGTCTAATAAGGTCAGTGTTCCACCTTAACACCTTTTCAGTTCCAGTTAAAACCTCTACTAATTTGCCAAGAAAACCCAGCCTCACTGGGGTCTTATTATTTGAATCACGTCCTGTCTCTTAATTTAAACGAGAGACTCACATAAGGATTTTTTTTATTTTAAATTACAATGCCGACTTTCTTCCAGTTGATTACGGTATATGACTCTCCGTTGGAAGGCCATTATTTTTTGCTATGATTTACAAAGCATTTAAAGTGAAATCAATGTAATAAATATTGAAGTATTGTAATAGATAATTCCATATATTTAACTAGAGACACGGCGCAGCCCTGGTCTGGGCAGTGGGGAGAGGAGCAGGGAGAAAAGGAGGTGGGAGAGTGACCTGGTATTAATTCGAAGGGTGACATCTCCGCTTTTCTCCTGGATTCAGTTCGCAGGATTCTCTGAGCTCCCTAAGGTCCTGTACACTGGACAGGGGACTGGGGCAAGTTGTGGGGTGTCCCAGCCGTGTCCTCTGGGTGCCACAGACTCGGGAGAAATTCCCCTGCAATGGAGGGTACCAGAAGCAGAGACCACCAGAACCTGTGTAAGCAGCTCAGGGATGGAAAGGGGCTTCAACAAAGAGAAAGGGAAGGGAGCGGTGGGACAAATCAGGAAAGGCTTTCCCTAGCTTCTCCCCTTCTTCCCCTCCCCTCCCCAGCTCTTCTTCCCTCTCCTCCCCGTCCCCATCCCTCGTTGGATGGAGCTGTCTCTAGATCTCTGCCTGTAGCTCAGCTGCCAACAAACAACCCAGCATTCACAGCCCTGAAAGCTCCCGATGGGGGGAGAGATGTGAAAGGGGAGAGGGTGCACAGTGTGACCTCGCTCACCTCCTGGGACAGACCCTCCAGCGAGGAGACAGCCACGCTCCGAGCTCTGCACACAGGGGGAGTCAGCTTTGCAGCTGACTACAAGCTGGGAGAGGCGGGTCTCCCCCGCCTCCAGGGAGCCGGGCTGGGGCATAGCACCCACAGTGCAGGCCGAGACAACTTCCCCAACTGGGGCCTACTTTACCCAGGGATAGGTTGGTGTCTCTTAAGGGAGGACTTTTTTTTTTTTTAAAGATTCTATTTATTTATTTGACAGAAAGATCACAAGTGGGCAGAGAGAGAGGGAAGCAGGCTCCCTGCTGGGCAGAGAAGCCGATGCGGGGCTCAATCCCAGGACCCTGAGATCATGACCTGAGCCGAAGGCAGAGGCTTTAACCCACTGAGCCACCCAGGCGCCCCTTAAAGGCAGATTTTGAAGCCGTCCTCCTACCTGCCTCCATGATCGCAAAAAGTACCCAGAAGCAGGTTTCTTTCCAGCTGCCCCATGCCCCATGGGGAGCCCCTTGCTGCTTCTTCAGAGAATCTCTTCCAAGGTTGCCTATGGGTCACACATCTGCTCCCAGGAAGGCTCCTGCTCCCAGTTTCCTGGTTTGATTCAGAAATTCACTCCCACCAGTGAGGGAAGCACACTATGGGCACCAGCCTATGGGCTCGTGCCCATCACATACCTCGAGTGCAGGTAACACACTCTGTCCGCAGAGCCATTCAAGCACCGTGGAGGTCTTAATAAAGATTTTGTGGTCTATACGCTGCAGGTTTGCAATGGAGCATGGCTAGTGCTTGAGCGCACACTCTCTCTCTCTCTCTCTCTCTCTCTATTGTACGTTTAGCGGGTCTCAGAGGAGGAAGATGTATTGTCCCTTGCCTTCCCACCCCAAGCCTGAACCCAAGCCCCAAGTCCCTAGCTCTGAACATTTTCCACCATAAATCCCAGGAGGGGACATGCAAAGGGAAAGGGAGCAGAGAGAAGAGATTTACAGCAAACTTGCTTCCTGACACCTCTTTGGCCCATCCCATAAAATAACAATATCACCAGATAAATCACACAGAGCCTCAGGGGACCTTACCCTTGTCCTTGTGGGGTCTTTGGTGGGAGTCAGTGGGTCATGGTCAGAGGATCGCACCCAGCTGGGTTCTTCTTGGCAATATCAATCCTGTACAGCACGGAGAGCGGGGGTGACTCAGATCTAATCCCTGGAGCATCGGGGGGAGGGGGTGGAGAATAGGGTGAGGTGGGAGAGCGTTGGCTATCATCATCCAAGAGAGAACATGGCATGAGCAAATCCCGGCTCACACCCCTAGCTGTGTGACTTTGAGCAGATGACTTAACATCTCTGGGTCTTGCTTTATGTCTCTGTAAACGCAGGTCATAGAATATCCCCCAGACAGGAGATGTGTGAGGAGTTATCGAGAATAATATACGTCAAAGTTCCTGGCATACACTCAGAATATGGTTAACTATTGTAATCACAAATATTTTCCCTCCACGAAAATACAAAACACTGTGGCAGTGTTCCAAACAGAGGGGATCAAATGTTGACCCTCTCCAGAGAAACACCGGGCTGCCCCCACTCCTCTTTGGCTGTTATTTCCGTGTTCACCTGCGATGTTAGGAAGGCAGGGCTCCCCATCAACTCATAATGTGACGGTGAGCAAGTTTCTTCCTGTCTCTAGGCCTCAGTTCCCCATCTATAAAGTGAAGGGGTGGAAAATACTTGGTCTTTAAGGCTCTGTCCGACATCACATCATCACCCGACAATTAGGACCGATTCCCAGTGGGCACTGGGGCCGGAGAGGAGCCAGCAGGACAGAGGCTGCCGGCCGTGAGGCCCGCTGAGGTGGGCATGGGCGTGGGGGTCAGGAAGAAGCAGTCACCCCGCTGGGAAGGAACTGAAGGGTTTCACCTGGCTGGCCTTCGCAGCCCTGACCACCACGAGCAAGAGACCCGCTGATTACGGCCCAGAGCACCTGTCTGGGTCCGTGGCCTCCTAGTGCTTACCCTTCAGCCCGAGGGAGGGCTGAGTTCCCAGAGGTGGAGCTGGGTGGGCAGGAGCCCCCCTCCAGCCTCATCCCACACGCCTGGGGAGACCTGGAGAGACCTGGGGAGAAGCATCTCCCTAGGAGTTCTTCCCAGTCCTCTGACCCCAGCCTCCCTCCTCCTTTCCTTCCTCTCCCTTCTCCTTCCCCATGCCCCCTCTTTTCCTCTCCAGTGCTGCCTCCTGGCTTTTTTTTTTTTTTCCCTTCCTCTTCTCCCCAACCCCCTTCATTTCTTCTGTTCTCCTCCTTCTCCTGCCTTCTCCATCCCCCCTTCATTTTCTTCCCTCTAGCTCTTATTTTGGAACCGAGGTGCCACGGTCATGAGGGAGTGGCTCCGTGGGGGGCTGGGAAGCTGGACCGGGTACGCTCTGGCCTGACCAACCCCCAACTCCCCACCCAGGGTCTCTCCAGCCGCAGGAGGATCAGGAGTTCACCCGCAGGGCAGCTGTCAGCGGCTCCAGAGACTGATGAGTGTAGCGGGTGGGGAGGCGAAGGTGCTGGGGAGGGAGCCATCTTCAAATAAAAATGAAAGGAACATGCTGGATGAAATAATGGGGCTGTTTTCTGGTAAGCCCTGCCCAAAGCCCCTCTGCCCTAAGACCCAGCCGTCCTGCCCCTGTCCCCCGCCCTGAAGTTTCCCTCAGCACAGAGGCCCATCAGTGCCCCCAATCGTTTGGGTAGGCCAGAAAGCTAGAGACCCCCACACACACATGCACATACAAGTCCCCAGACTCCCGCCCCCTCCCAGCCTTCCCCATCTTCCAGTGAGGGACCCCTAGCAGCTTGTTCAGGGAGTGACATCTGGGCAGGTGAGCGCCTGAAGGCTGGCATGGCAGGCCTATTAGGAAGCCTTTGTGGGGGAGGGGGTGGGGAGGAGGAGAAGGGGATTTTCCATTCTCCAAGCAACTGGATTACACAGTCAGGAGATCATGGAATAACTTGCTGCTTAAGCTGCCTCTTCACAGCCCAGCCTCGGCCCTGGCTCTCAGCCTTCCATTCTCAGCAGGGATCTTAGCCAGCCCAGCCTTGGCTGCTTTTGAGTTGTCTTTTTTGTGATCTGAGTCAGCCTTGAGGGCAAAACCAAGCCTCATTTCCTCCTACCCACCCCCAGGGCTGTGACACCACAGAGGAGCTCAAAAGGGACCAGCTTGCCACTACCCTCCACCAACCCTCACCTTCCATGAAAACCTCAGGTCTGGAGATGGATCCAAAGGGTGTGGCTCAGAGAGGTGAAGTGATTTGCTCTGAGTCACACAGCAAATAAAGGGCAACCAAGATGGTTCCTGACTGTGGCGACATTTATGGGAGCGTGTTCTCTGCAAAGTGAGCTAGGTCTATGCCAGGGACTGGAAGGAGCCCTAGACTCTGATGTTCTTACTAGAAGGAGGTTTGCGCCTGAGCTTTCCTGAGCTCCCACCATGAGATTTAGGGGGAAGGAAGCCCAGCTCCCATTTGGTTACTCGGGACCAGACCAAAGCAGGTGGTGGAGAGGAGAGGAGGTGGGAAGGAGATTAGGTTTAAAGAATCCAAAGTCTTAAGGCCTAGTCCCAGCCTTACCACTAACGTGCTGTGTGGCCTTGGGCAAACCACCTCCCCTCTCTGAGCTTCAGTTTATCTTATCCACAGAAACGGTGGTAACTTCTCTTTCAAAATTGTTTTGAAGGTACTGGAAGAGCATCAGGCGTAGCACCTGGTATCTACTAGCTGCTGCAAATAATGGGAGGAGCAGAATGTGTTTCCTTTACCCAGAGCTGTGCCCACTGCCCAGAACAACTGCACATTTGAGCAACTGGTTCTTCGCACTGGGAGGGCAAATCCATCATGTTCAGCAACATGGCCCCATGTTGCTGAATAACCAACATGGGCCCCACCCCATGTAAGGTTATTGGGGGGTCATGCCCCCACACCCTGTGTCCACTTTCTAAAAAGAGGCCCACAATTCCCCACCCTAGCTCCATGTGGCACCTAGAGGCCTCTTGCTGACAAAGGGTCATCTCTGACCTTCCTAATGGCCTATGTTCCTTCCAGCCAGAAAATTCTATGATCCTGTGACCCCTAAAAGCCCTGTCCTGCTAATGGTTTTATGATCTTCCCTAGGCATCCTCTCTGTGCCCTCCCTAACCCCCAATCCCCTTTCAGTAGGTCCTAGTCAAAATAAACAACGTTTATGACCAGAGCAGGATTCAAGGTCTGCATTGCAAACAAATGTGGAGCCCTTTGAAGGTGCCTGGGGAATCCATCACGTCCTGGGGTGTGATGCTCCCCAGGCCCAAGGGGAGGTAGGCCCTGGGAAGGGGCGCAAGCGTGGGAAGCTGGGCTCTGGCTCTAGATAGAGAACCTAAGGATCTTGTTCAGTGTCTGAAGCTCCCTCCTTAGCAACAGGCCTGTCCTCTGTGCAGGGGAGGTGAGGGGGAAGGAGGAAGGGTAGCCCGGCCCGAGATGTCCGCCGTGATCAGCCACCTTTCACACCCTACGTGCAGGCCTCCCGGGGGGCTAAGACCTGACTTGGCATGTCAGCAGGGGGAAGGGGATAAAATGAAAGAGAGGGGGAAAAATCAAGAGGCAAATGGAGAAACAGCATGCGTGGACGGGAGATGTAGAGCTGAAGCCACAGAGGTCTCAGGCCCCATCACAACCTCCAGTGCCCACCTGGCACACTAGAGCAACTTCCCTAAAGAAGACTAGTCCAGGAGCGCCTGGGTGGCTCAGTCGGTTAAGCGTCTGCCTTTGGCTCAGGTCATGATCCCAAGGTCCTGGGATCGAGCCCCATGTCAGGCTCCTCACTCAGCGGGGAGTCTGCTTCTCCCTCTCCCAGACTCCTGCTCTCTCTCCCTCTCTCCTGCTGTCTCTCTCAAATAAATAAAATCAATCACTTAGTCCAAACACCTTCAGGAGAAAATCAACCCAGCCGAGCCTGTCTTGTCAGCCAGCCCGTGGAGCTGAGAAGAGAGTGAGTGGGAGAGAGAACCGGCCAGTGCTGAGTTTCTCTGGGGGGAGGCACCCCAAACATCAACTTTGGGGAGCGGTCGCATGGAGGTGGAAATGGAGGCCTTCCGTCTAGAATGAAGCCTCCTCTTCCACATACCCCCACCTCCCCCGGGTGGAAGGCCAAAGCTCTGCCCTTCCTCTCCTCCACATCCCCAGCCGGAGAAGGGGCCCCCAGGCGGGCAGCCCACTTGGCCCAGCTCTCCGCCTTCCACCTGCCCCGTGGATGAGGCGCCCCAGCTGGGCTCAGCCTCCTCTGGCAGGTGTGGGGCCGCAAGCCGATGTGTTTTCAAGGGGGACTGGCTCTGTCTGGGGAACGGCTGTTGGAGAATATTAAGGTAGGATTCCCCAAGGCCCCAGTCTGACAGCAGCTTTCTAGGACACACAGCTCAAGGCTTGCTTTAGCCACCTCGCCAGCCTCTAGAACTGGGGCATGGGCCGAGGGGCGGCTGTTCCCTGACTCATAGCTGGGGGAGGGAGCAAACATTCCCCCAGCCCACCCCTCCCGGGGCCTGTGCCTTAATCATTTACCCTACTAAAAATACTCTGCCACCCACCAGGTTGGGTGGGGAACGAGACATAAAATAGGGGCAGGTAGCAAGGTTTCTGTCACAGTGATCAGACACCCGCTTATAGTATTTGCATATGCGGCATATAATTAATGTTTGATGGGTGAGAGCCTGAGAGATGGGGGATTGGAACAAAGATAGAGGGAAACAAAGAGACAACTGGAAAGGGGGACGTGAGCTTTTTCAGGATACAGATAGTTTGCTCAAAAATTACCCTCTTCCTAAACTGAAAGAAGAGTGATTTTAATGGCTTCGTAGGGTCTTAAGTCTTAAGTGAATCAGAACTTTCAGCAGAGTGCCCTGGCGCCCGGCATGGTGCTTTATATATAAAAGGTCCTACAGAGCAGAGTTTTAGGGCTAGAAAGGCTCACCTTTCAAAAGTATCTAGGCCAGTGGGTCTCAACGTGGGTTGAATATAGATCACCCGGGGTGCTTTAAGAAAAAATAAGATGCTGGGCACCCACCTCCAGAGAGTCTGATCTAATTGGTCTGGGATGGATCCTAGGTGTCTGTATTTTTTTAAAAAGCTCCCCAGATAATTCTACTCTGTACCCAGGGCTGAGAACTCTAGGGCTGAGAACTCTAGGTCTGGGCCAATACTTCACTTTACAGAGGCAGAAGGTAAAGCCCAGAGAGCAGGTTACCTAGGCCCACCCTGCAGCAGAAGCAGGATCACAGAAGCCACTCAGATATCCTGGCATTTAAATGAGCACATAAAAGAGGGTCCTTCTCTCGGAGGCACCCCCTGCTGCAGAGACCCGTCCCCCAGAGTTTCATGTTATTTTCATCAGAGGTCGGGCAGGCTGGCAATGTTGACCCCCGTTCCTTCTGGCCTTCCATTCTGGAGGCCTCAGGGCGCATACAGGGCAAACACCCAATTCAAACACTGTCCCTCAGGTCTGGAGCCTCGGAGAATAACAGGGCAGCTGGGACCCCGTGGCCATATGGAGCATTGTCGGCGAACACCGCAGAGCAGGGGTGTAGGACGACGTGTATACAAAGGTGCGCGTGTACACGGATGCACGGTGAAGGTAGGAGGCTCCGCCCGGCGGCGCTTGCGTGAGAACACTTGTATCTCTGCGTGTAAATATCATATCTGTGTAATGTAAATATCCAACCGTGGGATGGTCTGCTCGTTCACAGCGGCATCCATTTACGCAGCAGGGTGGGAGACCTGATGTGCGAATGCACCAAAGACTCAAATGCCGGCGTGTGCGTGGGTGTTGCTGCATACACGTGCATGTGGCAGGATCTACACTTACAGCATCGCCGTTCACACCTACCAGGGGAGGCCCACCTGTGGCAGTGTGTAAGTGGCCGGATGGCCCTGGAAATGTGTGCGACTGGCAGCCTGTGGGTACAGAGGGCAGGTTTACGTGGCGAGAGAAGAGGTTTCTGCCGCTTACATCACATTCCTTCCAAGTAAGCACTGGGAAATATATGCGTCGGGAAACTCGATCTTTCATGCTTAAATATATCTCGGCATATATAAATGAAACACGATATTGTGCCAGCTGAGATGCTCTCCGTTAATATTGTTTATCATTGGTGGAATTAAATAACCCATGCAAGGCCCAGTAGCATTTCTTACAATTTTATTTAACACTGTTTCGGCCGAGCGGCATCTGGCAAATGCCGCCCTATACACTGTAGATGACTGCAGCCAGTGCACGATTTGCAGGCCTTTGTATACACGCACAAGAGGTACGACAGAAGAGGGTCCTCTAACATTCCGAGCCCTCGCCATCTTCCTTTGAGCTCAACTTAATCCCTCTCTTTCCCCAAACCTGATTACGACCCTTCGCACTTCCCTAGGAGGTCCCTGCGTGTGCCTTAAAGACAGATAACAGGGAGGGTGAGGATTTGGGGTAGGGGAAGAGATAACGCTCTAAGCCCAGGTCTCTGGAATGTCTCTGCTCCTCCCCGGTCTGTCAGAGGCAGCCCCAAGCCCCAGCATGTGTTCAAATCGGGAGACCAAAGGAAGCATTTTTATAGGTTCTGCAAACCTTCGGGGTTGACTGACAAAGTTATTCACTCAGAATGAGTTAAAAAGGGCATTGAACTTATCAAATTAGTAGTAAATCCTTCACTGAAAGAGTCACAGAAATGCTTCTTTTTTAAGGGGAAGCTGTTATCATCCCTTGAGCCCAAACGAGAACCACCTTCTGCGTAGTTACGGGCCTGCCAAGCTCACCTTTCAAAATGTGTGCTGCCCCCTGGCCTAGGCTGTTGGCTAAATTATGGATGGCCTGAGGGAAAGGAACACTCAAGACCTGGGGAGTCCAAACTGGAAGATGAGCAAGAAAATGGCAGAACCACAAATGAAGCTCATAGCGGCCAAAAGTGCGCCTTCCCAGCCACTAGGCAGTGAAAAGAGGTTGCATTTACCTCCCAAAGCTGATGAGTAAATGGAATTTTTAGGTCTCTCCACAACTTGCTAAGGCCTTCTTAATTTCCCAGGAACCAGGGCCAGGATCCCATACGGAACCTCTGAACCCAGCTCTGTAGGATCTCTGTTTACCATCCCCAGGCTTCATTTTGGCATGGCCCCAAGACAGAGCCAAGAAACTCCCTCCACCCGCTTCCTGCATTCTAAGTTTCTCCAGCTTCTCTACTAAGATCCCCAAGGCCTGTAAGGTAAAGACAGCCCGAAGTAGTTGGATCAGCAGTCCACTCAGCCCTGTTCCCCAAATCCTCGGCCACCCGCAGTGAAGCAGCCATCAGAGCTGTGTTTCTAGATAGCCCCCCGGCCCCTTTCCATCAGCAGGGCTATCAGCCAACCTGCTTGGGGGACAGCTGCTTGCCGGCACCAAAAACGTATTGGACCATCTTCACACCACTCGAGTCAGGGAGCTGGCTCTCCAGAGCCTGGTGCCGGGCTGCCTCCTGAATTAAATACAGAAAAAGAAGTTTCCTAATGTTTGGATTTAGAAATAGGAATGGTGAAAAGCACCCATCGATGTTTGTGCCTCTCCCCAACAAAGACACACACACACACACACACACACACACACACACACACACACCCCTGTCCATGCAGACAAATCATGAATCATCTCTGTGGCTGAACATTTGAGCGTTTAACAATATTCTCGGAGGCCCGAGGTTTTCAGGCAAATCCCAGGTCTGTGCACAAGGACACTGCATAAATCCCTCCCCTTATGAAAGGCCAGTCTGAGCAGATGGGACCAGTCTTAAGTAAACCGCAGAGCCCTCCCTTCGTCCACCTCAGGAGGAGCAGCAGGGGGCTGGCTCTTCAGCCCCGGAGAGCAGAGTGGCAGAAGCCGCTCTCTTGTTCTGGGGCTCCTGTTCGCATCCCCAACTTATCTAGGAGGGAGGCATCGTTTGACCACACAGTCCTCCCTCCCCTCCCCCAAGGGGAAATCAGATCTTGCAGTCAGACCGGAGGAGGCCGCAGACCAAGTGGTGGGCAGAGTTGAGAAAGCAAACCTGAGCTCTGGAGAGACTGGCAGGGGCTCGGAGGAGGGAGAGGCAAAAGGGCCCCCCTCGTGCCCAATGGCTCTGTGTGCTGAGTGTGGGGAAAATAACCTCACAGCTCCTCCACTTTCTGATAATCTGCTTCATTAATATTTATTAAACAAAAGATTAAAAAAAAAAAAGGAAAGGGCAGATAATTAAACACCCAGTGGTGGTAGAGGATTCCTCCACTCTGTTCTCTTGCTGGCCGAATGTGTGCACTGTGCGGTCTCCCTCCTCGGCCCCGCCCATCTCCCCAGGTGGGTCAAGAAGACAGGAGGCAGGTGGATGGAGAGAGAGACAGACCCAGGCACCCCAGGTGCTCACCAGGAAATGCACGGACTGTGAAATTACACGAGGGCTGGGCAACTTACCACCACACTGGAACCCTTGGGATACTGAAATAATTAACTTGCTAATCAGCTACACCTTGCTCTTTCCTTTCTTCCTGGAAAAAAAAACAATCGCAGATCGCCTTCACATCAGGTTCCTATGTCAGTCACTTGGAGACAAATGATGCTTGAGAAGAAATACACTCTCTGCCTCCACGTAGACTGCAGTGGGTCGTACGGAGTCGGGCCTCCTCTTCTTCCCCACCCCTTCCCACCAGGCCCCCAGGGAGGGGGGGGCACACACAGAATGTTTCTGGAGATGCAGGGTTTTTTTCTGTCCACAGAGCTTTTCCATCTCCACTAAGCTCTCTAGCTTTCAGCCCTCTTTAGCCTGCTTGCTGGCGCTAAACAGCCAAGATCCATGTGGAGAAAAGAGGATTGATTAGAATCGTAATAATAATCCCTGGCATTCGTCCGGCTTTAGCGTTTACAAAATGTTTTCACACATTATCTCATTGGGTCGGAGCTGGGAGGGACCTTAGCAAGCACTTAGCCCAAGGCGGATGAGGAAACTGAGGCCCTGGGAAGGTTAAATGACTTCCCCAGAGGTCACAGCTAAGGACAGTGTGGCTGGACCCCACCCCCTCCTCCCGCCCCCCATGTCCATTGTCTAGAGATCACCTCTTTGGTCCACAGTGGTTACAGACCAAGAAATCACAACATTAGAAGAGGAGGACCTGAGAATGAATAAAACTCTTGGAACTCTTGGAAGAAACGGTTTGGGGGGTTGGGAGTAGGGAGACTAGTCCAAGTCCTGAACGGCACACATCAATTAACACACTTCCCTTTCTCTCTTTGTCCCTTCATCTCCCCACTTCTCTCTGGGTTCAAAAATATGAACACTGTGCAGTTTGGGATCTAAGGCTTAATTCGGCCCTAGGTCCCAGGGGAAAGTGGGGAGTGGGACATGTTTCTCGGATTCCAATCTGGCACCTCCGCTCCCAGGATGCTCGGCATGACGGGCTCGCGTGTGCATATGTGTGTCCACCCAAGACATTGGATTTAGCGGTGAAAAACAGGCATCTTAATGCTTTCACAGATCAGATGATTTGCAAATTAATAGCTCTTTCCCCCCAAGGCTCTGAGGAGGTGGAAAAAAAAAAAAAAGATTTCTGGTGAAGAGAGGGAAGAAAAGGGTGGAAAAATATAAAATGGGGAAAGGAAGCACAAAGACAGTGGATTCTGTAGGAAACACTTCTCCGCCAAGGTGTGCGTGTGTTTGGATGTGGGTCTCTGCTTTTCCACGGGGCCACCTTGCCCCCCGTTTCCGGGAAGCAAGCTCCTTTGTGTGTTCATTTATTTCTAAGCCCAACTCTTTTCCCTCTAAAACTCCTTCTCCCTGTTGAGCTGACCATGCTTCTGGATTTATGAAGAGAGATGTTTTAGCAGAAATCCCCCAGAGTGTCCCATCAGCCCTAAATCCCAGGCCCGCTCACCCCCCCAAGACCCCATGACACACAGCATGCCAACACGGCCTCCTCTTGCCTATGCATTAGCCATCCATTGTGGCAACCTGACATCTCTCACACATAAAACCGTAAGAGAGAAATAAAATATCTGTCTCTTGGCGAAAATAAAGCTTTGCCTCCCTCCTGATGTATAGGATATAAAATAAAGCCGCGGCTCCAATAGTGGCTTTTCCTTATGCCGGAGTTGCCTTTGCACACATGGAGACAATGAAGACCGATGGTTTGGGACGAGGCCCAGCCTCCCAGGGCCGCCTTCACCCTTTTTTATTAGCGCGTCTCCCCCTCAACACCCCCCCCCCCGCCCCAATCTCTCCCCGCCTTTTTCTTTCTTCACTTTCTTTCCTTTCTGGTTTGGATTTGCCTTTTATGTGTCCTTCTCTTTCTTTCCTCTGGAACTTTATTCCTCTTGTTCACTTTCTCTCTACAGCCTGACGGAGAGAGGGAGAGAAGAATAAAGTTTCTCACCTTCTCAGAAAGGCCCGCCATTG
>CM053619.1:17602322-17622352 GCA_028646535.1 Procyon lotor | reverse complement strand
CTCCCGCCTCCCTGCCTCCCCCTTCCCAGACCCCTAGCTCTCTCAGGACTGCGAGGCCCTATGATGAATTTTGCTGTTACTGCTTGGGGATTTGCTTTGGTCAAATGTACAAATGTTCCCAGGGGACAATTAAGAATGTGTTTAGTGGGGGAGGGAAGTGGATTTTTTTTTTCCTGGGGACCTGCCCTTCCCTGCTCCTTCTTCTCCCTAGGCTAAGTGGTTTATGGATCTCAGCAATTATTTATTTAGCCTCTGAGGAGGGCAGCAGAGCGGGGCTACCACCTCAAAGGGGTGAGAGTTGACATTCACCTCCCAAACCCAAGCCTTGAAGCTGCATCAGCAAACCACCTGTGGGCCTTGGGCCCTTTCTGGCCAGCTCAGCTACCGGGGAGTTGATCCAAGACCGACACCATCCTCCCTGCCTCTTTCTCCAGTGCTGAGAACTGAGGGTGCAGTGGGAGAAAGTAAGAAGGGCCCCTCCCCATGCTCGCACACAGAACTGTCCCCTTCACGGTCACTGAGACGGGGTCCTCTGCCTGCCTTCCCACACACTTGACACTCTCTCCCACCCGCACAGTCTCCACCTTGTTTTCTCCTCTGTCCCTGGAGGCCTCACTCTTGCCAGGGGCACTGCTCTCCTCTGTGCTTCTGTTCTCTCTCCACCTGCGTCTGGGTGGGTTTGTTCCTAGAAGCTTCTTCCCATCCTTGTCCTGGCCTCATCCCTTCGGCTGCTCTCCCTCCATCTACCCAAGGCTGCTTCCCAGCCCATTCAAAACTCCGCCTGCTCTATCAGGAGCTACAGGACATGCCCCAGCCCCCCCACCCCCGGAAGACTGAAGTCATGACTGAAAGAAAGGGGTGCAGGGGCTGGGCTCCTGGGGGAACAGCAGGGAAGGGGGAACCTTGGTGTTGCCTGAAGGTACCAAACATCCAACGGAGGGTCAGTGGGTGGCTTCCAGCCTCTGAGATTGATGAAAGGCTTCCGTGTGTATGTGGACAGTTTCTGGTCACCCCTAATATGAGGAGATCTTAATGAATGCAAACATGGGGAGGCTGGTGGGGCAGCAATATATTGAATTCTGCCCCCCAAAAGGGGAGGGGGCTTAGAGCTGCCAAGTCCAGAAAAAACTCAATCCCCGTCCCAAATGTGGTTAGTTTGGGGGGTCTCTCTCCCCCCATCTCTGCTATCTCTCCAGATATCTGCAGTGACCACTACCATTAGGTAAAGGGAGGGAGTCAATTAGTGGGAGGATTAATTACCCTGAGGCATGAGCCCCGTTTGTCTTCCTTAGCGGGTGTGAGTGTGTGTTCAGACAGAGGAACACGGGCACGCACCCAAATACACATTGTTGTCACGCCGTCTTAGACGTTTTATTTATTTGTTGGATTCCTGCCCAGAGCCGCTCACACGCTTTTCCACGGGCGCTGAGTCGCCCACCAAACACGCCGGCACCTTTTCTCCCGCCTACGAACGCGACTGTCACACACCGCGCACCCCCAGTCCCGCCAGATGTCCCCCCAGTGCCTGCAGGGTGCCTGGCTGCGAGTCTTCCCCGCTGCCTCTTCCGTTGCTGAGTGTCTTTCTGGGTCTCTTCTGTTTCTCCTCCTCTACTCTTCCACGCATTTTCCCCCAGTGCATCTTCCCTCTTTTCAGCCTTGCTTACTTTTCCGCATTCCTCCCCCACTCACCGTTTTCGGGCCTTATTCCCTTTCCCTGTCCCTCTCCCCTCACTTCGTCTCTCTCTGTCTCTCCCACCTCTTCCACTCACCCTCTCCTTTCCGCATCTGCCCACACTGCTCTCTGCTCCCTGCTCCCCGGGGCTGCCTTGCATCCAAGATCGCCATGCTTGACCTTCCCCCCTTTCCAAGCTCAGGGTACACCCCTGCCCCCAGTCCCCGTGGGAAGCCAGCCTTGTTTACCCAGACCGACTGCACACCGTGAAGCCCCAGCCGGATGCTGCCCTTTCCCCGCCACCTCGTAGTCCCCCCCCCCCCCCCATCCCCAACCTGGAAACTACCGCTGGGGCAAAGTACACAGCGGGGCAAGGTGACAAGCCCCCACCCCAAATTTCTCACCTTCCACAGTGCACTAGCCCAGGGATCTCGGGTCAGCCCCTAACTTGGGGGCTTTTTCCCCTTTCCCCGGGGAAAAAGGAAGTAAGCCTAATACCTCTCCCCACCCAATATGATTCAGGGGAGATAGTGATATAAACTGTGAAGGGTGCACACAAGTAGGTCATTTACAGGAGTGATGGAGTGGGATTAAGGCAACCTGTGTCAGGAGCAAAGGCGAGAGGGAAAGAGGTAGGATCAGATCCAAGGGCCCAGGGCCAGAGTTTCCTGTGTCGCCTCTGCTGCGTCTTACGGAGTCTGTGCAGAGCTTGCGCGGCCTCTCGGACCCCTCGAGAAGACCCACTCGCTCCCTCCTCCCTCTGCCTGCACCCGCGAGGCTGGCTGTGCCCGGTGCTTGACGCCCCGCGCTGTTGACCGCCTAGAGTCCGCTCCGTCACAAGCGCCTGCTTCCACGGCCTCGCCGCACCTTTCTAGGAGTGGCGGGCTGCACTGGAGCGCGCTGGTCGCGGAGGGGAGCCGCCAGGGGCGGTAGGGGCGGTTGTCGCCCTCGCATCTATGGCAGCTGAAGGTGCCGGGCCGGCTCGCGTCCTTGGGCCACGCGAGCCCCTCGGCAACATCAGGGAGAAAGGCGATCTGAGGCTGGGGACCACGGAGGTCACGGGAGGAAATCGGATGCAGGAGAGGGCGCCATCAATCCCCCAAAACTGCAGGGCGTCTGGGGAGGGCTGACAGAACTCACTCGGTCCCCAGTTCTCCAGCAGGGTGCCGCCTCTGGAGACCCTCAAGGCAATTCTCAGAAGGGAATTTCGTGCTGTCAAAGCCGCTGCCTGGCCCCTCTGGGGCCTTTTCCAAGAGAGCCTGGGGATGAGGCAGAGAGGATTCCACGGCCACTGGAGGCGAAATTGACCCTCACAGCACCCCGCCTAGAGCTTAGGCGCCCTGGGAGCAGTGTGCGTGGTTGTGGGTCTGTGCTACTTGGAGGTCCTTGCGTAGGAAAGCGCGGTGTACTTCAGGAGGCTGGCCAGTTAAGTGTGGCGGTGAGGGTGAGAAGGGAAGGTTGTTGCTCTTCGCCGAGCAGCCTTTGGTTTAAATGCAGAGCTGAGCTGAGAGCTGAAGGCTCTGAAGAGGCGGCTAATTTGGAAAGCCGGGTCCGTTTTCTCTCCATGACTGTGCGACCAAATACATTTAAAAATAAAAGCTCAATGGAAACGGAAAAAAAAAAAACCCATTAATATAGTGTGCTGCCGCCGTGGAGGCGTTGAATCTGGACTTTAAACCTACAGTCAGGAGCCAAGAGGCGCGCCTAGAGCTGCGCTCCAGGACTCCCTGGTACACGCTAGGGTTGGTTCCCACAGACCGGTTTACTGAACCATCTGGACACAGGGACCAGCTGAGCCTGATGCCCCAGAGCCCGAGGCCCGCTCTCCTCCGCAATTCCCTTACCGCCTTGGTCCACCTGCAGGGAGGGGTCTTCTTTCCCCCACACGTCGAGGTCCCAAGATCACGGCACCCCTGAACGGGTGGAGCAGCCCCCTCCTGCAACTCGAAAGAAGGCAGCGGGCCTTGGGTTCAGGAAGGGCCGGCAGCCGGGTCCAGCTGTCGCCCCCGTAGGTCCCCGCCGACCGCCCTCCACCCCCGCGGCCCCTCTGCTTTGCATGAGAAGGAGCCCAGCTGGGACGGGGGCGGGGGTTGAGCCACTCGGGACTCGCAAGGCTTTAGATTCCAGAAAGGGGCGGTTGGGTCGAGGGCGCTAGCGGCGAGAACCAGGACAGCTGGGGGCGAAGGGGGGGGAGCGTGGGGACCACTCGACTGGACCAGCCCCTCCCCGAAGGTGT
Source organism: Procyon lotor (assembly GCA_028646535.1). NCBI lineage: Eukaryota > Metazoa > Chordata > Mammalia > Carnivora > Procyonidae > Procyon > Procyon lotor. The sequence goes on along the minus strand of CM053619.1, from coordinate 17,618,444 downwards.
CACCCAACGCAGCGGGCTGGGGAGGCACCTCGGGCTCCCGGTGAAGGAGATGGGGTCCCCGAGCCAAGCAGCTCCTAGCGCCTCCGCGGGAGCTGGAGTACTGGCTACAGATCAGCTCGTTCCTGAGACCGTCCGGTCAGCAGCAGGAGCACAAAAACCTAGTCGGATCTCGCGAAGCCGGCCTGCTGGGTTGGAGAACTGTCCTTCCCACCTTATTCCTGACCTGAGCTGGGCCCTCAGAGAGGCCCACGGAGGGGGCTGATGCGAGAGAGTTAACCAACCCCAACACTCCACCCTCCCCGCAGCAGGGACCCCCAGCCAGGTGATTTTGGAGAGGGTGCGGAGATGTTAGAGGCCCCGCACCCAGAGGTCAGGATGGGCGGAGCGCCAAAGAAGCGCACGCCGAACTTCGGCTTTGGCTTCCAAGGAAACGATAAGCCGTGAGTCAAAGTGGAGGCTGCCGGCGGCCTCGGGGTTGCAGGGTCGTTTGGCAGAAGCTTGAAGGTAGGAAAGGGGCGTTGGCAGAGCCCTGAAACTCCACTCCCGCCGAGCGCAAGCAAATTTTCTGTAGCGGCTCCCGGTTCGTCCGAAGAGGGTATTCCATTTGCAGAGAGCTGGATCCCGGGCTGGCTCAGGTTCACCGCAATTACATTTCAGCGCGTATTTTCCCCAACTTAGTCCCGGGCGCTTGTGTGGGATGTCTGAGTCCCGCACCATGAGTGGGATCGAAATGCCAATTCCAAAATGCCATCTAGACCTGGCTAGCTGCACATCATCATTTTCTTCCACACTAGGGTTGAATGCCCCTTCTTAGCACACACACACGCCCTCCCAAAAAAATGAGGAGCCAGACAGGACTGCCCAGCCTTCAGACCTCACGAGAAATCCTGGTTTAGCACAGAAATGGTGCTATTAAAACGGAATTTAGTATTTGACTGGCGTTAAGCCAGGAAACCAGAGTGACTCTTCGAGACTAGGGTTCTCAGGACCCGGACCTGACCCTCACGTTTGGAATAATCTGCCTCCAGGCAGTGGTCCCCACATTATTTTCGGAATTAGGGAGGTAAGGGCTCCCCGAGGAGAGAACTACAGGGGGTGTGGTCTGCGGTTGTCTCGGGAAGCTGTTGCTAGCCCAGAGCCTGGACCGGGAGGAGGAGAAGCCGGGCCCCCTCAGCCCGTGCGCTGCACACCCAAATCCATTGCAGCCTTTCTGTGGGGCCCCAGACCTCCCTGCTCCCCACTGCCACTACCACCACCCGCTAGCCGCGGCTGGTGCCCCGCGGTTTCCCGCCTAGTCGTTTGTTTTTGTATGTAAAAGGTGTCTCCGGATCACAGTTTTCTCACAACTTCTCGCCTGGGTTGCAACTCCTCACCCGAGGCGCTTCCCCACCCACTCCTTTTCCCCCTCCCCGGCGCCGCGCCTCCGGTCTCCCCCGCCCCCACCAGGAAACCGCCGGAATCAACTTTCCAAGACCGCCCTGCGGGGAACAGACGCTCAGGTCTCCGGGAGACCGAGACCCAGTGGACTTTGGATGGACTGGGGGAGGAGGACCGGAGGAACCAGAAGAGGAAGATCCTGTGGCCCTCTCTCCCCCACTCTCGCTAAAATGCGCGCTGTGCTCGGGACAAACTTCTAGGCCAAGAAAGAAGAAAAGAAAGAAGAAGAAGAAGGAAAAAAAGCCCAACACTCGCTGAATTGCAAAGTCAAACTGTTCACCAGGGCCGCCGGGGCTCCCGGACCCAGCTGCACCCCAACCTTCAACAAAGCTCCACCGTGGATTAATCCCACCTTACAACCGTACTCTTTCCTCCGCCGGCTCCTCCTCCCGCGCTCTCTCAGCCCTTCCCATCGAAGCCGAGGCCTTACCGGAGCAGGAGGGGCTCGGGCACCTCGCTGCCCGCCGCCCGCACCGCGCCGGGCCGCGGATGCGGCCGCCACTGATCCTCTAAACGCGGTCTCCCGGCACTCTCCCCGGCCGGGGGATGCAGAATGGTTTACAGAGGGACCGCGAGCTGCTGATTGGTCGCAGGCCGCGGTGACGTCGGCGGGCGCTGCATTAAGGCGAGGGGGCTTCCAGAGCTCAGCCAACAGCCAGGAGCAGTGACCGAGCCGCCGGAGCTGGGGAGAGACGCGCCAGGGCGGCGGACTGGACCAGGAGACCAGGGACAGAGGGACGCTTGTCCGGGGACAGCCAGCAACGAACTGCGGCCTGGGCGGCGACAGCAGCGGCCCTTGCTGAGCTGTTCCAGCCGCACAGAACTGTAGCTGCTGCACCAGGACGTTTTTTCAAAGCTCTCCAAGCTACTCCCCCTCCCCCCGACTCCTCCCGCTGCAAAAGAAAAAAAAAGGAAGGAAGGAAGGAAGGAAAGAGGCTAGAAAGGAAACCCAGATTTGCCACCACAGCGACAAAAGGGGGAAAAGGAAAAGAAAGTCCAGCGACTGTGGGGTTGGACGCAGGCAGCCGGAGCGCGGGCCGAGCGATGCGGGGCTGCGCGCCCAGGCGGCCGCGAGTTGTGACTGGAGCCACGATGCACAGCCAGGCGCGGTGAGGAGACCGTATCTCCCCGAAGGAGTCCAGGAGCAGGGAGGGCCGTCCTGAAAACACGGAGGCCGCCAGGCAGGCCAAGGGCCGAGGTGACGGGGCTGGGGCGGTGGGGAGCGAGCAAGCGCACCAGGCTGTGTCCGGCTGGAGTTGTCCCTCCGCGTTCACGATTGACACAAACACTTCTCCAAACGGGGGGAATCTAAGCAGCAACAACAATCAACAACGAGATCTTCCTCCTGCCTTCCCCTCCCTCCCCCCCTCCCTCCTCCCTTGGCCTGCCCCCGCCCCCTCCCCCAGGCCCACCGCGGGCGCCCGGCGCGTCCGGACCCGCTGCGCGATGTCGCCAGTGTAGGATCCAAAGCTTCTCCACTCGTTTTGTTCTTTTCTTTAAAAAAAAAAAAAAAAAAAAGAGGAGGGGAAATCCCGGTCGGTGGCAGGCAGCCCGGCACACACACACCCGCCCTCACACCCCGACAAAAGCAGATGCACTTTGACTTCTGACAGCTCTACCTCAAGCCCAAGAGAACTCCACGGCGCTTTCCTGGCAGCCCGAGCTCGCCGCGTCCTCCTCTTCCTTCTCCGACTCCGTTTTATTTATTTCGGTTCCCCTCGCCGTTCTCGGTGACCTTCACTCCTCCCAGGGCTCTGGGCAGAAGAGTCGCTTTCTCGCCCGCCTGAGACTCTTCTCCCCAGGAGCTGCAGCGGCGCTGCTGCGCCCCGGGGCCCTGGGACTCCCAGGCTGCACACTCCACCGAGGTGTCGTCTGCTCCCCATCAGCCTCATTTTCACCCCTTTTGATTTCCTGGTGCCGGTTTTGGCTTGCACCCCCAGTGTGTCTCCTCTTTTTGGAGGGGCTGGGGAGCTCTTGCTGAGGTCTTTGGGAGTCATCACCTAGGCTCTACCTGCTCTTCTCTCTCCTGGCCTCACCCGACCAAACCAAAGACCATGGTGCACTGTGCCGGCTGCAAAAGGCCCATCCTGGACCGTTTCCTCTTGAACGTGCTGGACAGGGCCTGGCATGTCAAGTGCGTCCAGTGTTGTGAATGTAAATGCAACCTGACCGAGAAGTGCTTCTCCCGGGAAGGCAAGCTCTACTGCAAGAACGACTTTTTCCGGTGAGTACTTCCCTGGCACGCCTCTGCTGCTCCCTCCCTGTGGGCCCTTCCCGGACAGCTTCGGATCAGAGGTCAGCGTGGCCGAAGCAACCGCATTAGGAGCAGCCTTGGAGAGGGCAGCCAAGTCCCACGGGCACCCGCCTCTTCGCCAGCTGGCGCGCTGGACGCGGGGGATGCGGCCCTGCTTGCGTCCTGGAAATTGTGGGTCCCGGCTTAGCTGCACGTGCCTGGGAAGAAAGGGTGTGAGTCCGCTGGAGCCCCAGAAGCCCCTCCAAGGTTAGAAAGAAGCAGAACAGCCCCGGGGCATTGTAACCCCAGCTCTGTCTTTACCTACCCACTCACCCCCCACCCCCTGCACAGAGCTCTCCAGCAACTGCGTTCCCTGACCCTCCCAGGTTGTTTGCCCTCCAGGCTGAGCTTAGAAGCCTGGGCTAGACCCATGCCACTGCCTTTTCCTCTCCAAAAGGTCTTGGCGGGAACCGCCGAGGCTTTTGCGTTGGAGTGTTTGAGTCCCTTGCTTTGGCAGCGAAAGGGGAAAAACTCTGCCCTAATGCCTATGGTGCACATTCCAGGGTGTTCTTGAAACCCCAACCGGCCTCCAAGCCCGGCCTGGGCAAACTGCTCCGTGCCTGTGAAATGCCCCAGGGCTCCAGCCTCCGGGAAGACCTTTCCCCTCCGCTTCCTGGCTGCTGGGTTGGCGGGAGTATCTGTCTCCGCCCAACACGAACCTCGGCTTTGTGGCGCAGGCTCCGCTCTGAGCTCTCCCAGGCACTGCCCGCCATCCCCTTGCCCCACCTCCTTGCCGAAACCGGGAAAAACCCAGGCTCGGCGGCTCGTCTGAGCCGGGACACTTCCCCAGACACCCTTCCTTCATTTTAGCATTTTAATTTATTCTCTTAAACGCACTATCTTGCCACGAAATCCACACAAACGCGAAAGTCAACCGGGAAGAAACAGGAGCAAATGCGAATTTTAATTCCTCTGTACTGGTTTGAAACCTCCCAGTTTACTCGGTTGACTTGGTCTCTGCTCTCCTCTGAGTTTTTGGTGACCGATTAAACTGGGAGCGGGGTGGGGGTGCGAAACCATCCGGATCGCTTTGCTCAGAGGCCCAGAACGCGCTGTCCCCAGCGCTGCCCCCGGAAGCGTGTCTCTGATTGCGGGGAACCATGGAGAAAAGCACTGTGCAGGCTGGTTATCACCAGGAGCAAGCACAGGCTGAGCCTCCGAACCTCAGCCGGCCGCGCCTGGTGTCCCCAATTCTGGCTGGAGCCGAACTGGAGAACAGCGAATGGTGCCAGCTGCCAGTGGGCCCCAGAGGCCTGGCTCCCGCCAAGCGCAGCCCGGCACCTAGAGCCCTGCTGTGGCCAACGGGCCAGGCTTTGGGCTTGAACGTTGCGGCGGCCCAGCTGCAGCCGTTTGCGCGCTCCGAGGCTGTTTCTTTACCCGCGCCGGGACTGGACTTTGCCAACCCTCAGCCTATGCGCGGGTCCTTTTGCGGTGAAAGACGACTCTAGGAGAGAAAAGCCGCACTTGGGATGTGTTTACCTGGAGCTCTAAGTAGAATTTGACTGTTTTCGGAATCTAATAGGAAAATAAGTGCCTCCCTCCCCCTTCCAATCGCCGCCTCGCTGCCTTCTTCCGCAGGCGCTCTTTTCCTCTGGGACAACACTGGGCGTGAGGCTGGGGGTGGGGGGCAGTTCAGGCCCCTCGCTCTCTCATTCTAACCATGTGTATCTCCTCGCTGACTTTTCACTGGTGCCCCGCGCCCTCTCCTGCCTTCTTGACTGTTCGATCGGCATTCTGCCTCTTTTTGGCTGTCTCTTCTTTTCCCCCTTTCACGTCTTCTTCCTCGACTTTCTATTTCTCTCTTTCTCTGTCGTCTTTTTCCTGACCTCTGTTCTCCCCTTGCCCCTCACCAACTGGTCCTCTCCCATCCCACAGATGTTTCGGTACCAAATGCGCGGGCTGCGCGCAGGGCATCTCCCCTAGCGACCTGGTGCGGAGAGCGCGGAGCAAAGTGTTTCACCTAAACTGCTTCACCTGCATGATGTGTAACAAGCAGCTCTCCACTGGCGAGGAGCTCTATATCATCGACGAGAACAAATTTGTGTGCAAAGAGGATTACCTAAGCAACAGCAGTGTCGCCAAAGAGAACAGCCTCCACTCAGGTGAGGCCCCAATTCCCAGCTCGCTAGGGGCGGGCGGGTCCTGGGGGAAGAAGGCCCCCTGAAGCCGCTGCTCACCTGTCCCTTCCCTCTCCCCAGCCACCACCGGCAGTGACCCCAGTTTGTCTCCAGACTCCCAAGACCCGTCACAGGATGATGCCAAGGACTCAGAGAGCGCCAACGTCTCGGACAAGGAAGGGGGCAGCAATGAGAATGACGACCAGAACCTGGGCGCCAAGCGCCGGGGGCCGCGCACCACCATCAAGGCGAAGCAACTGGAAACTCTGAAGGCGGCCTTCGCTGCTACTCCCAAGCCCACACGCCATATCCGCGAGCAGCTGGCTCAGGAGACTGGCCTCAACATGCGTGTCATCCAGGTCAGGGCATGGGAATGCCATTCAGTCGCCCCCCCCACCCCTCGCATCCTGTACCCAGAGCGACGTGGCTCCTCTAGGCAGGCATCCAGGCGAAGCAGGGGATACCCAGCCTCAAGTAGGGGAGGGAGTCCTGGGAGGCTGGAGGGGGAAGGACTGGGGAGGCCCAGACATATCCCTACCCTGGCGTCCTGTGCTGTGCTGCCCCATTGCATAAAGCATCTGTAAATCCCTGGCCTCCCTCCATTTCTCAATTCGAAGCTGGTAACGGTCATGGCAGAGGGGGAAGGATGGGGAGCTCAGCATGAGGCTGGAGGAGGGGACATTGTTGGAATACCACTAGGGAGTTGGGACCCTTTCTTCTGCACCACTCACCTTGTTTGGAAGGAGCCCAGAAGTCTCTGAGCATGCCAGAATTAATCAGTTCCACCAAATTCTCCACAACATAGACCTCCCTCTGTGTCCCTCACCTACTTCGTGGGTCTCTTACTTCAGTTAGACAAGGCCCAGAGCAGAGACAGACGTCTTCTCCAGAGAGAGATGGGGCGTCCTGGTTTGAAGGGGAAAAGGCCCCCGGCTGGAGTCAGCTCAGGCTCTGGCATTTGGGAGTGGGATACGGAGGGGAGGTGGGCATCTGAGTGGGATACGGAGGGGAGGTGGGCATCTGGGCATTTGTGCCACTGTGTTGTGTAGACTTGGGGCTGCGTGTGATTTGGGCCTGAGTCTCCCGCCCAAGGTGAGGTGTGTGGTTCCCCCGCGGAGGCTGTGCGAGAATGTGCTGGACGTGCTTGGGAGGCTGAGTGTGCCCGGGCACACGTATGAAGGCTGCCCTCCGTGGGAGGCCTTATGGCCCCTGGGAGGCTGTGCCAGCCTGCGCACAGTGAATGGAAGGTTGCGTGTCTGTGTCCTTGTCAGTGAGAGGCTGTGGACAAGTATATTTGGCACGGGGAGATTTGCGTGGTTGTGAAAAGGAGATTGTGGGTTTTGGTGTCACTACCATTGGTAGACAGTGTCAGCAGGAGACTGTTTAGTTCTCTGTCACGGTCCTGCGGGGGAGGGGGCTGTCAGGGACCGTGAACGGGAAGCTGCGTGTGTCCAACGCTATTTGGGGAGGTTGAGTGTCTGTGTGTGTAGAGCCCCCAGGAGCTGAACTCTGACAGTGTGACTGTTGGAAACAACTCCAGTTGCTTCGCATGGGGCAGGGAGGCTTGCCCAGGTCCCCAGTCGGGAATCCCGCATGTCATTGGCTTCGGGGCCGTCTGCGGGGCCCACTCAGAGACATAACCCCCCCCAACACAACACAACACAACAACACGCACACACTTGGAGACTTGAGCTAGCGGTTGGAGGGGTTCGGGCCGCTGAGCCGCGCATCTGAAGTTGGGGCGGAGGGGAGGGTCACCGGGGCCTCACCTCGCCGCGTGTGTGCTTCAGGTCTGGTTCCAGAACAGACGTTCCAAGGAACGGAGGATGAAGCAGCTGAGCGCGCTGGGCGCCCGGCGCCACGCCTTTTTCCGCAGTCCGCGCCGGATGCGGCCGCTAGTGGACCGCCTGGAGCCGGGCGAGCTCATCCCCAACGGTCCCTTCTCCTTCTACGGAGGTGAGTGTGCGGCCAGGGGCAGGGCGCGCCCGCCGCGGTTGGCTTCGTTGGAAGCGGGTGGCCGCGCGGGAGGCGCTCCTGGTTTTCTTTAGAGAAGTGGCGAATGGGAGAGAGATGGAGAAGGCTGGGTTAGTCAGGGGTCTGTAGTCGGCAGCGAGGGCCGGCCGAATTCCTGCCCGCGGACGAGGCAGGTGGGCTGGGAAGGAGCAGCTTCAGGGTCTGCCCCAGGCCTCCTCCCCCCTGCCAGCCCCGCAGGGGAGCCCCCCGACCGCGAGTTCCCCAAATGGCCTGCCCCGTCCTTCCTCTCCGCCCACGTCCTCCTCCCCGCTGCTCCGCAGATTACCAGAGCGAGTACTACGGGCCCGGCGGCAACTACGACTTCTTCCCGCAAGGCCCCCCGTCCTCGCAGGCTCAGACGCCAGTGGACCTGCCCTTCGTGCCGTCGTCCGGGCCCTCCGGGACGCCCCTCGGCGGCCTGGAGCACCCGCTGCCGGGACACCACCCGTCGAGCGAGGCGCAGCGGTTCACTGACATCCTGGCGCATCCCCCCGGGGACTCGCCCAGCCCAGAGCCCAGCCTACCCGGGCCTCTGCACTCAATGTCGGCCGAGGTGTTCGGGCCCAGCCCGCCCTTCTCATCGCTGTCGGTCAATGGCGGGGCGAGCTATGGGAACCACCTGTCTCACCCCCCCGAAATGAACGAGGCGGCCGTGTGGTAGCGGGATCTCGCACGGTCCGCGGAGTTCGTGGTTGTACAGAAATGGACCTTTATTTAAGAAAAATAGAAAAAAGAAGAAAAAAACCATAAAAAGCAAGTCACTCCCCCCCCCCCCCCCCCACACACACACTTCCTTCAGCCTCGGGGACCATTTTCCATTTGGGGAGTCCGGATGAGAAAGGGGGACAAGAAGCAGGATCCAAATCCGCCTGGAGGTAGAACTGGGATCCGTGCGCTGGCTGGCAAGGTGCAGAACTGGGGCTCCCGAAGGGAAATGCAGACCTCTCCCCATCTTCTATCCGGACCGGGATGCGGGGACAGACGCCCCGAGCGTGCGCGCCCGGCCGGAGGGCGGCACAGGAACACGCACGGCGGCCGAGGGGACGCCCAGCCAGTGGTGACGCCGGGAGCCGCAGGGAGGGAGGCCGAGAGGCACGGCCGGGTGAGGGAGGTGGAGCAGCCCGGGGCGCTCCCGGGCCAGCCAGGAGGGTTCTGGCTCTGGGAAATCTCCCACTAGTGTTGTCTCAGTGTTCAGGAACAGCGACAACAAACTCTTATAGCTTCAGAAACGCCGACCTGCTGTGCATCAGGTGGGACTATATATATATATTTTTTGTCTATCTGGGTTTTTGGTTTTTGTTTTTGCCAAAATTGCAAAATTCTAAATGTAAAGCCCTCAATATCAACTCTTCTACCTTCACAAAGCTCTACACACACACAGATACACACACATGCGTACACACACACACACCTTGGATAGGATGGTCTCCAGCCAGACCTCTCAGTAAAATGACTTGAACATCAACTGTACAAGAAAGTATTCTACCTTCACACATACAAAAAAAAAAAAAAAGTTAAAAAAAAAAAAGACTATTGAACTAAAAACAGTCAACTGTTTACGTATAATGTTAAATTCAGGAGTTCAGTGTTTTATTAATATATCCTGTTTTGAAACCTCTTGTTCAAAAACAAAATGTTTTGAGCAATCAACCAAAATTGTTCATTTTCTTTTCCTGTAGATGTTCTGACAGATTTGCAGGGCTCGCAGCTCACTGTGCTAGTATGTAAAAAGGTGTTGTTTACACAAGGCAAAGAGAAAACATGATATTCAGACACTTGCCAAATAGAATAATTATAGCACAAATACTGTAAAGGTGCCTAGCACCACAACCTGAGAAAGTGTTAAAAAAAAAAGTGTTACAAGGTTTAAAAAAACATCTTTGCTAATTTTTAGTCCTGTTGAACATTCATGGAATTGTTAATATGACTTATATAGACCCACACAGGTTTTATTTTTGTGTCTTTAAAATAAAAGTCCAAAATATTTAAATTTTATGGTCAAATATGCAGTCAACAGCTGCTACTTTTTTTCTTTATATATTAAATTTCTCATATGTCTTTTATTGTTCTGATAAACCTAAGCTTGTGTGACCTCCAGTGCATATTAGACCATTCACTGTATGAAAGAAAACATGTTGAATAAATTTGTGAGTTTTTAATAAAAATAGAAAATCTGATGTTTAGATAATTGGTGTGTTATTTGATGTTTTAACAAGTGGAGAGGAGGCTGGTGGGGTGCTGAATGGCCCCTCAGAAGCCAGGAGGAAGAGAGACAGGACTGGGATATCTTTTTTACCTTGATTGTAGCTGAATCCCCTTGCTAATGCCAGCCTCCATTTTCTCCGTGGCTTCCTGCTGTTATTAACCACAGATTTGCATTCTGTGGATTTAACTGATATAGTTGAAGAGATATTTGCTGATAAGTTAATATAGAATTTGAAATAGAAATCAAATCCAGGGCTAAAAATGAGTGTTCCCAGTATGATTAGGCATGAGACCCCATGCTCTCTCCCTATCCCCCATTCTGCACATGTGAAGGTGGGACTCGTGAAAGTCAGTTACCTTTAAATATATAGTTAGAGGTGGTCCTTTTCAGCTTCAATTCACTTCCCATAGATAATCCTGCTCTTTAATTTGGCGGCTTAAAAGATAACGTAAAATGAATGTACAGTACAGCTAGAAATTAAATACTTTAATCTCTTTCAGAGAATGGACGGTGACAGAGTTGTTTTATAGTGTTTGTTACATTCGAAGTTTCCTAGGGGGAAAACTATTTTGCCTGGCACAAGATACATACTACCTTTCTCTGAAAGACGAGCAAAAAATAACCAATATAAAAATCAAATTTCACCTGGGAGCTGCCAATAGATTCTGAAAAGTACTTCAATCCCTTCCAAGCCTTCATTAAACATGGAAGGAATTTAAATATTTATCTACTATGGAATACGTGTGTGTTTTTAATACTAGATGCTATTAGAGTTCCAGAATTTCTTTTCTATATCACCTAGATTTCAGTCTGGATTATTTATTTCGTTTTAAAAATCAAAAGTTTCAAAGGTTTTACATTAAATGGCATGTGATTTCCATTGTCGTTTTCATGTTTTGTTAAGACACAACCAAGTGTATCTTTCCTGCAGGGAAGGCTTTAAAATAAGCAATATTTCACTGCATCCATATGACGGTTTGTCTAATGGGGAGGACTATCAGGGAGGAACCTGACAGTGTTCTTTCAGAAATCCAAATTTATGAAATACGGAGAGACTTTTGAAACTCCTAGCTTCTGCATGCAGCACAATTCTTGATCTGCTTTGTATGCAATCCCTGAATCGGCTGTTTTTGCCCTTTTAGTGTTTATATACATTAAATCACAGCCAACTTATTCATTATAGCCACCCCCTTTAAAGACATTCATTTAACTGAACGTACGCTCATGGGAAGCTGCATTTTCCTATCAGGGCTGCTGAATTATTTAGCAGCTTTATTGTGGAATCGGGTACTTGTTAAGCGTTTTGAGTTGGGTGCTCAGTGTGGACTCCTTTCCTCTCTCTGACTCCGTGGCAGCAGGGCAGTCTTTCTTTCTTGGCTCCGTCTACTGAACCTTAAGAAATACCTGAGCAGGTGGCAAAGCTTAGCAGTCAGACTGGGAGCCGCCTGAGAGGAGGAGGTCTAGAAATATCAGAGACTATTCTCCTTTCCATCAGGGCAGCTTGCCCACTTCCAGCCTTAAGGTGCAGAGAAGTGCGGCACCATCCGCAGGCGGCCGCCTTGGGAGCTCCCAGGAGAGGTTCAAGGGCCACCGGGAGCACCGAGGCAGTCCCCTCCCTCTTAGGAGGGAGTCTCCTCTCCAGTTGGGCTTTGGCAGTTAGTTTTCTCCCTGTGGCCATCTTAAAAGCTGCCCCCTCTGTGCCTCTGGCCCTAAGGGTTCCAGCCTGCCCTCAGCTAGGGAGCAGAAGCTCACCCACCCAACTTCCCCAGGCTGGAGGAGACTGGGGGCTGCTTTCTGGTTAGACAAGATCTGGGAGAACAAGCAAAGAGAGCCACGACAGGCATTGGCAGGGACCTGGGACCTGGGGACTGATGCATCTGAGAAGAGAGGCAGGCAAGAGCCTGCCTTCCCTAAACTCCTCAAACACCCGGTCATAGGAATAGTTGATTGGGACAATGGTGGTGGTGGGAGGGGGAGGGTAATCTAATGTCACCCCTGCCCATCTTCTGCTATTCCTATGTCTATCTCTCACTTTGCAGCCCATAGATAGCACACAGAGAACTGTGAACCAGAAGACCCTGTAACCAACTCTGGAGAGGACTGTTCTTTTTGGAGAGTGCTCCCCCATTTATTCCCATCCCTCTGGTCATCAAATCTGCTTAAGTTTCTTGTAGGAGGTATAGTCTTTGAAATATCCTCTCTTGTAGTCCACCCTCCATCTCCAGACCCTTTCCCAACAGGAAACTCCTCCTTCCTTCTCAACAACTAGAATGCAAGCAGGGAGGGCCCTCTAGAGAGAGCATTTAGGAGGGTGCCTCCCTGCCCCGTGCCTCAACTTCTCTCAGCTGCATATTAAGTCTTATAAGTCTTTCCTCTTGCCTCCCCCCCCACCTCAGTATGGGGTAAGAAAGCAGGAGGAGTGTTTTGGGGGCCCTGGGTTGTGTGTGACAGGAGTAGAGTAGCCTTGATTCCTTCCCCCGAAGCCTTCCAAAGTCAGTGGGGACCAGGACAGAGAAGGAAGAGTAGGTAAGCAGAACTCGGGCATTTTCTGCCCAGAATCATCCACCAGGGGCCTGTTTGCATGTTGGTTTAGAGGTGGTCTCTGAACCTCTCTTGTCTCCCTCTGCCTTTTCTTCCTTTTCTTTACCCTGAAGGCAAGGATTCTAAGTACTATTGTTCCAAATGGGAAGGGAAGAGGATTGGGGGGGGGGGGTAGTTTCCTAAATGCGGAGAGAAACTTGTTTGTCCTTTGAAGCCCAAGGCCATGGCTTCCTATTGCAGCCTGAGGACCATGCTTTGCTCTGGGGGCCCAAGACTGCAGGCACCAGACTGCAATTACAGGGGATATGTTAACAAAAACAAACAAACAAACAAACAAAGCTGTTTTCTAGCCTGAATTCTCTTGCTGCTGGTAAAAAAGCAGTTTTCTTTTGCCTTAGTCCCCTGCCTAGGGTGCTCCCATCCTAGCCTGGCATTCTTTCCCTTCCCTGTTTGAAGGGAGTCTACCCTGCGACTCTCCTTCCCCTCTGCACTCACCTAGGAAGAGGACAGGAAACAAGCTTCACTAAAGTGACTGCCTCTCATTGTTCTTGACCCTGAGGGCATATTAAGACTGTGAAAGTCAGGGACCCTCACTTAAGTTCTGCAGGAAACACTGGTGAGCTGAGGGTTCCTAGGCTGTTCAGCTGTGGGATCCAACTGTCCTGGAACCCTTAACACTCTTTTCTGGACTCTCTGGATGCAGTTTCTGTTTACAGGGTCTAAGTTACTACAGGTGACCTGAAACCGATTACTGTAAGGATAGACCACTTTGAACTCACCCTTATCATCCCTTATTGCTGTTTGTGTTTACAAGTCCCTTTGCCTGCCCTGGGCTGGTCACTTTCAGGAAAGAATTAACTTACTCATCTCTGTATCTCATCTAGCAGTGCCTGCCACACAGGGGGCAGTTAGGGAATGCTTCATGAAGGAAAGAGAATATAAAGGGATTGATTGTATCTTTCCATGTGACTGGGTGTAATTAAATTGATCCTATTAAGTCTTTATATTCTGAGTCTCCCTGTGTCCCTCTAATGGTGGATGTTGAGTTTTTCTGCATTTGTGCACCAGTTTCAAGTGTCTGAGTATGTCTTCACCTTTGAAGAGATATCAATAGTGAGCGTATGAAGTAATCACCACCATCTCCTTTCCCCTAAGACAAGGCTACTTGGAGAAACCACAGAATCGATCTTTATTTATGAAGTCGGAGCGATTTCTAATTATTCCTATTAATAACGACGCCAACAGTCCCCCGCACAGTTACACACGCACATCCCTGCTGTAGGAGTCTTATACCCAATCACCACGGGGTCCCAGACTCCTCCAACTCGTTAAATGCCAAATCTGTTTTAGTCCCAGTCTCTGCGTGCCGGAAAGCGCACCTGAGGCTGGAGATGCTTACTTACCCTTTATTCCCCCCTCTTTTTCAAATCAGCCACCATAGGCCACGGCCATCCCACATTTTATTTCTAAGCAAATTTCGGACAAATCTTGAAGCCTAGTTTATGCAAAGGGACAAGGGCCGCGCGCACTGCCACGTCTGTTCAGCGCCAACGGCGGCCACGTGCCCTGGCGCGCTCCCGGACCTCCCCATACAACCCCTCCACGCACGCGCACGCGCGCAGAGACCGCGACAGTCCCTACAGCCTTCCGCGCGCTTCCGCCTTCTTCCTAGCAACGCCCTTAGTGACACGCAGGCCCCGCCCCCTCCCGCGCGCCTCCCGGAAGTGGCCGGCCCCGAGCGAGAGCAGGGTTCTGCGCGGTCCCTGGCTGTTCTGGGCGGTAGTCTCCGGACGACAGGGCCGGGCAGGGAGAGAGCGTCCAGGCCGGGGCCGGGGCCGGGGCCGCACACGGACGAGCGCGACGCGGAGCGAGACCTGGTGACGATGGCGGGGCCGCTGGCGCTGCAGCTGGAACAATTGTTGAATCCGCGCCCGCGCGAGGCGGATCCTGAGGCCGACCCAGAGGAGGGTGAGGCCTGACTGGGAAAAGGCCACGTGCGGAGCGGTGGGTCCGGCCCAGGGCAGACCCGGGCGGCGCGAGCGGGGCGGGGAGCTAGGCCTCGCCCTCCTGGCCTCCTCGGCTCGCCCTGGCGCAGAGGAAAACAGCCTCCCGGGAGGGTTGCCCCGGGCTCGGGATGAGGGCTTCCGCTTCTTCCGGACCCGCACGCTGGACTCGGTGCTTGGGGAGGGCGGAGCATCCTGGCGACTCAGGCTTCGGAGGGCTGTTGCAGGCTTTAGGGTCTGGTAGTTGGCTGGAAGTTATCTTTCAGCATGTCCTTACTGGTATTGAGTTAGACAGGAGAAGGGAGTCTCAGCCGTTTTTTAAGTCGGTCTGCCCCAAAGAACTTACTTGGAGATTGAAGGAAGGAGTGGGATTCCGTGGTGCTGTTTAAGCCTCCTTAGGCCTCAAGACACTTGCTCAGGGGCTGACGAATGAGACTGCTGCTCTGTAAGCTGGTGTTCAGGGTCTAGTTGGGAGTAATCCTGCTTTAGACTTGAATCAGAGAAGTGTGAGGAAGAAAGAATAAGGAAGGATAAATGTGAGTGCTGGACCGTGTCTTAGGAATATCAGTTGAAGGAGCTGGGGCTCTTGGGCCAGGATAAGCAAACTCCCTTAGGGATGGGATGGAGTGAGGAGAGATGGCTGACTTAAAATATTTGAGCGACTGTCACAAATGGAAGAGGAATTAGGCTCTTTTTTATGATTGAAGGCATAGAAATATTTCCGACTAGTTAATGCAGAGGTCAGCTTTCTGTTCAGGAACAGCAGTAAGGTACTGGTCTATCATGAGAGGTAATGAGTTTCCTGCTCCTGGAAGTTGGTTGGGATTTTGTAGAGTATGAGTTAAAAGGGTTGGATAGGGTTACCATTAAAGTTCCTTCTAACCTGGAGATTCTGATTACTTTCCCCCTCCCCTACAGCCACTGCTGCCAGAGTGATTGACAGGTTTGATGAAGGGGAAGATGGGGAAGGTGATTTCCTGGCGGTGGGTAGCATTAGAAAACTGGCATCAGCCTCCCTCTTGGACACAGACAAAAGGTATTCTGGCAAGGCTACTTCTAGAAAAGCTTGGAAGAAGGACCATTGGGAGCAGACTCTGCCAGATTCATCTGGTGAGTAGACATTTGCATGGTACTTCCTCTTTCTTTCCTACTTTTTTAAGGTTAAAGTTGGTGCTTTTTGTGGGTTTGGCTTTTTTTTTTTTTAATGATCTCTTTAAGACTAGTCTGTGTGCCCCCACTTACTGTCCTAGGAGAGACCATGGTTTTCGAAGTGCAAAGGACGTTAAGAGGTACTTAATTTCAGTTCATAAGCAATCTAAAGTTTAGAGCTATTCAGTTTCTGAAATCCTTATGTTTAGCCTAATGACTCACCCTAAAATGGAGAGAAAAGGCAACGCATATTGGATATTGGAGAGGACTATGTGTTGAAAAAGAATTGCATCTGATGGACATTCTACTCATGGATTTTGACCCCTTTCCTTTGGTTTTTCAAGTCTTGCATTGGGTCACTGT
>CM053619.1:17583187-17601822 GCA_028646535.1 Procyon lotor | reverse complement strand
CCCTGATTTGGCCCTTGATATAGTTCTGGGAGCTCTGGATAAGGTCATTTCTCATTCTTTGCCTAGAGAATAATAAAGGCACCAATCATGAGACAAAAGTTATATTTATTGGGCTTTCACCACATGTCAGGCATTGTGGTAAGCTCTTTAAGTGCTAAGAGACTGGAACACAGTAAGTCTTCAGAAGATGTTACTGTCATCATTACGTGTATCATTTCATTTGATACTCCAGTAGTTTAGTTTGTGAAGTTGGTAGTATTTGTCCCTATTTTACAGGTAAGGAAATTGAGGGACAGATTGGTTATGTAACTTGCTCAAGATCATACAGCTAGTAAGCAGAAAAGCCAGGATTCAGATAAGGCAGTCTGATTCCAAGATCTATACTCTTAACTACTATTCTATGAATATACTTTAATCTGAGAAATGGCACACATTTAAAGAACTTAAATGATGAATTTCTGCTTACTATTTTTTTTTTTTAAGATTTTATTTATTTGATAGCGAGAAACACAGCGAGAGAGGGAACACAAGCAGAGGGAATGGTAGCGGGAGAAGCAGGCTTCCTGCTGAGCAGGGAGCCCGATGTGGGGCTTGATCCCAGGACCCTGGGATCATGACCTGAGCTGAAGGCAGACGCTTAACGACTGAGCCACCCAGGTGCCCCTCTGCTTACTGTTTTTACACTCTCTCTCTGCCTGCCTTTCTGACTACTGATCTCTCTCTGTCAAATAAATAAATAAAATCTTTAAAAAAAAAAAGTATTGAGGACCTATCACATAAGCTGTTACTTATGTTTATTTTTTATTTTTATTTACTTTTAAATGTTTTTAAAATTTTTTAAAAAACATTTTATTTATTTATTTGACAGAGAGAGACAGTGAGAGAGGAAACACAAGCAATGGGTAGCTGGAGAGGGAGAAGCAAGCTCCCCACTGAGCAGGGAGCCCGATGTGGGACTTGATCCCGGAATGCTGGGATCATAACCTGGGTCGAAAGCAGACACTTTTTTTTTTTAATTTTATTTATTATTTGACAGAGACACAGCGAGAGAGGGAACACAAGCAGGGGGAGTGGTTGAGGGAGAAGCAGGCTTCCTGCTGAGCAGAGAGCCCGATGTGGGACTTGATCCCAGGACTCTGGGATCATGTCCCTAGCCGAAGGCAGATGCTTGATGACTGAGCCACCAGGTGCCCCGACACTTTTTTTTTTAAAGTTTTTATTTATTTATGACAGAGAGATCACCAGTAGGCAGAGAGGCAGGCAGAGAGAGAGGGGGAAGCAGGCTCCCCACCGAGCAGAGAGCCCGATTCGGGCTCGATCCCAGGACCCTGAGACTACGACCTGAGCTGAAGCAGAGGCTTTAACCCACTGAGCCACCCAGGCGCCCCTGAAGGCAGACACTTAATGACTGAGCCACCCAGGCGCCTCTTACTTAGGTTTAATCAATGAAATTATAGTGTCTCCCTCACATGAAGCCAATTCCTCACCCTGTCAGGAGAGTTAGATGGATCCTTTTCCATATGTGTGCACCATTGACACTGTCATGATGATAATGATCTGAATGTTGGCATGCATGTCTACCACTCCCACCAGGCTGTAAACTCCTCCCCACAGGTATTACATTCTACTTGTCATTTCTTAGCTTTTTAATCTGTACTGGGCTTATAATAGGTGTTTAATTTTAATTTCAAATTTTAAATCCCTTTCCCCATACTTAAAATTTCTCCCTTCTCTGGGTTATCAAAACTTTGTTAAGTCTTGTTTGTGTTACAGTTTTGAAGGGTCTGTTTTTCCCACTAGAACCTTGTTTTAGACTCATGTTTTGTTCATCTTTGCTTCTCCCTTTAGTATTTTAGAGATAGTTGATGTATAATAAATATCTGATTTGAATTGAGTACAATAATAAATTTATTTTTTTGATGGATGCTGTAGTCCTTTATTTGAAGTGAATGATATGGCCTAGTGTTTGTCTCAAAGTGACATCCATCTTTTTTCCTTCTTCTTTTATTTAGATCAGGAGATATCTGATGAGGAAGAGTCTGGAGATGGAGATTCAGAGGGGCTGGGTCTGGAGGGATCCGATGAGGGTGCCATGAGCGCTGCTGAGGAAGAGGAGTGTGATAATGACAGGGACAGTAGTCTGGCCTGGAAGAAGAGCCGAAGCCGCGCTGGGACAACATCGGGTTTTAGTGTCCAGAGCATCAGTGACTTTGAAAAGTTCACCGAGGGAATGGATGACCTTGGTAGCAGTGAGGAGGAGGAAGACGAAGAGGAGGAGGAGAGTGGCATGGAAGAAGGGGATGGGGAGGAAGACTCTGCGGGTGAGAGTGAGGAAGACAGGGCTGAAGACAGGACTAGTGAAGACGATGGTGTCGTGATGACCTTCTCCGGTGTCAGAGTTTCCGAGGAAGTGGAGAAAGGAAGAGCTGTGAAGAACCAGATAGGTTTGTACCTGGTTTTGCTGTTTGCTTATTTTTCAGAGAGTCTGCATATGATCTCCTGTTTGTTTGTTTCGGCTGTTCCCTCGCTCCTGTGTCCTTCCAATTAATTTGTGAAATGCCTCACCTACCTAGAGGCCTAAAGCCCCATTCATCTGTGCTTAGCCAGTCATTTCTGCGCTGAGCTGCTTAGCATATTCTGTCCTAGTACTTTGGCAGCTGTGGGATATTGAAGAGAAAACAGTTTTCTTTTCTCTTTGGACTTTAACATTCCCCCTCTCATATAGCAAATACTGTCTTCCAAGATAGTGAATTTATTTCTCCTAATGATGAGTATTTTCACGGCAAGAAGGTGTGATAAAGCTGTGCTTCATAGAGACTGGTGTGATTTCCTATACCCCCCGCCCCAACCCAGGAAGATTTTGTAACTGAGGAATGAAATTCTTTTTTCTTTCTCAGCACTGTGGGACCAGCTCTTGGAAGGAAGGATCAAGCTACAAAAAGCTCTTTTGACCACCAATCAGCTTCCTCAACCAGATGTTTTCCCTGTTTTCAAGGAGAAAGGTGGCCCAGAATTTGCCAGCGCCCTAAAAAATAGTAAGACTACTTATGCCACCTGGGAATATTAGAACCACTGGGGTACATTGATATACACTGGGATTGTATTTGTAGCACTGCAGAGTTGAAGAAGAGAAGATTGGATTTTAGTGATAATGTTTGTTTTTTTTTTTTTTTTGAGCATAGTTTTTACCTTTTTTTTTAAAAAGCAACAACAAGGGATGCCTGGGTGGCTCAGTGGTTTAAAGGCTCTGCCTTCGGCTCAGGTCATGATCTCAGGGTCCTGGGATCGAGCCCCGCATCAGAGCCTGCTTCCGCCCCCCCCCCCCTCGCCTGCCTCTCTGCCTACTAGTGATCTCTCTCCTTCTGTCAGATAAATAAATAAAATCTTAAAGAAAAAAAAGCAACAATAACAACAATATAATTCTTATCAAATGAGGACAACTTTGATTGAAATGGATTGGGTCGTGTCCATTCCACTTTTCTTTCCTTTCTTTCCTTTTTTTTAAGATTTTATTTATGTATTTATTTGAGAGAGAGAGAATGGAGTGGGGTAGGGAAAAAGGGAGAGGGATAAGCAAACTCCCTGCTGTGCATGGAACTCAATGTGGAACCTGACCCCAGGACCCGAAGATCATGACCTGAGCTGAAGTCAAGAGTCAGACGCTCAACTGACTGAGCCACCCAGGTGCTCCTGTTCCACTTTTCACTTACCTGCCTTCACTTTCCTCCTTCTCCTTACCTTGGCTTTCCAAGTTACTTCTTTAATGATCAGAGAACTCTATTTGCAAATCTGCTGGTATCGAACAAAAGAGAGAGAATAGAGAATGAATGGTTGATCCGTGTTCATTTTGGTAGTATTGTGCTTACAAAATGCTTCTCTTTGTTGGGAGGTTTCTAGAAAACATGCTAAGACATTCGAATTTATATCTCTCTTTGGGTTGCATAGAGTGAGGAAAGGTGATGACTGCACAGAGAGGAAAAAGTTTTGGGAGAGAATTGCTGAGCTATAAAGCCCAAGAATTGTAGGAGAGGGATTTAGAAATTACTTGGTTTGCAGTCCCCTCATTTTACAGATGAGAAAACCAGGGCCCAGAGAGAATGAGTTGCCCAAAGTTAGAGAGCTTGTTCATGCACGGCAGACCAAGATCCAGCTTTCCTGCCTTACTGCTGAGAAGTCTTCCTTCCGTGCCGCTTTGCCCCCTGTGGGCTGTGTGCCCAAGGCCGCCAAAGGATGGGGGCAGAGGGAGATTTGGGCTTAGTGCACTGTGGTTGGAATTGCTATTTCTTATTTGCATGCTGAGACCTAAGTGTTTTCATTTGCTCTTTAAAAACTTTTTTTTTTTTTTTAAGATTTTATTTATTTGAGAGAGAGAGAGAGAGAGCTCACAAGTAGGCAGAGAGGCAGGCAGAGAGAATGGGGGAAGTAGGCCTCCTGCCAAGCAGAGAGCCCGATGTAGGGCTCGATCCCAGGACCCTGAGATCATGACCTGAGCTGAAGGCAGAGGCTTTAACCCACTGAGCCACCCAGGCGCCCCTAAAAACTTTTTTTTTTCCAAAAGTTTTTTTTTTTTTTTTTTTAATTTTATTTATTTGACAGAGAGATATAGATACCACAAGTAGGCAGAGAGGCAGACAGAGAGAGAGGGGGAAGCAGGCTCCCCACTGAGCAGAGAGCCCGATGCGGGGCTCGATCCCAGGACCCTGAGATCATGACCTAAGCCGAAGGCAGAGGGTCTAACCCACTGAGCCACCCAGGTGCCCCTCAAAAGATTTTATTTGAGAGAGAGAGAGAGAGTGTGTGCATAAGTTGGGGGGGACGGGATTGGGGGGTGCAAGTGGGGGAGGGGCGGAGATAGAAGAAGAAGCAAATTCCCTGCTGAGCAGAGAGCCTGATGCAGGGCTCCAGCCCAGGACTCTGGGATCATGACCTGAGCTGAAGGCAGATGCATAATCAACTGAGCCACCCAGGCGCCCCAAAACTTGTTTTTATAGTATTGTGGAGTTAGAATTAGAAGGGACCTGAGGGGGCACCTCAGACTTCAAAGTAAATATGTAGGATTTCTAGGGCAGGGGATTCTGCAAACCTTTCTTGTGAGAAGATACCTGCTTCCCCCCCCCCCCCCAGACTCTCTGCCACATATGGGCCTTGGACTCACCATCCAGAAAGCAAGAGTCACATGCTCTACCGACTCAGCCAGCCAGGTGCCCTAGAATACCTGCTTTAATTAGGAATTGCTTCTTAGGGTCCATCCTGTAGATTTTATGTCCTGCTGTACTTGAAGTCAGGAACCCTACAGATATTGTGAGGGTATATCTTTTATATCCCCTCTGTTAGCTTTTCTCCCCTTCTTCTCTTAAATAAATGATGGTTGGCAGTTTTCGAAATTTTTGAGATTTTTGGAGCACTTACCTACTATTTTCTTCCTTCTTTTCTTACTTCCTTCTTTCCTCCCTCCCTCCCGTCCTTCCTTCCTTCTTTCCTTCCTTCCTTTCATAAATTTTTTGCCCAACATGGGGCTTGAACTTACAACACCAAGATCAAGAGTTGCATGCTCTGCCGACTGGGCGAGCCGGGTGTCCCATTTCTCTGCTATTTTTAATGCCCTCGTACCCTAATTCTTGGTATGCTTTGGAGTGAGACCTAGACTGCTATAGGTTAAATGTCTGAAGTGTTTCATGAGGAGCCCTTTCCCATCTTGTTATTTATTACTCTTCTTCTCTTCTTGCTTGATCCCCCTTTTTTTTTTTTTTTTGATTCATCTTAAAATACTGCTGTTTTAAGGGTTAGTCCATGTCAGGTTGACACATTCTTATTCTTGGGCACAAATTTCTTTAGCTATTTTAATATTATTTACTTTTTATTTGCAGTAGTTCTGATGTTAATCTGTGTTTTTTTGTACTTAACCAATTTGCTCTTTGTCTCACTGGTAAACTCCAGCCACCGTGACAGATGTCTGTTACAGTCTGACAGGGTAGAGGTTGCAGTGGAGGACGGGGAAGAAAGGCATATTTGTTTAGTGTCACATATTCTAAGATGGGAGAGTGGAGAGTATTCTAATAAGTAGCATTTCTGTACATCTGAAGGGTGGCTAATTTTTTTTTAAGATTTCTTTTTAGAGATTTATTTATTTATTTATTTGAGAGAGAAAGCATGGGGTGGAGGGCAGAGGGAGAGGGAGAGAGGGTTCCAAGCAGACTCTGTGCTGAGCGCAGAGCCCAGTCTCACAACCCCGAGATCATGACTTGAGCGGAAACCAAGAGTCGGACACCCAACTGACTGTGCCATCCGGGCACCCCCTAAGATTTTATTTTTAAGTCATCTCTGCACCCAGCCGGGGACTCAGAACTCATAACCCTAAGATCAGGAGTTGCATGCTCTACCAACTGAACCAGCCAGGCAGCCTAGGGTGGCTATTTTTTGTTTGTTTTCAATCTTCTTATGACAGTATGACATAATATGTTGTATTCCTCCCTGTGTTGGTAAACAGTTTAAGAAAAACTGGGCTGCATTACCCGGGATGCACCCTTTGAACTGTGTTACGTGACTGGTGTGGAACTTAGCCTGAATTTGTACTGACCCCAGTACAGGCCCTGGAACTTACTATCTGATTAAATCTCCTTTCAGTTTGCTGGGTCTTTTTTTTTTTTTTTTTTTTAAGATTTTATTTATTTATTTGACAGAGAGCATAAGCAGGGGCAGTGGCAGGCATAGGAAGGGGGAGAGGGAGAAGCAGGCTCCCTGTTGGGCAGAGAGTCTCAACCCGGCCTGAACCCAGGACCCTGGGATCATGACCCGAAGGCGATGCCCAACCAACTGAGCCACCCAGGTGCCCCAGTCCACTGAGTCTTTTTTTTTTTAAGATTTTATTTATTTGACAGAAACACAGCGAGAGAGGGAACACAAGCAAGGGGATTGGTAGCGGGAGAAGCAGGCTTCCTGTAGAGCAAGGAGCTTGATGCGGGGCTCGATCCCAGGACCCTGGGATCATGACCTGAGCCGAAGGCAGCCGCTTAACGATTGAGCCACCCAGGCGCCCCCCCAGTCCACTGAGTCTTAAAGGAGTTAAAGTTAGACCACGTGGCTTTAGATTCTTTCTCAGTAGTGGATTTACCTGTGTGACCTTCGTTCGGCGGGTTACTTAACTTCCCAGCAAGAGGGCAGTAGCATGGTTGTGAGGATTGAAGGACGTGGTCAGTGTAAAGCATTAGCACAGTGTCTGGCACGCGGCGCCCCATGGATGTTAGGCGTGGGTACTTTTCTGCTGATAGAGGTGTTCGTAATGATCAGCCATGTGAGTGATGGCCATCAGTGTAATGACCATCACCCCCACTGTCTTCAGTGTTTTTTGACTTTTTATTAGTATTCAGATTTCCTATATAACTTACATTAAGCATTTGTTCTAGAAAGTGTAGTGTTACATTCTTTAATGCTTATAATCCCGCTTTTGTCTTGTAACTATGAAAAGATGACCAGAGATTTCCTTGCCACCAAAGCCAGCTGCTACCTCCTTGAACCATCCAGTCTTTCCTTGAAATATTTGCCTTTGGCTTTGGTAACACTAGGAATGCTGTTTGGGTTCCCCTGTCTTTCTGATTTCTTCTGGTTTCGGACTCCTTTTATCCTCTCAACGTACGTTTCATTGCATGTGGGATCCTGTTCTCAGGGTGCGTTTTCTTGATCTATTCTCTCCTTGTCACTGCTGTTTACTCTCATGGTCTTAAAATAGCCTCTAAAGCGGCAGAGTTTAACCACAGTAAACTGATGAGCAGAATAGATGACCATTCTAACGTCAGCACCTTTTCCGGAAACGACGTAGGCATCTCCTTCCTTCCCCAACGCACGTGCACTGAGTCCCCGGTCACCTTGGTGTTACGTGTTGGTAATTATAACTCTTGAAGTGTTAAGTAGTTTCAAAGACATTTTTTGGTGTTTTAGTAGTTGCATAAGTGGTAAGTCATAAAGTAACCTTAGCAAAATTAAGGGATTTTTCTGTGCCAAAGGCATTTCTCTAAATAGGTTACCTTTTCCTCTCTGTTTTTCTTTTTAAAAAGTTCTACAGGCTTAGGAGGCCTGTCTTTTATGTTGGTGGCAGCAGTGTATAAGGAAGAAGGCAAGTTACTTAAGGAAACCTGAGCATGAGTTATGTAAAAATTGTCATTATGGAATATATCAAACTTACATATATAAAGGTACGGAGGATTGTACAGTGAACCTGCATACCTTTACCAGCGAAGCAGTCATCAACTCTTGGCCAGTCTTATTTCATCTGTATTTATACTAGCTCTCCCTCTACTTCTGGATTAGTTTGAAGCACATAGTAGATATTCTATCATTTTATCAGTAAATCAACATGTATCTCCAAAAGAGTTTTTAAAAAAATCACAATAACGAGGCACCTGGATGGCTCATTCGGTTAAGTGTCTGACTCTTGATTTTGGGTCAGGTCACGATCTCAGGGTCTCGGGCTCCCAGCTCAGCAGGGAGTCTACTTGGGATCCTCTCCCTCTCTCGCTACCCCTCTCCCTGCTCATGCATGTACGTGCTTTCTCTCTCTCTCTCAAAGAAATAAGTCTTTGAAAAAGAAAAAGAAAAAATCATAATGCTGCTATTTCACGTAAAAACATTAGCAGTGATTTCTTAATAAGCATAACTGATTTTAATGGATGGGAGAATTGAGAGAACATTTTTATAACAGGCACTCTCTACTATTTTTTTCGGAGTTGGCTCTGTAGCTTTAAATGAAGTGATTAAAAGAAAGCCAAACTTCACCCATAATAAGTTGACCTTTTAGTGAAATGCATGTTATTAATGTATTTAATGGGATGTATTACAAACTGCGGTGAGCACCATGTTTCATTACAGGTCTAAGATGCAGTATCATTAAAGACCTTTAATGGAAACAGTGGTTGACATTTTGCTATTTCCCATAAGCAAAAGAGCCCAAGAACAAAGTATAATGTAATATAAATATAGATGAAGTTTTGAGATTCTCTCTTTGCCTATGAGTATAAAAACAAATTCCACTATTAATAAATTACATTGTATTTGCTCCCCTCCATCTTCCCAGTTCTAGCTCACATTCACCCTCTCCTCACTCTGTGGCCTTTCCCCAGTGCTTCAAGAATTCTGACTTGAATAGAGTACAGTTTTTAATGCTAATTTGATCTTAGCACCAGTAGACACTTTAAGAATAACTTTTCTTTTCTGTTCTTTTTTGATTATTTATTTAGAGGGAGTGTGAGCAGGGGAGGGGCAGAGGTAGAGAGAGAATCTCAGACTCTGCACTGAGCGTGGAGCCCAACACAGGGATCGATCTCATGACCCTGAGATCCATGACCTGAGCCGAAATCAAGAATTGGACACTTAAGTGAGTCACCCAGGTGCTTCTTAAGAATAACTTAAATTTTGAGTAAATCATGGGTAGTCATGGAGTTTTTATAGATAATGTTTGTTTTGTTTTTAAATTTTTATTTTAAAGTAGGCAGTAGATTCACTAGGCTCAAAATGCAAAAGATAGGGACGCCTGGGTGACTCAGTTGGTTAAGCTGCTGCCTTCGGCTCAGGTTATGATCCTAGGGTACTGGGATGGAGTACTGCGTCAGGCTCCTTGCTCGGCGGGGAGCCTGCTTCTCCCTCTGCCTCTGCCTTCCTCTCTGCCTACTTGAACTCTCTCTCTCTCTGACAAATTAAGTAAGTGGAATCTTAAAAAAAATGCAAAAGATAACCAAACTCTTTAAGATTTTATTTATTTATTTGACAGAGAGAGATTATAAGTAGGCAAAGAGGCAGGCAGAGAGAGGGGGGAGCAGGCTTCCTGCTGAGCAGAGAGCCCGATGCGGGGCTCCATCCCAGGACCTGAGATCATGACCTGAGCCGAAGGAAGAGGCTTTAACCCACTGAGCCATCCAGGCGCCCCAACCAAACTCTTATATAGAGAAAATTCTGTTTCCTCCCCTTGTGCTACTCAGGAATTGCCACCAGTTCCCTCTCCTATAGGCAACTAGTATTATCAGTGAAATTCTCTCCTTTTTAAATTACTTAACTGCCTTAGGTGACAAATGCATGAACATCTACTTCTGTGTTCTCTCATTTAATACCTTATGGGTTCTTGGCAGAGTTTTCACAAATGATATGTAGAACCCTGAAACATTCTTAATTAGTTGGGATAAGTTTAAGTATAGCTTGGGACAGCGGTATTTGCAAGCTTCTCCTAGTGTAGCATTGTGTGGGATTAAGGACCCTTGTTACTATTAGACTTCATCTAGCAAAAATCTTTTGTAAGATTGATCTTTTTGTTTAAGACAGTGTCTCATTTTTAAAAATATCTTTACTGTTTTAATTATAAAATTACGTCATGCTTACATCAGAAGTTCAGAAAAAACATAAAAGCATAAAAAAGAAAATACGGATTACGGGCAGTCTGGGCAGTAGCCCAGAGGTAACCACAGTTGTCATTTTGATGAATAACCTTTTAGACCTTTCTCTGTGCTTACACACACACATATGCTCCTTTTGGGAGAAAAAAAAAAGAATCATACATATGTTCTATTTTTAAGCTTATTTTTGCTACTTAATATATCATTTCATGTCAGTTTATTTAGATGTACATCAGCATTTTCAGTGGCTACAGAATATTCCATTTTATAGATTAACTGCAATTTATTTAACCAATCTGTATTGATGGATGCTTAGGTTTATTCTAGCTTTTCATTTTTGTAAAGCATGCTTTGGTAAACATCCTTGTACATATATATTTGTACAATTTGTCTAAAAGTAGCCCTTTGGGGCGCCTGGGTGGCTCAGTCGTTAAGCGGCTGCCTTCGCCTCGGGTCATGATCCCAGGGTCCTGGGATCGAGCCCCACATCGGGCTCCCTGCTCAGCAGGAAGCCTGCTTCTCCCACTACCATTCCCTCTGCTTGTGTTCCCTCTCTCGCTGTGTTTCTCTCTGTCAAATAAAAAATTAAAAAAAAAAAAAAAAAAAAAGTAGCCCTTTGATAGAAATATAAGCCACATGTGTAATTTAAAATTTTGTATTAACTACATTAAGAAAAAGTCTAAGAAAACACATAAAATTAATTTGTATATTTTATATTTTATTTAACCCTATGTATCAAAAATATTTTAACATTTAGTCAATATACCTCAAATATTAGGTATATTATGTATCTTTTTTTTCCATGTTGAATCTGTGAAGTCCAGAGTATAGCCTATGTTTACAGCTCATCTGAGTTTGGACTAACCACATTTTGACTGCTTAGTAACTACGTCTGGCCAGTGGATACTGTATCGGACGGCACAGATCAGTATTTCCTGGAAATGCAGTTGCTGGGACAAAGGGATTGTGCTCCCCCCACCTTTTTTTTAAACTTTTGGAATACATTGTCAAATTGGTCCTTAGGAGAATTATAACAATTGAAATTCTTATCTGTGACTGTTGTTTTCCTGTTCTTCTGCTACCTCAGAGCATTATTGACCTCTTATTTTTCCTAAACTGTAGGTGGGAAACTAAGGCAATCATTTTATGATAACTTTCTGTTTGATACTTATGTAATACCTGTTGATTTAGCATTGAAATATATGCTATGTTTTTGTCTATTTATTAGAGAATGAGTTTTGTATAGGAAGACTTTTGGTCCCTGTTGAGCTACTTATTACTTAATTTGTCCAACCTGGTTAATTAGGCATTTATATCTCTGGATCATAGAGCAAGTGCTTTTCCAAAGTAACTGAGTGCTGGGACCAGCAGGAGAGTGTCAGATTGTTCTGCAGTGACTCTACCTGCCCTGAAGAGACGAGCCCTGGGTCACAGAGCTGTGGAAGCCTGAAAACAACTGCAGCCAGTCTGGTCAGAAAATTTGTTTTATTGGTTTGGGTGTCTTAGGAATTAGGCTTGTCTTTGACCACAGAAGCAAGAAGCAGCCCTGACTTGGAGGAGCTGGTCATAGTAGTGGTTCCCTAATAGGATTCCTCGACCTGCTGTATTCACGGGGAAGCCGTGTGCATCAGTGTGTGTTGGAGCCTCGTTATGTGGACGTTTAGTCAACCTACTTTTAACTATAGACAGACTGGATCTGGTATTTAAACTTACAGCATGGTCCCTAAATGTCATTTGCAGCAGTGTTTAATGGTGAAACTAGCTGTGTGTTCTGGAGTTGGAGGGGAGAAACTTGCTGGGTCCAACTCGGGGAGAGACAGTACAGTACTGAGCTTACAGGCAGTTTTAGGGATTTTCAAGGTTTTTTTTTCCCCTTTTTAAAGATTTTATTTATTTATTTGACAGAGAGGTGAGAGGTCAGTAGTAGGTAGAGAGGCAGGCAGAGAGAGAGGGGGAAGCAGACTCCATCCTGAGCAGAGAGCCCAATGCGGGGATGGATCCCAGGACCCTGAGATCATGACCTGAGCGGAAGGCAGATGCTTAACCCACTGAGCCACCTAGGCGCCCCAGGGATTTTCAAGTTTTGTCAGAACCTGATTTTTGCTTTATGCTCAAGCTTGAGAACCTAACTGTTGCATAAGATACTACTCTCCTTTATTACTATTATTCATGTCTTAAAACCTGTGCTGAAATCATTTTATTAATATCATACAGGAATATAATAAGGCATTCAGGAAGACAGCAGTAGCCCTTTGCCTTACAGTTAGTCTCGTTCTATTTCTGTATTACTTCTACAGTTGTAGTAGTTTGTTTATATCTGTTTCTTGATTCATTTATTCTCTGGTATGAAAGATGAGAATGCTACTGATGGGCTAAGCTGAGAATTGACCATTGAATTTATTAACATCATGGCGGTCAGCTGTGACCTTGGTGAACAGTTTTGGTGGAGTGAGATACAGGCTTGACAGGACTGGGTTTGCAGGAGGATGGGAAAAAGGGATTTGAGTTGGTGAGTGTAGACAACTCTTTGTAGGGATGTGGCTTTAAAGGGGAGCAGAGAGATGTGGCATTAGATGGAGAAGGATGTGGAGTCAGAAGTGTTTTGATTATTTTGAGACACGAGAAGTAAGCTGTGTGTATACTGATGAGAATGATCATTTGCTGGAGTGATGTCCTTTGGGTAGGTAAGTGGACATGGGACCAGTGCACGAGAAGGGTGGCCTTCGATAGCAGTGGGGACAATTTAACTGTCGTTGACAGCCGGGAAGGTAGTGTATAAATAGACACCAATAGGTAGGAGTCTGTGAAAATACTCTTTTGATAGTTCTATTTTCTTCAAAATAGAAACCAAGGTCATAAATTGTGAATGAGCAATAGGGGATGAGATAGCAGAAATTTTGAGGAAAACGTACGAGGTTGTCATCCCATTTCTTTCTGTTGCAGTTTTAGTCTGCCCTGCCGCTGCTGATCAGGAGCCCAGTGCTTTTCCCCTGTGTTGACCCCTGGAGTTGAAAACCTATAAGTTGCATTTACAGTGTTATTACCATGTAAATGAGGTATAATAGCAGGGCGGGGAAGAACCGGAGATTTAACACTTCTTTCCTGTGTGTTCAGAGTCATGGTTCCTGGGCCACTCAATGGAGAATGTTCTTAGTGTAGTTCAAGTTCCTAGTTGCTGGTTCCAGAGGTCTTTTATTAATAACCCTGCGTCAGGGGGCAGCTGGGTAGTGCAGTCGGTTGAGCATCCGACTCTTGGTTTTGGCTTGGGTCATGATCTCAGGATCTTGGGATCAAGCCCCGCATCGGGCTCTCTGCTCAGTGTGGAGTCTGCTTGAGATTCTCTCCCTTTCCCTCTCCCTCTGCCCCTCCCCCTGCTTGTGTGTGCATGCACTCTCTCTCTCTCAAATAAATAAATCTTTAAAAAACCCAAACAAACCAAGATCCCTGCATTGGCTGCTTAAAACCATGCTGTATTTTTGTTTGCTTCACATTCCGACTATTAATCTATTCGTCATTTCCCCTTTTGGTCTCTAATCCCTACCCCTACCATCCCCCACCCCATAGCTCAGTCTTAGCTCAATCTTTTTTCCTCAAACTTTAAATCGTGTCATCTTTTCTATTGCATTTCCCCAGTTTGAATTGGTAGTTTCCTGGGACTAGTGCACAGTTGTACCCCTGGAATTTTCTTTCTTTTTCTTTTTCTTTTTCCATTGCTCTTCTTGGAGCTATATTTTTGGGCTCTTTTGCCTTCCTTTGTCTGAGTGTACTTTGTCAGTTTGTTGCCCAGAAATGTGTGGGGAGTAAATTATTTGAGTTCTTTTTTTTTTCTTTAAAGATTTTATCTATTTATTTGTCAGAGAGAGAGAGTGAGAGAGAGAGTGTGTGTGTGCGAGTACAAGCAGAGGGAGAAGCAGACTCCCCGCTGGGCAAGAAGCCCGATGCGGGGCTTGATCCCAGGACCCTGGGAAGACTGAAGGGGAAGACTGACCTGAGCTGAAGACTGAGCCACCCAGCTGCCCTTATTTGAGTTCTTGTATATTTAAAAATACTGTGTCTTCATTGTTCATTGATATATTCTTAATTGATTGGGTATAAGTTTCTAGACTGCTAGTGACTTTCCCTCAGAATTCAAAAGTACTGCTCTGTTTTAGTTTGCTGTTGCTGCTGCAACAAATCACTGCAAGCTTGGTGGCTTCCGACAGCACGGGATTATTTATTTATTCATTATTTTATAGTTCTGGAGTTGGTAAGTCCTAAAACCAGGACATCAGCAGGGCTGTGCTCCTTTTGGAAGCTCCAGGGGGGAATGTTTCCTTGGCATTTCCAGCTTCTGTGAGCTGCCCACATTCCTTGGCTCATGGCTCTGTTCCATTTTCAAAACCAGTGTCATCCCTCCAACCTTTCTCTTTCTGACTCTGACCCTGTTACCTTCCTCTTAAAGGACCTTGGGGCTACATTGGGCCCACCTGGCTAATTGAGGATTCCAGACCCTTAACATACATCTGCAAAGCCCTTTCGTATGTCGGGTAACATATGCACAGGTTCTGGGGGTTAGGACATGAACCTCTTTGGGGGGCCATTCAACCTACCATGGGCTCTGTTGTTTTCTGTTATCTCAGTGTTTTTAGTGAGGAGGCGGTTGCTGCTCTGAGTTTCATTCGTTTGTAGGTGGCTTGTGTTGCTCTCTGGAAATGTTTAGGATCTTTACTTTTGGTTTTCTCAAATTGCTTGAAGAGATGTCTAGGTATGGGTCCTTCCTTCATTTATTGTGCTGAGTACTTCCTGGACCCTCTTTGCCTTGAGACTGGGTTCCTTCAGTTTGGGGAAATCTCCTAATACTTCTTTGATAATTTCCTTCTCTCTGTTTACTCTGCTCTATTTTTAGGTACTAAACCTGAGTTAGTGTTGTGTCTCTTAATATGTTTCTTTTCTAGCATTTTGCATCTTTTTGTGATTTTCCATGTCTTCTTGATTTCCAGGTTTGGTTTTTGTTTTTTTTTTTTTTGGTAATCATTTTATCTGTAAGAGGCCTTTTGTTTCCTGAATGTTCCTTTTCAGTATAATTAATATACTTTAAGTATATTATACTTAAATTTGCTTTTGTCTTGTATTTACTCTAGTTCCTAAAATTGTTCTATTTCCACCAGCTTTTCTATTTACCTTGGAATTTTTACTCTTATTTTTTTAATACTTTACATATTTTATTTTATTCTTATTATTTTTTTAAAGATTTTATTTATATGACAGAGGGAGAGAGGTCACAAGTAGGCAGAGAGGCGGGCAGAGAGAGGGGGGAAGCAGGCTCCCTGCTGAGCAGAGAGCCCGATACGGGGCTTGATCCCAGGACCCTGAGATCATGACCTGAGCCAAAGGCAGAGGCTCCAACCCACTGAGCCACTCAGGCGCCCCTTTATTCTTATTTTTAAAGTAATCTATACACCCAGCATGGGACTCAAACTCATGACCCTGAGATCAAGAGTCACCAGCTCTACGAACTGAGGCAACCACTTTCCTCTTTTAAATTTTTACCCAAGTTTTATAATTTAAAGAGTCCAATAATTTTCTAAAGCATTATAGGAAAACCAATATCTGCTGCCTTTGTACCACCACTCCCTTGCCAGAACCTATGTCCCAAAGCAATAATTTTATATATATATTTAAGATTTGTTTATTTACTGGAGAGCAGGAGAGCGTGAGTGTGCGGAGGAGAGACGGGCAGAGGGAAAGGGAGAGGGAGTCTCAAGCAGACTCTGCACTGAGTGTGGAGCCTGACCTGGGGCTTGATCTTTGGACCCTGAGACCATGACCTGAGCTGAAACCAGGAGTTGAATGTTTAATCGACTGTGCTACCCAGGTGCCCCTAAGGCAGCAGTTATAATTTTAATTATTTTGTTGTATTTTTCTTGAACCCATGAATTTCTGTCCATATCTCTAATGAACAAGTTTTGTTTCTACTTGATTTTTCAGTTTTAGGCATTATCTGTTGGTGCTTCATTATGAAAATGAGGATTTAGCTCTTGTTCCTCCTACACTCATACAGTTTCTATCTCTTCATGGTTGCATTTTTTTTTTTTTTTTTTTTAAAGATTTTATTTATTTGGCAGAGAGAAACACAGTGAGAGAGGGAACACAAGCAGAGGGAGTGGTAGCGGGAGAAGCAGGCTTCCCGCCGAGCGGGGAGCCCGATGCGGGGCTCGATCCCAGGTCTCTGGGATCTGACCTGGGCCGAAGGCAGACGCTTAACGACTGAGCCACCCAGGTGCCCCTTCATGGTTGCATATTATAATTTGGTTAGATCAATAGTCAGTATTTACATTATTATGTCTATGTAAACACCATTCACAGCTGAGCTGTGTAGAATATATACTATGATTATTTGTCCTTTCCCACACATCATTTTGTTTTCTAGAGTTAATAATTGTTACATTTCTGTTTGTATTGTTTTCTGTGCAGTTATTAAAGCCCAAACTTTTCTCTAGTTGTCTAAATCTCCCCTCAGGATACTCAGTTGCATCAGATATTCTGCCAGTTTATTTTCCTGAATAAGTCTGTTCCAGAGCCTTTTGACCTGCTCTAGTCTGGGCCCTATACCTTCTCTGGTGCCCAACTGTGATGCTGGCACCTCCCTTCATCATCCTGGGGATGGCCTTAGCTTCTCACTTCTGTGCGTCTCCTCCTCCAGGATCTTTCTTGACTTACACCCTTATTTTTGTGAAGTATATCCTTTAGTAGTTTGCTGAGAAATGGTGCAAGAGATGTAAGTTGTTTAGATCTTGGTTGTCTGAAAATGTCTTTATTCTGTCATCATGATTGATTGTATAGAATTCTATATAATACAGAATTCTATAAAATATTCCTTTGCCTTCCACCCTCCAAAGTTGCTCTTTTTTTTTTTTTAAAGTTTTTATTTATTCACTTGACAGAGAGAGAGAGAGAACAAGCAGAGGGAGAGGGAGAAGCAGGCTCCCCGCTGACCAGGGAGCCCAACATGGGGCTTCATCCCAGGACCTGGAGATCATGACCCAAACCGAAGGCAGACACCCAACCACCTGAGCCACCCAGGCACCCCCAAAGTTACTGTTGATAAGTCAGAAGCCATTCTGATTCCCAGTCTTTCTGGTTTTTTTCCTCCCCTTTTGGAAGCTGGGGACTTCTCTCTGTCTGCAGAATTCTGAAATTTCATGATGCTGCACCTTTGTGTAGATCTGTTTTAGCCACTGCGTGGAGTACTCACAAGACCTTTTCTCCCTAAACACCCATCTTTCAGTCCTGGAAATTTCCTTGAAATTATTCTGTTCATGATTTTCTTTTCTTTTCTTTTCTTTTTCTTTTTCTTTTTCTTTTTCTTAAGATTTTATTTATTTATTTGACAGAGAGAGATCACAAGTAGGTAGAGAGGCAGGCAGAGAGAGAGGGGGAAGCAGGCTCCCCGCCGAGCAGAGAGCCCGATGCGGGGCTCGATCCCAGGACCCTGAGATCATGACCTGAGCCGAAGGCAGAGGCTTTAACCTAACCCACTGAGCCACCCAGGCGCCCCTCTGTTCATGATTTTCTCCTCTGTTTTTTCTTTCTTTTTTTTGGAAGACATATCATTTGATGTTAATCTGTCCCTCTGATTCCTTTCTTTGTTTTTTTTTTTTTTTTAAAGATTTTATTTATTTGACAGAGAGAAACACAGCGAGAGAGGGAACACTAGCAGAGGGATTGGTAGCGGGAGAAGCAGGCTTCCTCCCGAACAGGGAGCCCGATGCGGGGCTCGATCCCAGGACCCTGGGATCATGACCTGAGCTGAAGGCAGACGCCTAACGACTGAGCCACCCAGGCGCCCCACCTCTGATTGCTTTCTTTTTTCCTCTTCAATTTTCCATTCTTTCTTCCCTTTATGAGTCTACTTTTTTTTTTTTTTTAAGATTTTATGTTTAAGTAATCTCTATACCCAACTTCTTGTGTTGCACATTCCACTGACTTTGCCAGCCAGCTGCCCCTGGTTCTACTTTCTAAGACATTTCCTCAGCCTTATTTTCAAACCCTTCCATCCAGCATTTTTATTTCTTCTATCATTTCAATGTTATTTCTCTGAGGATATACATGGTATGTGTTTTCTTTCTTTCTTTTCTTTTTTTAAGATTTTATTTATTTATTTGACAGAGAGAGAGAGATCACAAGTAGGAAGAGAGGCAGGCAGGGGCGCCTGGGTGGCTCAGTCGTTGAGCATCTGCCTTCGGCTCAGGTCATGATTCCAGAGTCTTGGGGTCGAGC
>CM053619.1:17569811-17582687 GCA_028646535.1 Procyon lotor | reverse complement strand
TTTTTTTTTTTTTAAAGATTTTATTTATTTGAGAGAGAGAAAACATGAGCAAGGGGAGGAGCAGAGGGAGAAGCAGACACTCCGCCGAGCAGGAAGCCAGTCGTGGGGCTGGATCCTAGAACTCTGGGATTATGACCTGAGCTGAAGGCAGACACTTAACTGACTGAGGCACCCAGATGCTCCATTCCCTCTATGTTTTCTTTTCTCTCGTTTTGACCCCTGTATAACATGAAAGATGTTTTTCTTAGGTGTTTGGTAATCATTTCCTCTGTTGACTTTTAGGAGTTAGGGTACTGGAGTGCCTGGCTGCTAGTCGGAAGAGCACGCAACTCTTAATCTCAGGGTTATAAGTTTGGTCCCACACTAGGTGTAGAGATTACTTAAATAAATAAAATTTTAAAACAAGAAAACAGGATACCAAAAAGTTGATTAGAAGTTTTATATGTTTAGATAGGGCTCTTTTCTGTGTTTTCCATTGTGAAGTGATCTATGTGGGCCGTATTTGGGGAACCCCAGTGTCAGTGTCTTTGGATCTTTGCTCTTTATGGGATCATAGTTGCTAGAGGAATGCCAGCATTCCAGCAGGTGGGCAGGCTGGGGATCTGAGCAGTCTCTGGACTTCAGTTTATTTCCTCTGTTTTTAACAATAGGGCCTTTGCCCTCCACTCTCTGGTGTCCCCTTAACTAGAGATGCTACATGTAACTCTCTTCAGAGGGTAAAGTTCTCAGCCTCTGCCTGTGGGAAAGGATCTGCTGTATTGACTGCTTCAGCCCTGTCTTGCTCTCCTCTTCTAGAGGTGCCCGGCACTGCCAGTCCCTGAATCTCCTGGGGTTCTGTTCATGGACCATAGGGGACTGCTTCTCATTCTTCTTCACTGCTAGCACCAGAGTCAGCCTGCTCAGGTTTGTTATGTCAGTTATTAATTTGTCTGCTTTTTAAAACTTGGTTTATTGAGGTATAATTGACATACAGTAAACTATATATGGATCCCATCCCTCTGCTCCCCTTTGAAGCCACATCCCTAGAAAGAGTCGTCTGTATTCATTATTTTAGATCCCTTTTTCCTGTTTTCTCATGAACCCATTCCAGTCAAGCCTGGATCTACCATTCAACCCAGACTGCTCGCCAAGGTCACAGATGACCCCCTGCCTCTGATGTTGCTAAATGAGATGGTCAGTTCTTAATCCTCAGCTTACTTAACCTGTCAGCCTCTGTACAATTTGATATGTATGCACCCGTGAAACCATTATCACCGTGAGGACAATGAACATATTCCTCATCCCCAGAAGTTTCTTCGGCTTCTTTATAACCTTTCCTTCCTGTCTCTCCCTGTCCCTAAGCAACCACTAATCTGTTTTCTGTCACTTTGATTAGTTTTTGTTTTCTAGAATTTTATATAAATGGAATCCTACAGTTTATACCCTTTTTTTAAAATTTTATTTATTATTTATTTTAAAGATTTTATTCGTTTATTTGACCAAGAGAGAGAGATCACAAGTAGGCAGAGAGAAAGGGAGAAACAGGCTCCCCGCCAAGCAGAGAGCCCGATGCGGGGCTCAATCCCAGGACCCTGAGATCATGGCCTGAGCCAAAGGCAGAGGCTTAACCCACTGAGCCACCTCGGCACCCCTCTACTCTTTTTTTTTTTTTAAATCTTTCACTCAGTGTAATTATTTTGAGATTCATCCATGTTTTTGCATGTCAGTAGTTCATTGCCTGTTACTGCTGAGTGATATTTCATTAGATGGATATACACAGTTTGTTTTGGTTCCAGTCATCAGCTCTCACAAATAAAGTTGCCGTGAACATTTGCGTACATGTTTTTACGTGCATGTACTTTCATTTCTCCTAAGAATGGAATGGCTGAGTCACATGGTTAGTATATGCTTAACTTTTTTTTTTTTGTCAATTCTTTCTGTCTTTTAAGTAATCTCTGCACTCAATGTGGGGCTCAAACTCACAACCTCGAGATCAGGAATTGCCTGCTGCCCTGACTGAGCCAACCAGACACCCCAGTATATGTTTAACTTTTAAAGAAACTGCTAAGCTGTTTTCCAAAGTGATTGTACCATTTTACAATCCCACCTGCAGTGTGTAATAGTTCCAGTTGCTCCACATCCTCATGAACACTTGGTGTGGTCAATGGGATTCTTTTTTTTTTTTTTTTTTCCTTTGAGGTTTATTTGAGAGAGAGAGAGAGAGAGAGAGAGAGACTGAGCATGTGTGAGAGAAGACAAGCCAGGGGAGGGACAGACAAGGAGGGAGATGAAGAGAGAATCTCAAGCAGACTCTGCGCTGAGCATGGAGCTGAACTCAGACCTCCATCCCGGGACCCCAAGACCATGACCTGAGCCAAAACCAAGAGTCAAGACACTCAACCAACTGAGCCACCCAGACACCGCTAGGCACGCTAATAACTACATAGTTGGTTGACTTTTTAGCTTAAGAAACTGAATTGCTATCATCTGTCTCATACTTTGTCCTTTCTTTGTGGGTTTATTCCTTCAAAAGTTATTTAATCAGTGGAATAGAATAGTCAGAAATAGACTGACACAAATATGGATAATTGACTTTTTATAAAGGTGCAAAGTCAGTTCAGTGGAGGAAGGATAGTCTTTTCAACAAATGGTGCTATAACAATAGGACATTTATTTGCAAAAGAATGAACTCCAACCTGTAGCTCACACTTATACAAAAATTAACGCAAAATAGATCAGTGACTTAAAAGTGAAGCAGAACTATGAGGTGTTTTGAAGAAAACGTGGGAGAAAAAGCTTCACAACCTTGGGTTAGACAGAGTTTTCAGATATGACATCAAAAGCATAATCCATGAAAGAACAAACTGAGAGCTGGGCTAACTCAGAATTAAAATCTTTTGCACTACAAAAGATGTGTTGACGGAATGAAAAGACAGGTCACAGCCCTAGAGAAAATATGTGTAAATCGAATGCATCTGACAAAGGACTTAACGTCCAGAATATATGAAGAACTCTCAAAACTGAAGAATAAAAAAGGGGGCAAAAGATTTGAACAAGAACTTAACCCAAGGATGGTATATGCTGGCAAAGAAGTGCATGAAAAGATGTTTAACCTAATCATCAGTGTTGAGGGAAATGCAGATTAAAACCACAATGAATTGCCACTGCATGCCTGTTAGAATGACCAAAAACAAACACGTGACAACTCCCAGGCGACACCTAGGATGCAGGGCAGTCAGACTTGCAGACATTCGTGGTGGGAATGCAAGGGAGGACCACCACTTCAGATGAGAGTTGAATAGTTTTTTTTATTAAGTTCAATATGTATTTGCCAGATGTCCAGCAGAATTACTTAGATGTTTACCAGAGAGAAAGGAAAGTGTATATGCATACAAAGACTTGTACATGCATATTTATTGCAGCTTTATTCACAATCATCAAAAAATGGAAACAGTCCAAATGTCTTCCAGTAGGCACATAAACAAATTGTGGTACCTTATTCAGCCATAAAAAGGAGCAGACTTGATAAATGCGAAAACGTGGATGAATCTCAATGGTCTTATGCTAAGTGAAAGATGCCAGTCTCAAAAGATTATATACTTTACAGTTTATGTTGCCATTCTGGAGAAGGTAAAATAACAGGGATGAAGAACTGATCGGGCTGGCAGAGGTTAGGGGTGGATGAGAGGTTTCACTGCATAGGGGCAGCAGCCTTGCTTTCTTTGTTCTGGAAGTTTCTACGTCTTCAGTAGCCTCATTTCCTTAGAGTGTTTCCCACCTGTTTTTCCACAGTGGTTCACCACTGGACCCTACAGCTTGCCTGGACTGTGGACATTTTGCTTGGAATGAGGGGATGGGGGGCGATAGTTGTGTGCTTACTCCCAGATGAGTCTGGGAATATTTCTTATGGTAATGGATACATGATACAGTACTTCTAGGGATGGAGGAATGGGCTACATCAACCTATAGTGTCATTTTTTGCTTGAAAAATATATCTTTGGTACTAAAACCTTACCCAGAAGAGAATAATAGATTGCACAGAGCTTCTAGATTTTGATGTGGGTTAGAACTGAAAAATGAGATGTCTTTAAACTCTTTTTCCTTCTCTCTTTGATAAGTGATATAATGTGGTTTGGACACTCAGAGATTCCTGAGATTCCAGGTTCTGGTTGATGATTTACTGCAAAATTGCTTATAAATTGAAGTAGAAAATGTTTTGCAGACCTGGCAGCTTTCTGGCTTCACACCCATTTGTCACCCAGCATTTCCCTTTGTGTATAGAACAAGAATTAATTAGGCTGCACTGCAGGAAAAGTTTATGGCTATAATTTATATAGGATGAATTTCTTTTTAAAGAGACAGCATTGTTTTGTTATACCTATATACATATAAGTGCGTATATATATAAAGTGATTTTTTTCTCTTAAAGCGGCGTCTGTGAGCTTCCGGAGTAAGCCTTCATTTTTCTGCTTAATGCAAGACATTGGTGGACTAGATGCTTTTATAGTGATTGCTTTCTGATCAAACTGTTGGTTTTCTGTTTGTTTTAAATTCATTGTGTGCTAGTGAGCAGCACTCAGTTGTAGGTTTGCATTTTAGACATCGGTCAGACTTGTCTGGTTTCCAGAGCTTTGTATTCTTTTGGTCTCTTCGAAGACTTAGGATTCTGTCTTTTTTTTTTTTTTTTTTTAGGGTCTTGCTCATTCAATTAATGTTTTCATAATCAATGCAAGTCAGAACTTGCAATTTGTTCCTGATTTGCACATTAAAGAGCTCCATTAATTAAGGATCCTGGTGTTTGGCATGTTCCCGCAGGATCTGTGCATTATTTACACGGTGAAAGTGCAAGATGCACGCTTCACAGTTGTAGTGGCAATTGCAGTTAATCCTGCTTTTTCTCTTTCTTTCTTCTTTTTTTCTTTTTGCTCGTGAATAACAATTAATTCACAACTCATTGAAACTCCTAAGGGATACATTGGACCAAAATAGGAACAAGTGATTCAAATGAGGGGGCCACAGTGGAAGAGTAGAAAGTAAATCCTTTGTTTAAAAGGGGAAAATCCCCCTGGAAGACACAGAGAATTTATGTGTTTGGTTTTTGTGGGTTGTTGCACTTGGCTGCATATAAGAGGCATAATGGCATTGAGTTGTAATTCTGTTTACTCTGATTTTGCAGATTTCTTTCCTCTCTGTAATAGTAGTTGTACTGATAAATGAAATTGCCTTTTGGAACCTAAATGACCCCAGAGAGTTAGACAAACATATCCCTATGCTTATGTCAAGTAAACTGTTTCACAATATTCCTATTTTTAGTTGCTTTTTCATGGAATCACTTCCCAGAGTGTTTGGGTTCTGTTACCATTTCTTTTGGAAGCTGAGTCTAAGGCCGGGGTTGTGTAAGATTGTATAAAAGGCAGTTTGGAAACATGAAATCAGATCACTGGTTCAGCAGGTTCCTCCTTTCTGGTCTCAGCCATGGCTAATGCTTATCTATTCCTGATGCATTTTCCTAATAGTAGCTAGCCTATCTTTAAAAATACTATGAGGGGGCGCCTGGGTGGCTCAGTCGTTAAGCGTCTGCCTTCAGCTCCGTCATGATCTCGGGGTCTTGGGATCAAGCCCCGCATCGGGCTCCCTGCTCGGCGGGGAGCCTGCTTCTCCCACTACCATTCCCTCTGCTTGTGTTCCCTCTCTCGCTGTGTTTCTCTCTGTCAAATAAATAAAATCTTTTAAAAAAAGTTTAAAAAAAAATAAAATAAAAATACTATGAGAAGTTGCAAAGCATTTTCAAGAGTGGAGATACTTTTTCTCTGGTATATATGAAACTTCCTAGGGTTTTTGTGGGACTTAATTTATCCTTATGTTCTTCTGCTACTATAGATATATAAAATCCATATATATCTTTATATAAGTATATGTATATGTAATATTCACTGTAAAATTATGTATATACAGTATTGACGTATGTAAAGGAAAAAGTAAAAGTTCTCCCACTTTCCCAAATCCCTGTACTTTCTTCTCAGAGAAAACAATGTGAGGTGTATTATCCCAGACATTTTAATATATACATATTTTCTTCCACTATATATTTTCCATTAAGTTTTACTGGAAGTTTGATGAAGGGAGGGGATGGGAAGATCAGTTTGAGAAAAAAAATAGGCTATAATTTTGCTTAAGAATTATCTTAGAAAAAATCTGAATATCATGATACCTTTAAGACATAATTCTCTGTTGATTATTATAATTGTTGTGTTTATAACCTGACCCCGAATAAGTTTCTTTATATGATTTGCTTTGAAAGTTTGTTATACTTGGACTGCACTTGACTTTAGTTTGAGTTCTTTGGTAATTTTTAATTAACTTTCATATGATATTGATTGTTTTGCTTGGTATTTAGTTTCAGATCTGTCACATTCTGTTTTTCTTGAGGCAGTTGGATAAATTAGCCTCCAGATAATACCCAAAACGCTACAATTTTGAGAAGAGTTTTTACTAGCTATTCATACTATTTCATACAAGGAGAATTTTTATTATTTTGTAAGGAATCTCTATGCCCAATGTGGGGCTTAAACTCATGACCCCAAGATCAAGAATTGCACACTGTTCTGACTGAGCCAGCCAGGTTCCCCCCCACACAAGGAAAATTTTTATGTATAGACAAGCTATGTAGACAGTCTTAAAGATTCTACATTCTCAAGATGGTACATGAATGTTACGTAGTGAGGGTTAGGGGGAAGGGCAGAGAAAGATGTTCTAACTCAAGTTCTAACTAGAAAGCATTTCTGGTGTCCTCAGTAAAACTCATAAGGTAAAAGAATATGACTGAAAGAAAATCAAATGTGACAATTTGAGAATCAGGATGATCATTTTACTTCTGTCTCAGTATTTTCATTGTGCAAGTATAATGTCAGATTTGCCCTTATTCTTACAACTAGTAAAAATAGCTCCAGTTTGGTCCTTGTGTACTACTGTCCAGGCACTGTCTCTGTTAAGTTCTTTTTTTTTTAAGATTTTATTTATTTATTTGACACAGAGAGAGAGAGATCACAAGTAGGCAGAGAGGCAGGCAGAGAGAGGGGGAAGCAGGCTCCCTGCTGAGCAGAGAGCCCGATGCGGGGCTCGATCCCAGGACACTCAGAT
Source organism: Procyon lotor (assembly GCA_028646535.1). Lineage (NCBI taxonomy): Eukaryota > Metazoa > Chordata > Mammalia > Carnivora > Procyonidae > Procyon > Procyon lotor. The sequence goes on along the minus strand of CM053619.1, from coordinate 17,575,568 downwards.
CATGACCCGAGTCGAAGGCAGAGGCTTTAACCCACTGAGCCATCCAGGCGCCCCTCTGTTAAGTTCTTTTTTTTTTCTCTCTCTTTTTTTTTTTCTGTTAAGTTCTTTACAAATGTCTCATTTAGTCCCCACAACAGCCTGTGAAGTAAGTACTAATAACTGTGCCATACATGTGGAGAAGTGAAGTCTTGGAAAGGGTTAAGGAACTGGTGTAAGGTCACAGGTTTGTTAGAGGCAAAGTCAGAGTGGAAACCAGGGTCTGCTCCGAGTCATAACCCCTGCTCTTGGCCACATAACCCAGCCACTGTGCCTGCCTGTACTATTTTTTTTTTTTTTTAAGATTTTATTCATTTATTTGACACAGAGAGATCACAAGTAGGCAGAGAGGCAGGCAGAGAGAGAGGGGGAAGCAGGCTCCCTGCTGAGCAGAGAGCCCGATGTGGGGCTCGATCCCAGGACCCAGAGATCATGACCTGGGCCGAAGGCAGACGCTCAACGACTGAGCCACCCAGGCACCTCATGCCTGCCTGTCCTTTAACTCTTTTGTCTGTTGTTTTTGGTTTTGTTTTTTAACATTATTTATTTGATTGTTTGTTTGTTTATTTATTTACTTTTTTGAGAGAGCACTCGGCTGACCTGGGGGGAGGGGTAGAGGGCCACAGAGAATCCCAAGCAGACTCCCTGCTGAGTGTGGAACGGACCCCAGGCTCGCTCTCTGAGATCATGACCTGAGCTGAAATCAAGAGTCAGGCGCTCAACTAACTGAAGTCACTCAGGTGTTCTGCTTTTTTTTCTCTTTAAAAAAAGTATAAGGGTGATGGAAGAAATACCAGAGCTTGAAGAAGTGAAGGCAGGAGCAATATGGAGATGAAGTTCTTGTAAAACAGAAGGTTTAGAGTGACTAGTAATTGTATCCTTCAGTTTTTCGAAGATCTTTCCCACATACTACCTTGCAGTAAGAGAGCTAGAAGGGCCCTGGGGCTCAGCTGATCTACTCCCTTCTGTAGGCAGGTAAGCCTTTTTTTTTAAATAATAGAGAAATCTGTCAATAAGCTTTTTGCTTACTATATGATACATATTCCTTAAATAAAATTTAGTAAATGGCCAAAACAAATGTAAGGAAGTAATCTTCTCTAATCCCAGCACCTCGAATTAAGTACTTTTAATACTTTGTTGTACAGTATATATCTTTTCCGATTTTTTTCCCCACTGTGGGCATGTAGTTAGAATTAAAGTCGAACCATATTCTATATTCTGTTTTGCAATCTGGTTTTTCTCCTACTTAACAAAGATTATGGATATTTTTCCATGTCATTAAATATTCTTCTACAGGATTTTTTTTTTAAGATTTTATTTATTCACTAGATAGAGACACATGGAGAGAGGAAACACAAGGGAGGAGAGTAGGAGTGGGAGAGGGACAAGCAGGCCTCCCACCAAGCAAGGACCCCGATGTGGGGCTTGATCCCAGGACCTGAGCCCAAGGCAGACGCTTAACGACTGAGCCACCCAGGCACCACCCTACAGGATTATTTTTAATGGCAGCATAGATTTTCCATCATAGGGATAGTTTGACCAGTTCTTTATTGTTGGACATTTGGATTGTTTCCATGTTTTCATTTTCATAAATAATGTAATAAACATTATTGTTACTAAATCTTTACTTACATCCACAATTACTTTGTTGTGTGAAATAAATTTCTGGATGTGGAAATAGTATGTGTTCTAAGGGTATGTGAAATTTTAAGGCTTTAGATCTGTATTGCCAGATCACCCTCCAGAAAGGTTGTATCACTTTACTTTCAGACCTTCTATATATGAATGTCAGTTTCCCTTAGCCTTGTCAACAGTGGACTTTAACTTTGTTTCATCTTTGTCACTTTGATAAATGGAAAATGGTTTCTGTTTATTTTAGTTTACATTTTTTAAAATTTACACTTCTTAGTCTTTAATGAATGTAAACATTTTTTCCCTTACATTTATTGGTCCTTGGCATTTCTTTTGTGAATCACACAGGGAAAATTTTAAACTATTCTAGGGATAGAGGATCTCCTTATCAATCAAACTTATGGCCACCTCTAATTTCTCCTGCCTTTGTTTTAATCTCTTTCTCCTTGTTTGATTTTCTGTTGACAGGTAGAATTCTACCTCAGAAGACCTCTTTGTATTATTGTATATATTTAATCTTAATTATTACTTTCTTTAATAGTCAAAAAAGTAAAATGTGTTTATAGTAAAAATATTTTTTTTTTCAAACAGTATTGGTCCCCCTCCTCCCCAACTGAAATATAACATGGATTGTGAAAGTCTTCTTTTTCCCTACTGTAAATGGTACTCTTCAGAGGTAACCATTTTTAGCAATTTGGAGCATATCTTCCAGATACTTTGTCAGTTTAAACTTTTTTTAAACCATAAATTACATCATACTTTATATATCTTCCCATGTTAATGAATATAAATCTGCCTTTTCTTTCTTGAAAAAAAAATACTTGGCTATCTTTTCTTTTTTTTTTCTTTTTTTTTTAAAAGATTTTATTTATTTATTTGACAGAGAGAGATCACAAGCAGGCAAAGAGGCAGACAGAGAGAGGCGGGGGAAGCAGGCTCCCTGCTGAGCAGAGAGCCCGACTCGGAGCTCTATCCCAGGACCCTGAGATCATGACCTGAGCCGAAGGCAGAGGCTTTAACCCACTGAGCCACCCAGGCGCCCCTTGGCTATCTTTTCTTTTTCTTGAAGTATTTTATTATTTTTTTTCTTTTTAAAGATTTTATTTATTTGACAGAGAGAGAGAGATCACAAGTAGGCAGAGAGGCAGGCAGAGAGAAAGAGGGAGAAGCGGGCTCTCTGCTGTGGGCTTGATCCCAGGACCCTGAGATCATGATCTGAGCCGAAGGCAGAGGCTTTAACCCACTGAGCCACCCAGGCGCCCCTTCTTGAAGTATTTAAAGTAAATTACAATCACATTGTTAGTTTACCTCTAAATACTTATGTAAGTGGTTCTTAAAAAATGAGAATATTTTTTACATAACACTGTCATCTCACCTAGCCAAATTAATACTTCCTAATAATCCTAATAATATGTCCACTCCATATTCTGATTACTTCAGTTATCCCAAAAAGTATTTTATAATTTAGTTTATTCAGAACAAGTTCCGTTTATAATTATCCTTTTCAACAGCTGCATAGAAAGTTATCTGGCTAAACTAAATTAATTTAACCAATCCCCTGTAAATGGGCACTTAAGATGTTTGCAATTTTTTACCAGTCATAAACAATGCTAAAAATAATGTTTTTTGTACCTGCCTCTTTGCTTTCTTATCTGATTATTTTGTTAGGATTAATTTCTAGAAATGGAATAGTAGGGTGAGGTGGTATGCATGTGCAAACCTTTGATACATTTTCCAGATTTCTTTCTGGATATGTTGTGCTAATTAAACTCTTATCGGTTGTGTATGGAGAGTGCCCCTTTCCTCACATTCTTGCCAGCATCAAGTAATATCAGAAAAATATCACATTGTTTTAGGCTTCCTTTTCTTTTTCTTTTTCCTTTTCTTTTTCCTTAAGTGAAGCCAGACGGCTGTTCTGATGTGTTTGGCTCTTTGAATTTTGGAAACTATTAATCCATTTCTTACCATTCTTTTTTTCACATTAAGCAAATATACCTTCATTTGCCTTACCAGGCCTGCCTTCTGTCCATATGGATTTGGGCTTCCTTTATTTTATCCACTTTGTTTTTCCCAGTGTGGGAACCAAATTTGGACATAGTATTTTAACCGAGCCTGACTAGTACTGTGTTTTGTTTTAATTTTTGTTTTTATCATGTAGTGGTATTAGGGAGGAAGGCCAGTTTTGTCGTTTCTTTTTTCTTTTTAAGATTTTATTTATTCATCTGAGAGCGAGAGCGAGCGAACGAACATGAGCAGGAGGGAGGGACAGAGGGAGAGGGAGAAGCAGACACCCCGCTGAGCAGGGAGCCTGATGCAGGACTCGATCCCAGGACCCTGGGTTCGTGACCTGAGCCAAAGGCAGAAACTTAACTGAGTCACCCACACGCCCGTGTTTTGTCATTTCTTATAATTGAAAATGTCATTGTACTTTGCTTCCCAGATTGTTTTGATACGTAACCATTTAAGGAAACATTGATGTAGAAAATGAACAATATGTAGTTCTTTTTAAAGCTTGTAGTAGTGTTTAATTTTCTTTATCAGTGTGAGGGCAGTATAATAGTACCCACTTCCAACGGTTATTGAGAGGGTTTAAATGACTTATGTAATACAGATAAAGTGCCTAGACTAGAGCCTGCAACTTCATGGGTTCTTCGTGATGTTAACTATTACTAGTGATAGTATGGTTTTTTTCTTTGGGTGTGTCTCTATGCCTACAGGATTTGTTTCCCCTTCATAAAAGGGTTATGTTAATGAATACCAATACTATACTTGCAGTTAGTTTCGAAAACTTGAAATGCACATATAAGAGCATGCCAAGAAAATTATTAGGATGCCATTTTTATTCAGTTACTCATTCAGCAGCCTACCATTTGCCAATACCAGGCACACCAAGGTGTATTGTCCACAACCCCTATCTCAAGGAGCTCATAGTAAGGTGTGGAGATAGGTAAACCACTTCCAAAGCATAAATATTTAAGTGTTTTCACATGAAAGCAATCTCCCAAAGTGTTTCCATTTTGGGTTGACAAATGAATAATGCTTAGTCTTTTTTTTTTTTTAAGATTTTATTTATTTATTTGACAGAGAGAGAACAAGCCAGGGGAGGGGCAGGCAGAGGGAGAGGGAGAAGCAGGCTTCCCCAGGATGAGGGAGCCCGATGCGGGGCTCCATTGCAGGACTCTGGGATCATGACCTGAGCAGAAGGCAGTCGCCCAACTGACTGAGCCAGCCAGGCTCCCCGATAATACTTAGTCTTACTAATACTAAAAGAAACACAAAATAATCTTATTTTCTGAGCCTCAGTTTATCCATGTAAGTGGTAATGATTACTGTGTCTTCATTTGAATGCATTATAATGTTTGTAAGTTCTGAAATCTGGTAACATGGTTTTGAGACTCTTAGGAGTAACCTATACATCTTAACAGTTACAGAAAAAAGTTAAGTTTGATTGCTTGGCTTTTGTTAACAAAAATCAGACTGTCGAGGATACATACTTGTTGAAGTTAGCGAGTATGTAGTTCACATTTTGTCTGGTTGTCAGCATTTACCTTTGGAAATGATAGTGTAATTAGATGTTCTGCCATGGGGCTGAGGCATCATTTCTCTGGAGCAAACGTATATTTGTAGAATACCTTTTAGGGCCCAAGTGATGGCATGGCAGGGGACAGGGTGAGGTAGTGTACAACTAGCGAAATCTCCGGTAGTGTACAACTAGCGAAATCAGACTCGGTACAATATGACAAGTGCTGTAGCAATGATGTGAATGATTATGAGAAAGGAGTGATCGATTCTGCCTGGGAATCCCCATTTTTCAGATCCATACTGTAGAAAGAATTTGGGCATTTAGATTAGGAGTAGTTTCATTGCCTAAGAGGCTGTTCATCTAAAGGCTTTTTTTTTTTTTTTTTTTTTAAAGATTTTATTTATTTGACAGAGAGAAACACAGCGAGAGAGGGAACACAAGCAGAGGGAATGGTAGCGGGAGAAGCAGGCTCCCTGCCGCGCAGAGAGCCCGATGCGGGGCTCGATCCCAGGACTCTGGGATCTGACCTGGGCCGAAGGCAGACGCTTAACGACTGAGCCACCCAG
>CM053619.1:17534113-17562293 GCA_028646535.1 Procyon lotor | reverse complement strand
ACACACACACACACACACACACACACACACTGGAATACTAAGCCATCAAAAATGAAATCTTACCATTGCAATGATGTGGATGGAACTAGAGGGTATTATGCTAAGCAAAATAAGTCAAAGACAGTTAATCATGATCTCACTGATATGTGGAATTTAAGAAACAAAACTGAGGATCATAGGGGAAGAGAGAAAAAAATAAAACAAGATGAAAACAGAGGAAAACAAACTATAAGAGACTCATAATCATAGGAAACAAACTGAGGGTTGCTGGAGGGGAGGGGTAACTGGGTGATAGACATTAAGGAGGCCATGTGGTGTAATGAGCATTGTGTATTATATAAGACTGATTAATCCCTGACCTCTACTTCTAAAACCAACAATACATTATACGATAATTAGTTGGATTTAAATGGGAAAAAAAGTTGGACACTTAACCAACTGAGCCACCCAGGCCCCCTGTTTTTGTTTTTTTTAATTCAAGCACTCTTGGGATGGTTTTTAAAAAGGGTAATTTTTTTTTTTTAAAGATTTTATTTATTAGAGAGAGAGAATGTGGGGACTGGTACCTAGAATATATAAAGAGCTCTTACAGCCCAATAATAAAAAGACAACCTTATTAAAGAATGGCCCAGGCTTATCTGAATAGACATTTCTCCAAAGAAGATAGACAAATGATCAGTAAGCACAAGAGGATGCTCAACCTCATTAGCCATCAGGGAAATGCAAATCAGAACCACAATGAAATAATACTTTATACCCACTAGGATGGGTATCAAAAAGTCAGATAATAACAAGTGCTGGGACGCCTGGGTGGCTCAGTTGATTAAGCTGCTGCCTTTGACTCAGGTCATGATCGTAGGGTTCTGGGATGGAGTCCTGCATCAGGCTCCTTGCTCGGCGGGGAGCCTGCTTCTCCCTCTGCCTGCTCTGCCTGCCACTCCCCTTGCTTGTGTGTGTGTGTGTGTGTCTCTCTCTCTCTGACAAATAAATGAATGAAATCTTTAAAAAAAAAAAAAAAGATAATAACAAGTGCTGATGAGGATGTAGAAAAATCAGACCTGTCCAGCACTGCTGGTGGGAATGTAAATTGATGCACCTGCTTTGGAAAACAGGCTGGCAGTTCCTCAAGATGTCAAAGGTAGAGCTACTATGTGACCTAGCAGTTCCACTCCCATGTATTTACCCGAGAGAAATGAAAGCACATGTCTGCACAAAAACTTGTCATGGATATCCATAACAGCATTACTCGTAATAACCTCAGATATCCCTCAATTAATGAATAGGTAAAATATGGTATGTCTCTACAGTGGAATATCATTCAGCTGGAAACACTGATATATGCCATAACACGTATAAACCTTGGAACACATGTTAAGTGAAATAAGCTAGTTGTAAAAGACCATAAAATATGTGATTGCATTTGTATGAAATGTCCAGAATGGGCATAGCATAAAGATAGAAAGATGAGTGATTGCTTGGGGCAATGGGAGTTTGTGAGTGAGGCTTGCTGGGGATGACAGCTCATAGGTCTGGGATTTCTTTTAGTGGGATGAAAATGTTTGGTGATTGCACAACTCTGTGAATTGACCAAAATACACTGAATTATATACTTCTTGCATGGGTAAATTATATAGTAAGTGAATTATATCTCAATAAAGTTGTTAACAATTGCTTGGCATTACCAGCAGCAAATCAAAATAAGTGTTGTTGATATTATTTCTAGTGTGTTGCCATGTTTTGTTTTCAGGAGCAGAAAAATATTCATAAGGGCTCTAATCAATATATCCTTGAACCTTCTGTCTTTTTTCCCCTTTGGGAATTACAAAATTGCTCGTGTGAATTTGCAGACTGGCAAGATTTTTCAGAACACCTGTAGTGGTCCCTCCCCCTCAATCCACAGGGGATATGATCCAAAACTTCCAGTGGATCACTGAAACCATGGATAGTACCAAGCCCTAAATACACATTTTTTCTGCACATACACACTGTGATAAAGTTTAATTTCTAAATTGGGCGCATTAAGAGAATAATAGCAATAGCTAATAATGAAATAGAACAATTATTACAATATACTATAATAAAAATGTGGATGTGGTCTCTATTTATTGTACTGTACTCTCCCTTCTTGCGATGACGTGAGATGATAAGATGCTTCTGTGATGAGATGTCGAGAGGGGAATGACATAGGCCTGTGACATAGCGTCAGGCTCCTGTGGACCTTCTGGGGATCTGTCAGAAGGAGGACCATCTGCTTCCGCACCGCAGTTGGCGGCGGGTAACTAAAACCAGGGATGAGGTGGGGACTACTGGATAGTCTGGACATTGCCAAATAAATCCTGACAGATTCTTCTTGGGTTATGTATTATCCAAGAAATGATAAAGTGTTATGTTGCCGAGAAGTTTTGGAAGGTATTTGAAACTTCCAATACTTTATTTAGGTTTTAAGTAGTATGTTTATACTACTGTTGTATCAATCTCAGTCATTTATTAGATCATCTCTTGACTTCCCTCACGGCAGTGAGGTGCTAGCCCTCCTGGGCTTTCTGCCTCCACACTTCCGTTCTCCGTTTCCCTGGTGTACTTACTGTCACAGTTTTGTGGAAAGTCAATGTTTACAGTATTATGACTAAGGAAATGTACTATGATTATATTTCCTTACACGCTTGTTTTTTCCTAGAGCTAGTAATGCCTGTTTTCAAAAGATATGCTTAGTGTTCTGTGTATCTCCTGTTATTTTTTTCCCCACACACAGAATGCCTTGAATGCATAAACTAACCTATCATTTCTCTGCTCCCTCTGCCTTTTCTCCCTGGAGACCTTATTTCTAGGGCTCTCTGGACTCTGTTCCTTTCTGGAACGGTCGCTCTCTGGGCCTCCGCCATCAGTAGTCTCTGCCTCTGCTGCTTTCCTGAGTCCGACCTGTTTTCTGACATCTCACATCTTTCTCCTTCTTGCTTTACGTGCTCATTTTACAGAAGCACATCTTCCTGTGAAGGAGCACGTGGGAAGTAAATCCTTGAGTCTCTTTACACATGTGAAGATGTCTCCATGTCACTCGCATACTTGGTTAATCCATTTTGTATGGAATCTGAGGTCGAAAGTCCTTTTCCTCAGAATTCTGAAGGCGTTGCCCTGCAGTCCTCTGCTGCTTGTTATTGCTGTTGAAATGTCTAGTCCCGCTTAGTTTTCATTTCTGAATATGTAGGGTGACTATATATAATTTCTTGCCAAAACTGGGACGTTGAGGTACTAGCCTGAAAAAGAATACTAGGACAACAGGTGTAAACCAGGACTCGCTGGGGTAAACTGGGACGTACGGTCACCCTCTTTATATGTGACCTATTTTTTCTGTAAGCATTTAGGATCTTCTCTGTACTTCCAGTGTTCCACATTTCATGCCGATGTGTCTTGGGAAAGGTCTTTTTTCATATTCATTGTACTAGATTTTTGCAGGCTCATTCCTGTCCTTCGATTTGGGAAATTTTCATTACTGTTTCTCTAATTATGTCCTCCTAGCCTTTCTTAGTCAGGCGTTTGACATTCTGGATTGTCCTCTAGATTTTTTCTTCTCTTACAAATAAACAAGGGTATTGCCTTTTTGTTTTATAGATGAAGAATTTTTTGTACATTTATTTTCCAATTCTATTGAAATTTAATTTTGCTTTCTGTTTTCTGTTTAATTTCTTGTTTTGTTCTTTTCTCACATCCTCTTGTTCTTACAGGAATATATCTTCTTTTCACTTCTCTAAGGGTATCCATTCTTCTTTTTTCCTTCTTTTTTCCTTTTTTTCTTTTGTTTTCTTCATCGCTTCCTTGGGTCCCCTCTTCCCTATCTGTTTTGGTCTGTCTGAGCCTTTCTTCAGATGCCCGCGGCCCTTAACTCTCTTCGTATTTAGTAGTAAGACATTCAGAGTACCTCTGAAACCTGAGCAGAACTTTTTGGCTCCTTTAACTATAACTGCTCTGTGAACTAACATCTTGTTCAGAATATTCTTCAAATGTCAGAACTTGGATATATTTTCTGGGGAGTAGAGGGATCAACCATGCAGTTTCTCCGAGAGAGACTCCTCAGCTCTCCTGCCCGGGAGATTTTGTGTCAGGGCACTGGCATTCTGTGTGCAGGGAGAGGGGAGGAGGCAGAAGTTCCCAGAGATTGGCACGGCACCTTTTTCTTGTACCTCATCCCAGCCTTCTGTGCCTGAGTCCTCTGTCCGGAGCTTCCGGGGCTCGGTTTTTCCCGGAGAGAGGGGGAAGAGGGGTAGAGTCACTTGTGGGGTAATGGAGAAGGCCCAGTGGCGCTGTCCCCTCCTACTTCTCTCTCTTCCCCCGTAACTGCCACTACCAGCGCTCCTCCTCACGGGGATTCTGGGGGCCTAATTAGTTTCACCCTCACCTTTATTCCCTCTAGGCACTTGGGCGATAACTGCCTTTTACTCTTCCATCTCCTGACTGTCTTTGAAAAATTTATGAAAATCTGCTCTCGTTAACTCTCCCTTTCTCCTCTTTCTCATGGGTTAATACATTTGTTTTATTCCTCTCCTGTCTCTTAGAGGGCTTGAGAAGGGAGAAGAGATAAACTAATGTGTTCAATCTGCCATTTTTAACTGATTCCGGCATGCGTTTTTCTAGACAGAGTATTAGAAATGCTGATTAGATGCTGAACAGTACCATCAGCGCTGCTCCTCATGTACGTTGTTAGGGGTTAAGTAGGTTTTTTGTGGGCTGACCTGGAAACCTAACATCTATGATTTTCCCCTAGAACTAGAGAAACAATCAAGCCTTTGTGAGCTGACCCTGGGATTAAAACAGACTAGAACAAAAATATTTCACGCATGTCTCCATTTCCCGAGTCACAAAGAAAATTAGAAATGTTGTCATTATTGTCAAAAAAGAAAAAGCTCCACTAACTGTAACAGAAACCGTTTTATGGAAAAGTTTATTCATAAAGTTAAGCTATAAAAATTGAACTAAGAAGCAAAATTAATTCTTCGGCAATATTCCTAACGCTTAATTTTTCAGTAACTTTTTTGAAAGCAGTTTTCCTAATTAAATTAAAACCCAGTGATTGTGTTAGCTGTGCGAAATAGCAGTAGCCATGGGAATAGTTTGTTTACTTGTATTTTCTGGCTACTTTCTTTTTTTTTCTTTTTTTAAGATTTTATTTATCTATTTGTCAGAGTAAGCGCAAGAGCAGGGGGAGGGGCAGAGGCCGAGGGAGAAGCAGGCTCCCCGCTGAGCAGGGAAGCCCCTGAGATCCTGAGATCCCAGGACCCTGAGATCCTGACCTGAGCCAAAGGCAGGTGCTGAACTGACTGAGCCACGCAGGCGTCCCTTCTGGCTATTTTCTTATTCCTTCCTCGCGCGCAACAGAATCTTCTGCAACACTGGACTGAATAAAGTAGACTTGGCCAGATTGACCAGTAAAACCATCTTCCTTGTCACGAATGACTAAGAGTAGCTGTGCAGGGCACTTGAGTAGTGAAAATGCAGCCCAGAATATGGAAAGTACAGAAAGGAGATCCTGCCCCAACTCTGTGTTTGAATGGCGGGACCACGGCAAGCGTGACAGACTCCCAGTAGTCGTGCGGCTCCAGTCTCCTGCCTTCGGGAAGGGCATATGGACCTTTCTTGCCGAGGATCACCCCTGTTGTGCGAGGGCAGCCTTCCGTGAGCGCTGGCTCCCAGTGCCCCCGACAGCCCCCGACTCAGGGGATCAGAGCCGATTAGGAAAACCAGGAACCGAGGTTCCAGTCTCTTCCGCGGCTGGAACAGGTAAGGGCGATGAGATGCAGCCGCTCCATTATTTCCTGTCCCTTTTCGTATTTTCTTTCCCTTCTTTTTTTTCTCTTCTGTTTTTCTTATCAACCTCTCCCCTTCCCCACCCCCGCCCCAGCCATGCTTCTGACAGAACATTGACTAGGAACCAGGAGCCCATTTTGGCTCAGCCTTCAGGGCAGCCGTTTACAGAGTAGCTGTGCTACACGGGTTTACTGTGTCGTATGTCTGTGTAACACTGGATTTGGATCTTGTATTTAGCTGCCAGAAGTGACTGTGATGAAGTAGGAGAGATAAACTGATAGATTGGCTGCCAGAAAGATGTTGGGAATCAATCAGATAAACAGTGTAGAGAAATAGCTTGCTGTTTTCTAGTGATAATAAACCAGTGGCCTCTGGTCCCTGCATTTTTAAACGTAACCGCTGTAGTAATAATGTCCAAAATAAGCAAATGAAAAAACATCACAGGAGGGTTTTTAATTGCGATTGAGATATCCTTTTCCCTTTTGCAATGAAGATTCATCTTGTATGGAAATGAACATTTCTATAAATTTGTTTTACTTCTTCCGGTGCCTACTTACATAAACAAATGAAAATTAGAGAGTGAACTACTTTCATAGGAATTTATTCCTCCTTCTCTATCCTCCTACAGACGTCGGCTGTTTAACTTGGTGAAATATCTGTATTGCTACCATGCCTCACCTACAGAATCATTACCCTTTTTTTTGGTGAAGAAACAAGTTTAAAGTCCAGCCTGTATTATTGACAGATGATGAGCGGGATTATTTTAGTGTGTCCCCTTAGTTTCTTTCAAAAGACTTTTGGGATTTGAATCTCTGTTGCTATCTCCCTGCACATAGCACTTGTACGGGAGAGATGTATCCAGTTTTATTGTCATAATTTAAAACTTTCCTCCTTTAACCTTTCTTTATTCTTAAGCAGACCCCACGCCCATCACGGGGCTCAAACTCACAACCCTGAGATCAAGAGTCCCATGCTCTACTGACTGAGCCCAGCCAGTCACCCCTAATGTTTAACTTCTCAACATTACTTGTCTTCACCTGGGATTTTAAGATCCAATGCAAATTCTTAAGTCTGTGTGAAAGTTGTAGATTTTTTGTTGTACGCAGTGGACCACCCAGGACTAAGATGAGAGTAGGAGAGTCATTTAGAGTGCTCATGGAGTCCGTTGAATGGGATGAGAGACTGGTTCTCTCTGTTGTGTTTGCAGTCTACACACATGACTTGTCGGGATCCCTTTTAAAATTGTCATGACTTTGAATGTGTTGGTGTTATACGTGGTTAAATGTCTTCATAGTAAGCTTGGTGGAGTACCAGCCATGGAAAGCAAGAGAATGAAGTTCACACTTTTAATTATATGTAATAAAGGCTTTTGCCTGAGGAAGACTTTTCTGACTATTGGAGATTATAGGTCAGAAGTTAACCATGTACCATTATCCTATTGGTGAGAAGCTGATGCATTTTCCTTTTTGCCATACAGCCTTTCCCACCTGACCTTTTAAAGATTCTCCATTGGTATCGATGAGGTGGACAAAACTAATCATAAAAACAATGCGGGGAATGTTGCACACTCATTGATCCATTTGAAATGAACTACAGTACAATAAGTCTTCCAAATGGACTTCTGTTCTCAGCTATCACGCTAGCCACCTTTTTAAAGATATATAAATATGAAAGGGTTAATGGGAATTCAGTCATGCTGTTGCCACTGGGTTGTCCCTTATTGATTGTAGTTTTAGAGCTGTCACTGTGCCATTCGGAATTCCTGCTGTGCCCTTTTAAAGTCACTTGGTGCTGGGAGATGATAAATAAATCAGTTGCTTTCCTTTTCCCCCCCTCGTAGCTCCTTCGAGAACTCATAGAACGGAAGACCAGCTCCTTGGATCCCAATGATCAGGTGGCCATGGGAAGGTAATTTAGATATGGCTTTCTCTTCATGCAAGCAGCCTATGTAATAGTTTCTCCCTTTGAGTGCCCTTAATTCTGCCTCAAAGGCAATGATTGGCCCTGTAATTGTAAAAGTTAAGCAACATGAAAAAAAAAAGTTAAGCAAGACAATAAGAGCTGGAAAGACAAGGTTGATGGAAATCCTAGCTGTTTACCCTACGCCTTGCCTTAAGTGCAGTTGAATAAGAGATTATAAAACACCTATATGTCTTTGTTTTAGGGTTTGTTTTTCAGAGTCCTTCTTATGGTCTTTGCTCTCTGATTTGGGCTGTGATTGTATCTGTATCAGTCTCTGACCGCTGGATAAAAAGCAGCCGCCCAAATGTGTGCTCTCAGCTGTCAGAATGTGGCACCGTGCACAACAGGTTCCTTGCTCATAGTTAAATCTGCTTTGTTCGAGTCTGCCCTAATTTAGACCTCCACCCCTTCAGTAAAAGCTTCGGCACAATTAGAAATGGAACGTGGCAGCATTACCCAGATGTCAGGGTAGAATGTAAAGTAGTGAAGGAAGGCTCTTGTGTGTGCGCTTTATCCTGTGGTTGGAAAATAAAAAGGGCATTTAGAGTGCTACCTAATGAATAGTGTACATTTAAATAGCCATGAGCCATAATTTGCAAAAGCATGAAAGGAAACAAAAGCTGCAAGTGCCAGAATGGGATTCTGGGCAGAGCAGCATTTTGAGAACGCAATGAAAAATTTGTGTTGATGAAATAATTTTATTTGAGTAAAACATTTGGGTTTTAGGATAGGATATTGTTGATATTTTGTGTATCTTTGGAATGTTATAGAGGGCTGTTCACTATAAATTTAGTGTGATACAGCAAATTGCATTTAAGTGGTGATTATATTGTACATTTATCTGACTTTACAATAAAATAGATTATGGTAATTAAGATTATATTAAGATTACAGTAATTGGATTTCCCTAGATTATTTTTTTCTGATGTTGAATTTTCGTTGTATAAATCAGGTAAGATGACTAGCTGCTGCTGTTTCTCTTTTTTTCACATTTGTTCATATGAGGAATTTATGAAGATTTTTCTTAGCTAGTATCCTTTATTTGAAAAATTAATTCCTTTTCATCTGAAAGGATTGAAGAATATGTGACTCTTGTTTGGATCCTGATTCAAACAAACTAACTGTAAAAGTGAGATGATCCAGGAAATTTGAAGACTGATTCAGTATTTGGTAGTAAAGAATTACTGGCAACTTTTTTGTAGGTGTGACAGTCGTATTGAGACTCTATTAGGGGGAAAGAACCCTTACCTCTCAGCAGCACATTCTTAAATACTACAGATGAAATGAAAATTAAATACACAAAATGGCTGCAGAACTAATGTCAGGAGTGGATAATCATAAAAAATTAGCAAACATTGAAAAGTGCCAGAAAAAGCACTTGAGTGTTAACAAAGGGAAAATTGAAGAATTCCTATATTCAAACCGAACAGCAGTTGCAATATTAGTAATAGAACATCCTGCATAGCTAAAACATTGAAAGCAATCAAACAGCTCTCTGCTCGGTTTGCTGGCTTTTCCTGTGGACTGTGAGATTTAGTGCCTCTCAAAGCAACTCTAGATACTAAGGAGCGTTGTTAACCAAATTCGCTGTAGAATTTCCTGGCTGCCATTTGTTTTTTCATCATTGCACAAATCCTCTTCAATTGATTAGTCGCTTTAGCCCCAGACTATCTTGAGGAACTTGATGTGGGTTGATGATTTCTTTCTGCAGGGTTGTTAGTGAGAAAAATTCTTTCTGCAGGGGTGGTGAGAAAAATTCCAATTTGTCGATAGGTATAACTAGTCTGTTAGTGATGATGCATAACAATGCATAACATTGCTTGTGAATTTCCCAGGCAGTGGCTTGCAATCCAGAAGTTACGAAGCAAAATCCACAAGAAAGTAGACAGGAAAGCCAGCAAAGGAAGGAAACTCCGGTGAGTTATTTTTTAGAAAAGATTTTAACATGTTACAGCTCTTACATTTTGGCTGTTATGTCAATTCTCTATGTCTTCTGATGATTCTGTTTTTAAGGAATAGAAAAATAACGAAAAGAGTATCTGTGGCTTTTTGGGGACTCAGTTTTTCTTACTCTAAAATGGAAATACTATAGTTTCAGTTCCTTTTTGTTCTGCTGTTGTAAGGGGATAAGTTAAATAGCACCTGCATTTTCCTGAAAGAAAAATAAGAAGAAAATAAGATAATTGAAATTGTCTTAGTTTTTTGGTTTGTTTTTTTTTTCTAGAGCGAGAGAAAGCGGGAGTGGGAGGGGAGAGAGGGACAGAGAGAATCCTAAGCAGGCTCCATGCCCAGCCTGGAGTCCGATCCCAGGACCCCGACGTGGGGCTCGATCTCACGACCCTGAGTCCACAACCTGAGCTGAAATCAAGAGTCCGGATGCCCAACTGACTGAACCACCCAGACACCCTGAAATTGTCTTAGTTTTAAAAAGCAATTTCTAGGGGCGCCAGGGTGGCTCAGTGGGTTAAGCCTCTGCCTTCAGCTCAGGTCATGATCTCAGGGTCCTGGGATCGAGCCCCGCATCGGGGGTCCCTGCTCAGCAGGGAGCCTGTTTCCTCCTCTCTCTCTACCTGCCTCTCTGCCTACTTGTGATCACTCTCTATCAAATAAATAAATAAAAATCTTTTTAAAAAAGCGTGATTTCTATAGAAAAATATAACAGTTTTACTTTGGATGCTTGTTTAGAATAGGATTATATTGGTCCATTTTCATGAGGCCATACATGTATACACTATGCTAAGAAGATATAAATGAAGAATTTCAGAGAACATTAACAATATACTTAAATGAGATGAGAGATACATTTTTTTTAAGATTTTATTTTTAAGCAATCTCTTCACCCAACATGGGGCTCAAACTTAAATACCGGGATCAAGAGTCACATACTCCACTGACTGATCCAGCCAGGCACCCAGAAAAATAGAATTTTTATGAGAAAACAGATTCTGTTTATAAGAAAACCCTCAGTCCTGTGTGTGTTCATGTATTTATGGTATACAGATAGATGATATTTTATTTTATGTCTGTTGTATAATATCATTTGCACAAAGACTCCATGTCAAAGAAACTACTTATAATTGAAATGTACATGGAAAAAAAAATCTTCAACTCATTGTTAGGACAGTTTAGACAGATAGCTAATTCTACATCCTTATTAGAGACTGCCTATCATTGAATTCCCTTTAGACAAATGTGGATCTGTCTCATATTTAAGTAACTTCAGAGAAGCAGATTTCACAACTACTTTAACTGACCTGCTTTTTAAAAAAAAAAAAAAATTATTTATTTATTTAACATATAATGTGTTATTTGCCCCATGGTACATGTCTTTGAATCGTCAGGCTTTTATTTTTAACAAACTCACCAGGAAATAGGTATTTCTCTCTAACTTCACAGAAGTGCAAAGCAGCTTTTCACCATCTTTTTATTCAAAGTCACTTTCTTAAATCTCAGGTAAAAGTGTTGTAATTTGTTTAACTTTTTTCATATTTGGAATTTCCAGGTCTTCACACTTCTCCAGGTTTGTTTTTAGTGGGATGGTTAAGAACATAGACTTGAGAGCCAAACTTTTTAATGTGGAGAACAGATTTTTCTTCAGTGCTATACTTTAAAATTGTAGCTTTATGAGATGATAAATGTTCTCTCGAGGGAGGAGCCTGGAAGCCTGGGAGGCTTGGGTTCAAATTCTGGCTCTGTCTGGCTGTATGATTTTGGTTGTTCTTTTATCTCTGTAGCCCACTTTTCTCATTTACTAAGTAGGGGTAATAATCGCTACTTCATAGATTTGGTTTGAGGGTTAAAATTATGTATAAATGTCTGCTATGTAGTAAACATTTGAGAGTGTTAATTTCCTTGGTTTCTCTTGTTTACCTGTTGGTATTGCTATTGCAAATATACCGTCTTCAGAAGAATTGAGAGAGGAGAAAATCCCTTTTCTGTATTGTTGTTATGAATTTTATATTGGGGCAGGTAGCTATGTGTGTGTGCCCTTTGAGAGCAAGAATTGTGCTCCCTTATTCTTTAAGACAATTCCAACCTTACATTAGTCAACCAGAAGATGTTTTTGGATGATTATGTCATTAAAATTAACATGCTCACCAGGTAAGGAGAAATGACTCTACCCTTAAACATAACACAGTGTAAGAAGTCTGGATGAGTGTTGGGAAAAGGAGTACTTTTCTAACATGGCAAGTTACTTAGGAGAACATGAGTCTGTTGTTTCCCAAATCAAAATACACTTATCATGGTTATTATTTATTAAGTTGAAAGAAAAAAACAGGATTTTGGGGTTTTTTTGTTTTGTTTTTTAAAAAGATTTTATTTATTTATTTGACAGAGGGAGAGAGATCACAAGCAGGCAGAGAGGCAGGCAGAGGGAGAGGGAGAAGCAGGCTCCCAGCTGAGCAGAGAACCTGATGCGGGACTCGATCCCAGGACCCTGAGATTATGACCTGAGCCGAAGGCAGAGGCTTAACCCACTGAGAGCCACCCAGGGGCCCCAGCTTCCAACTCTTGATTTCTGTGGGGGTCATGATCTCATGGGTTGTGGGATAGGGCCCTAGTCGGGCTCTCTGGTCAAAGGAGAGTCTGCTTGGAATTCTGCCCCCTGCCTCTCCTCCCTGCCTGTTCTCTCTCTCTCAAACAAATAAACAAATAAACTTTTTTTTTTTAATACAAATAAGAGTCCTTCTGAAGTTCTAGGAACTGTATTGGGTGCCAAGTAAGACCCATTCTGCCCTCGAGGAGTGTGTCCTCAGGAGAGGATGGCAATAGGGCACCTGGGTGGCTCAGTTGGTTAAGTGTCTGACTCTTAGTTTTGGCTCAGGTCATGATCTCAGGGTTGTGAGATCAGACCCTCACGTTGGGCTCCACGCTGGGTGTGGATGGTGCTTAAGATTCTCTCTCCCTCTCCAATCCCCTCCCCGATGACTCATGTGTGCTCTCTCTCTCTTTAAAAAAAAAAAGGAGAGGCTAGCAGGCACAAAACGGACAGTGATGGTGTGTGGGAGGTGCTGCAGTGCAGGTCCTCCGGTGGCCTGGTCACCTGAGTGCCCTTGGGGGAGTGCAGGCTGCTCAGAGAGACTGCATCGAAGATGCCATCCACACTCCACGCCGAGCAGACTAGAAGAGTCAGCTCAGTGAAAGGCCTCAGAGAATAACGGCTGTAAAAACACAGATTTGAGAGTGTACGTGGCCATTTTGGGAACTGTAATTTAATTTGTTTGGGCAGAAACTTAGAATGAATGTGGGGGGGTGGCAGGAGATGAGGCTGTTTGAGGAGATGAGTGCTGGGTCCTGGCCATGCTACGAATTTGGACTTTGTAGACTAGTGAGTCATGGAAAAACAAAGGAAGACTGAGGAACTGTCACAGAGTGAAGGAGACTGAGGAGACATTGCAAGTAGGTACAATTTGGGGTCCTGGATTGGATCCTGGAAAAGAAAAAGGACACTAGGGTAAAAATGGGTGAAATTTAAAAGCTGTAGAGTATGGCTAGTATTGTACCCGAGTTCGTTTCCTGATTTTGATAATTGCACTATGTCTATGTGAATTGTTGACTCTAGAAGAAGCTGGGCAAGGATATGCATGAACTCTCTCTACCATTTATGTAGTTGTTCCACAAGAGTAAAATTACTACAAATTAGTTATTGAATTAAAAAGTTTGGTGCTGGGGCTCCTGGGTGGCTCAGTTGGTTGAGTGTCCGACTCTTGATTTTGGCTCCGGTCATGATCTCAGGGTCGTGAGATCCAGCCCCATGTCTGGGATTCATTCTCTCTCTCTCTCTCTCTCTCTCTCTCTCTCCCTCCCTCCCTCTCTCCCCCCCCCCACCTCCGCCACCCCACCAACAACAAGTTTGGGGCTCCACACTGGGCTTGGAGGCTACTTTTAAAAGTGTTTAAAAAAGGTCATATGTTTTGCATTGTTTTGCAGTTTTGTCATCCGTATTCGCCTGGCTTTCCTGTGACCGTGAATGTGAGGAATGTGGTCAGACCGAGAGAGTGATCTTTATTGCTAGCAACATTGATCACATTTATAAAACTCTCACTGTCAGACGTTGCTAAGCAGTTTATGTGCAGAGAGAACAAAAACCACAGACTCTGGAGCTTCCCTGTCTGGGTTTGAAACCTGACTCTGCTACTTACCCACCCGGAGGCCTTGGGCAAGTTAGTTTACTTCTGTGCTTCAGTCTCCTCACTTGTGAAACGTGTATATTCATAAAAGTCACATCTCGGAGGGGTGATACCAGATAAATGCTTTGAGAAGGAAAGTGACTCACACAGCCTGTGCCGAGCTGGGGAGCGCAAATTTGGATTTGAGCTAACTGATTGGGTTGCAGAGCCCGTGCTTCTGACCTGAGGCCTGTTTGTTTCTCCCTGGGCAGGATTCACTGGCCTCTGCGGGCACCAGATAACGTATTGGATACATTAGCGTTCTGCCCCAAAGGATTAAACAAGTGGCCAGGCTAGATGAAACCATTACAAATAACTTCCTTAAATGAGACCTCAAGAAGAGCTGGTAGGTATGGCAGCTGTCATCACCGCTGCTGGGTTCCACTAGTGAGCAGGTTCTGCTCTTTGTTTGCGATAGAGTTGGAAAGAGATTTCCAGAAATGTCATAGCCCAGACGAATGTTCATTCAAATGATAGCAGGTTAATGGCATCGGCCTGGTCAAACTGGCCGTGGCAGCTTGTTAGTTGGATGCTAGAAAATAATTTATTTTTAGAAAAGGATATTTGGGTTTGGGGAAATAATTATAACTGTTGATTATCAGTATTTTTTTTTTTAAAGATTTTATTTATTTGACAGAGAGAAACACAGTGAGAGAGGGAACACAAGCAGAGGGAATGGTAGCGGGAGAAGCAGGCCCCCTGCCAAGCAGAGAGCCGATGCGGGGCTCGATCCCAGGACCCTGGGATCATGACCTGGGCCGAAGGCAGACGCTTAACAACTGAGCCACCCAGGCGCCCCTGATTATCAGTATTTTTACTCAGCACTGTATTTAATTAAGTAGATCTGATCATGATTTAATCAGAATTCATAATGTAAGTGAATGAAATTCAGGCTTTTCATAACAGGATGTCTTACTGTGTTTGTCTGTTCTTCTGCAGCAAAGTGACATTTATCTTTTCTTAGTATGGTTGTTAAAAGGAATTTTAATACTAAAACATGCATCCATCCTCAGCAGCACTGAGATTAGATGAAATCTAGTGCATTAAGTACACATTACTAAATCGTGTTTAATGTGATTACTTCTTAAAGTCTGTCTTTCGTCATGCTGTTAATAGTTATTGAATATATTGTATTGAAATGTAAAAGTATTCCACAGAGCAGCACCATCCAATAAAAACATTCATTACATATGTAATGTTAAATGTTCTAGTGGCCACATTTCAAAAAGTAAAAGGAATCAAGTGGACTTAATATATTTCACCTAGGGGTGCCTGGGTGGCTCCTTTGGTTAAGTGTCTGCCTTTGGCTCAGGTCACAATCCCAGGATCCCGGGCCCCACATCAGGCTCCCTGCTCAGTGGGGAGCCTGCTTCTCCCTCTACCTCCCTCCCCACCCCCGCTCTCTTTCACTCCCCCCCTCTCAAATAAATAAAATTCATAAAAAATATTTCATTTAGCCCAATATGTCAAAAATATTATTACCCAATATTTCAACAATTTATTATTTTAAAATTATTAATGGTATATTTTACATTCTTTTTTTAATCTTGAGTCTTCAAAATCTGGTGCACTTCTCATTTTGGCACAACTGCAACAGTCAGACTAGCCACGGTTTCAAGGGCTTACGTAACCACATGTAGCCAATGACTACTGAATCGGACAGTACAGCTGAGGAGTAGAGCTCATAGTCTTTGTCCAGAGAGTGGATCAAACCTCTCTTTGGGGGGCACCTGGGTGGCTTAGTGGGTTAAAGCCTCTGCCTTCGGCTCAGGTCATGATCTTAGGGTCGTGGGATTGAGCCTCGCATCCGACTCTGCTCAGCAGGGAGCCTGCTTCCCCTTTCTCTCTCTGCCTGCCTCTCTGCCTACTTGTGATCTCTCTCTCTCTGTCAAATAAATAAATAAAATCTTTAAAAAAAAACAGAAAACAAAAAACCTCTCTTTGGATACAACCAAGAATAATATTCCTTTTTTCAGGTGGACACCAAAGTTTGGTGAAGCTTTAGTAATGATACTTATGCTTTATACTTAAATTAGAAGGTTATGTGAATATTTATATTCTCATATATTAACATAAACTTTGAGAGGGTATTTTGGTTTCAATTTGTCTTTCAATTTTCAACATGTGTATCTTTTGATTCACCAGCAATTTCACATTTCAAAATTTATATGTGAACAAGTATGCAATAATTTATGTATAAGAATATTTACCTTAACACCATTTAGTATGGTTTTTAAAGAGGAGCAGTTTATATATATGCCCATTAATAGGAGATTAAATAAATTATAATATATTGACACAATGGAATACTCTGCAACTATGAAAAAGAATAGAATAGAATATGACATGGTTCAATGGGAAAAAGTATAATGTAGAATATTAAGTATATTACATCCCTATATTACATATCCCTTTTATGTGAAAAATGTGTTAAATTTATATTTGTCTTATATATGGAAAATGCTACAGCCACATTTAACAGTTTTTGTTAACAATGATTATTTCTGGGGGATAGGATTGCAGGAATCTTGTCAGTTTTCTATACATTTTTGTATCTGAATCGTTTATAAGAATTATGCATTACTTTCTATAATTAGGAAGTAGGAAACATTTAAAAAGAAACACATATGCACAAAGATTTTGTTTTTGCATCTTATGAAACGTGAAGCAATATAAATGTTCAAAAATGTATTACACTATTTCCACTCCTGGGATTATATATAGCTACCCAGATATTGTTATGGGACAATGCTTACAATGCTGCTAAGTGAAAAAAAAGAGATTACAAAATATGTGTGTGTGTGTGTGTGTGTGTGTGTGTGTAAATAACAGGATGACTATGAAAAACAGACATAACTAAGCAAGATGTTAATAGCTCTCTTTAGGTGGAGGAACTGTGTGTGCTTTGTTGGTTTCTTTCCATAATTTCTATAATGAATTCATACTTTTTCTATTACTCTTGTAATGGGGAAAATCTCATCACTATTATTATTGTAAAATTCATTTGTTAAAGGATGAAATTTGGAAGGCTTAGCTATGGGTGGTACCATAGAGAATCAAATTATTCGATTTGTGTAAAAATGTTTGTAATACTGTAAAGCTAAT
The DNA here is from genome assembly GCA_028646535.1 of Procyon lotor. Classification (NCBI taxonomy): domain Eukaryota; kingdom Metazoa; phylum Chordata; class Mammalia; order Carnivora; family Procyonidae; genus Procyon; species Procyon lotor. The sequence goes on along the minus strand of CM053619.1, from coordinate 17,545,257 downwards.
ATTATGTACGTGAAAATATCATATTTTTGTTTGTGGATAGTGTGTTCTTCCCATGTAGAATTTTGTGGGATTTTCAAAAGATTTTGTTTCTTGGGGCGCCCAGGTGGCTCATTGGGTTGGGCCTCTGCCTTCAGCTCAGGTCATGATCTCAGGGTCCTGGGATCGAGCCCCGCATCAGGCTCCTCTGCTTGGCAGGGAGCCTACTTCCCCCTCTCTCTGTCTGCCTCTCTGCCTACTTGTGATCTCTCTTTCTGTCAAATAAAATCTAAAAAAAACAAAAAAATGTTTAAAAAAAAAAAGTTGGGGTTTTTTTGTTTGTTTGTTTTGTTTTGTTTTGTTTTGTTTTGTTTTGTTTTGTTTTTTAAGAAATCTCTACTCTCAGCATGGGGCTCAAACTTACAAGCCCGGAGATCAAGAGTCACATGATCTGACTGAGCCAGCCAGGCGCCCCCAAGTAGAGTTTTTTGGTTAGAATTTTATAATATGCATATTGTCATCCAGCCTCTTCTGTTATAATGAACAGAAAGGGCTACCTCCTGTGAGTTCTCTTTGGTATAATTTGGTCCATGTAAGGTCATATAGTTGTTCAGCTCCTTTCATCAGAGGATCTCAAAGCACTTTGTACAAAAATATCCTTTTTCTGTTGGTGGGAAATGGAAGTGATAGAATTTAAATTTCCATAACACCATGACTTGAAGATCTAAGGATCAAACTTGTTATGTACTCAGATGTACTCCTTCATTTAAAGATGGATGAAGTGAAAGACTGGATCTAGTGAGTAGAGATGATGTGGAATTCTGGAAGCCTTTTCTGACTCAGGGAACCAGTGCTAATGAGTGATAATGGCGTGAGGCATTGCTTTCGGGTGTTGTACCACTACTGTGCTTACTACCTACTAGTAATGACACAGAAGAAGGATTAAGACGTATTTAGGAAGAAAGTGCAGTACTCAAGCCCTCCTTCTCTTCTGTCTGGAATAATGTTTAAGGGTTAGCATATTGCTTATGGGCACAAATGTGTCTACTCTTTTTTGAGACTATGATATAAATGGGTGGGTGTTGAACTTTTCTCTTAGAATATTAAGGAAAAAGAGGGAAATACATTTATGATTAGTGTGTGCTTATGAATTGTTCTCCATTCCACTTTGGAGTCGTGTGTTCCTGCAATCAGTTCTGGACTTTGTTAACTCATGGAATGTGTTTCCTTTTCTAGGTTAATAGTTACTAATGTCACTGCCTATTTGTTTCCTGCTTTATTTAGGTTTCACATCCTCAGCAAGCTACTGAGCTTCATGGCACCTATTGACCATACTACAATGAATGATGATGCCAGGTGAGTAATAGATTAATTATGTGTCTCAAATGGCTCCATGACAGCCTGATATTGACCTGTTCTACAGCCTGTCGCCCTCTCCATTTCTTCTTATCAGTTAACCATTTGTCATTGGCATCATAGCAAGGGTCCCTGTCACATTTCTTCACTCCATAATTACTGTAGAACCAAACCAAAATTTCCGTGAATATCAGTGCTGCTTCTGGTGGTTTTTTTTTTTGTTTTTGCTGTTTTGTTTTTTAACTTTAGCCACCTGCCTAGAACACCTAGGCTTTTCTCTACGTCAGAAAGGCAGGTCAGGATAGCACATGAGCGTGCTTTCTGGGGCTGGGAGGTTTTGTGCATATGCACTCCTTGTTAAAATGTCTCTATAGAGACTGCTCTAGAGATGTGCATTATGTTGTGGTTGTTCAGGCTGCTGTTGAAGACATGCTCATTTTATAAACTGAGACAAGATAGAAATGTATGCAAAAAATGTATCCTTGTAATATTACAATTAATAGCCGTTTTTCAAAGACTCATTCCTTCTATATTAGCTAGCATTCTACTACTTTGTAGTATTTCTATAGTACTTATTTAGCCATTTTCTCTTTCATTTATTTGCCATTCATTCATTTATATCAGTATGAACTTCATTTATTTTTTTTTTTTAAGATTTTATTTATTTATTTGACAGACAGAGAGAGATTACAGGTAGGCAGAGAGGCAGACAGAGAGGGAGGGGGAACAGGCTCCCTGCTGAGCAGAGAGCCCGATGCGGGGCTCGATCCCAGGACCCTGAGATCATGACCTGAGCTGAAGGCAGAGACTTTAACCCACTGAGCCACCCAGGCGCCTCAACTTCATTCATTTGTATCAGTATGAACTATATTCAATGAATTATAACCTGTTACTGTCATTTTTTATTTGAGATTATTCCACATTAATGGAAGCCCTTTCAAGCTGGCTTCTGTCCTTTTGAGACATCCCCATTCCTTGAGTATGTTCTTACTTTCTGGCACAACAGGGTGTTCTAGGCTTGTCTTAAACTTTCCCTGTTCCAGCCCTGGAGTCAGTCGTTATCAAAGGAGCCCTGATTCTTTTTTGTGGATTGTGGTATTTAGAAACCAAGATCTGTGTGCTAAAGGTGTTCATTGTCATGGGGTTTCACTGTTCCTAGGCTCTCTCAGTGCAGGGAGCTAGGAAATGTATGTGTGTAAATATATATACATGCAGGAGAGAGCCACTTGTAGCATCTCTGTTTCCTTTCAGTCCCTCGCCCCCCAATTTTCCTAAACATTTTATGTATGTATATGTGTACGTATGTATGTATGTATGTATTTATTTTAACGTAATCTCTGCACACAGCGTGGGATTTGAGCTCATGACCCTGAAGTCAGGGGTCACATGCTCTGCTGATTGAGCCAACCAGGCATGCCTCCTTTCAGTCTTTATGAGTTTGCTTTGAGAATGTTCTTGTTTTTCTTTAGAATATAATTAAAATTTGGGGCGCTTGGGTGGCTCAGTGAGTTAAGGCCTCTGCCTTTGGCTCAGGTCATGATCTCGGGGTCCTGGGATCGAGCCTTGCATCAGGCTCTCTGCTCAGCGGGGAGCCTGCTTCTCCCTCTCTCTGCCTGCCTCTCTGTCTACTTGTGATCTCTCTCTCTGTCTCCGTCAAATGAATAAATAAAATCTTAAAAAAAAATAGAATATAATTAAAATTCTATTGGGAATTTTTTCTTTCAATATTTGCATACTGTGAGCATTTTCGTGTCAGTAACATTCAAACATTTTAAATGACTATAATATTTTTATATTGCTTATTTAGTCATTCACTACTTGTTGGACATTTAAATGATTTTTAATTATTGTAAATTATGCTGTTGTAGACATCTGTAAACATGAATCTTTACCAAGCAAAATTATTGGTCCTAAGGTAATAAGCACATAAGGGTTTTGCCGGCTTTATATTTCATAGTACACTTAACCTTTTTATTTGAGAGTATTTCGTTTGCTACTAGACTTCCATCAGATTTTCTGTCTGGCCTAAAAAATAGTAGATTTGCAAGTTGAGGTGAACACATGACTACTTATTTTTTGTTTGCTTTTGTTTAGTACTTTGAGTACAAAAGAGCATATGGAGGGTTCTGAGCACATTTATACTGAGAACTTTGTGACTTCACATGCTCTCCTGTGCTTTGCAAGTGAATGCCTTTGGCTGGGGGTTTTGTTTGTTTCCACTTATTTCTGGATCTAGTCTGTTTTTTTGAAATTACGGAATAATTTGAGTGCAACTTACAATCCCTGTCAGGACAACATGGAAGATTGTATCAACCAGAAAGGAAAGCTAGATTCTCAAAAATGAAGACAAACCCATTAAGGAAACATTATTACCCCAGGCATAAAGTGTGAAACCCAGTATATTATTAGTGGCATCTTTTGAATACAGTATACTACAAGATTTTTTTTTTTTTTACTAGATCATTTAGAAACAACTTTTTTGTCCTTTGTAGTTTGAGATTATTCTTTAGTTACCTATTATCCCAGGGGCTCTTAGTTTTCCTGAATCTTATTTATTCACTTACAATTTCTGAGGGTTGCTACCAAATGCTAACCAAAGATGATTTGAAACTGACTATATTATTTAGGATTATGTTGGACTTGGTCTGCAAGAATCTTAAAACCTGTCTACAGAGGCCTAAGCAAATGAGTTTATTTTTTTGACAAAAATTTTAGGGGCTGCATGCAATTATTGGTAGTGGTTTCCCCTTCTCAGTGATATAAGGACCCACTTCTCTTAGTCTTTCCCTTGTGGTCTCAAGATGGCAGCTACAGTTTTAGCCATCAAACATGTTCATGGCAGGAAGAAGAGAGGAAAGAAGTGGTGTCAGATATACCTGCTTTCTTTTATCAGAAAAGTAAAAGCTTCCCCAGAATCCCTTCCAAACGTCTTATATCTCATTAGAACTGTACTACCTTGCTACTTGAGGTGGAGCAGGCAAGGGAAGAGGGGGTGGGAATATTTGTTGGGTAATAGTCCTTCTAGCATTCAGTGTTTGTGGGGGAGAAAAGGCTGTCCCTTGTGGACTGATTGCTTATTATCAGCATTGTTCTCCAGCTCATTTAGCCCACTTAACATGGAATTTAATAAAAGTCTTGTAGCTAGAGAACTAAACATGTGTTTTCGCCATAGTGCACTCTATTCCCATTGTGTTTCCTAAGGAGAAGAGGCATTCATCCACATTACTGCTCGTGCTCCATAGTCTGAATAAGCCAGATCACCTGTGGGTAGAGGAACTGGGCATTAGCTCTCTCTGCTTTTAGTATCCAAACTCTCAGGGCAGAAGGAGGCTGTCCTAGCTTGACCTCTTTTGTTTTTCTTTAGGTAATTCCATAACTGATGACAATTGGCTACTGTAGTATTTTGTCTTCTACTTTGTATACCACAAAATATCACTGAGGAATTGGAAACTTTCACAGTTGTTAAAATATCGTGCATAGGGGCGCCTGGGTGGTTCAGTCGTTGGGCGTCTGCCTTCGGCTCAGGTCATGATCCCAGAGTACTGGGATCGAGCCCCGCATCGGGCTCCTTGCTCAGCAGGAAGCCTGCTTCTCCTGCTACCATTCCCTCTGGTTGTGTTCCCTCTCTCGCTGTGTTTCTCTCTGTCAAATAAATAAAATCTTTAAAAAAAAAATATCGTGCATAGTACTTTTCCTCAAATGAATAGTTTTGGTTTTGCTAAGTTACAGATTTGTCATTCTTGGTATACATATATGAATAGAGGATTTTTTTTTTATGATTTCAAGATAGAGAAGGACTTTGTAAGCATGACACCAAGGCCAGAAGCCATAAGGAAAAATATTAATAGATTTGACTACCTGAAAATCACATTGAAAACAAAGTGATAAGTAAATGACAGACTGGCAAGAAAAAGTTCAATATGTGACATTTTACTAGGTAAAATACTATATAAAGAGTTTTTACAAGTCTCTAAGAATACCAGTAAAAATAATGGGCAAAGCATGTCAATAAGCAAGCTTAGAAATCATAAAAAAATCTCAAATAGCTAAAAAAACAAAGACTGTCAACTTCATTAATAAAGAAATGCAAATTAAAATGAGATTTCACCTTTTTTCCTATTAAATTACAAAATATTAAAAGACTGGTAACCTCCTGTGTTGATGGCATGGGGAAACAGGTTTCCGTCAACCTTTGTTGGGAATGTAATTGGCAAAATGATTTTGGAAGGCTATTTGGCAATGTGTGTCAGGATTTTAAATGTATACTTATCTGATGACCCAGAAAAATCTACTTCGAGGAATTGACCTCAGGAATATAAATATGATCTCATGGGTTGTGAGATTGATCCCCACATGCAGGTCCACTCTCAGCAGGGAGTCTGCTTGAGGCATTCTCCTCCTCTGCCCCTCCCTCCCACTCCCCCACCAAATAAATACATCTTTAAAACTACTTAAAAATAAATAGATAACTAAATAGGAAATGTAGAACAAAACAATCTTTGTTGCAACATGGTTTATAATGGAGAGAAATAATCTAAATGACCTTCAATAAGCAACTAGTTAAATAAATCACAGTAAGAACATTCAGTGAAATTATAAGCAGCTATTAAAGGATGAAGTAGCACTGTAAGTATTAATACAATGTTCAGCTACAAAATACAATGTTATAATCCACATTTTGAGTAAATAGGTATGTGAGATAGGGAAAAAAAGTGATACCTTTAAAAAAATCGATTATACTGTCAAATTTCCAGGTTATTTTGTTAACTAGAAAAAGAAACAGTGCTTTCTAACATGATCCACCTATGTTTTGGAAATAGAGATCAAACTAGCATATATAGGGGTGCCTGGGTGACTCAGTTGTTAAGCATCTGTCAGGGTCCTAGGATCAAGCCCCACATTGGGCTCCCTGTTCGGTGGGATCTCTGTGTTTCTCTCTGTCAAATAAATAAAATCTTTTATAAACAAACAAACAAACAAACAAACTGGCATATATAAACACATATGTATGTGTGTTACAGTGGTTAGGGAAATGTCTGGAAAAACCAAACATCGTAATATTTACAGTGTTTACCTGTGGGAAAGGAATGACATGAGGGAGGGGGTGAGGGAGACTCAGTGTTTTGTTTTTTATGCTTCTGGTTTGGTCCAATCATAGAAGTTCCGTCAAAAAAAAAAAAGTTACATTAAAAAGTAAGATGCTCTGAAACAATGGATAATCCACATACTTCCTGCTGGCTGGAGGGGAGTAGAAAACACATTTTACTTTCTCATTTCTGTAATTTCCATAGTCTTCCAAATTTTTCTACAGTAAGCTTACACTCCCTTTTTTTTTTTTTTTTTTTTAAGGTTTTATTTATTTGACACAGAGAGAGTACAAGTAGGCAGAGCAGGAGGCAGAGGGAGAAGCAGGCTCTCCACTGAGCAGGGAGCCTGACACAGGGCTCAATCCCAGGACCCTGGGATCATGACCTGAGCCGAAGGCAGCTGCTTAACCGACTGAGCCACTAGGCGCCCCTACCCTGCCTTTTATCAACAGAAAAAAAAAAGGATGTTTTCAGTGTGAAAATTATATATATAATACACAGAGGAAATGGGAAGGTGCTGATTATTTCTGTATTTAAGTATATGAATGAAAGTTCTCTTCCTTATGGTTTCTGCCCTATGGACCATATGGATAAAACTGATTCTTAGGACCTAACTAGTGTCTCTTCCCCTTACCCTCTGCCCCCCTTTTAACCATACATTTACATTTAACATACATTTTCTAGCACCTTTGATTTCTTCTTCCCGGAGGCAGCTCCACCTATGGTTCCTACCTTAGCCAGGTCTGAAGAGAGAATGCTTTCTCTTTGTTCCTTGGTTCCAGTGTATTGTTGTACACATGCCTAAATTCCCCCAATGCTTGGGTTTTTTGGAGGAGAAGCAGGACAGAATCTGAGTGCTATTTACTTGTTCTTGAATCCCCAGTTTGAGCTAAAATCATCCAATTTGAGCTAAAAAAAAAATTGTACCTGGTCAAATTGAATTGGAGCTGGAACAGTTTCCATTAAGGGAGAGGATAGAAGAGATCTTTAACATGGGGTATTAAAATACCCTCAGTGACGAGAGAAGTGCTGTCTTTAAAAGGATCTTTAAAAAGGAAATGGCATCTTCATTTTGTTTCTCCTGTGATGTGGTCTGTATAGTATTATCTGTTTAGTTAATTTTTGCTGATACATACTCTTTTCTCATGCTAGGAATTTTCTTTCAAGTGATCTGTTTTTGGTTTTTGGTTTTTTTAAAACTTGCGGTGCCTGGGTGGCTCAGTCACCAAGCATCTGCCTTTGACTTAGGTCATGATCCCAGGGTCCTGGAATCGAGCCCCCCCATCAGGCTCCCTGCTCATTGCAGATCCTGCTTCTCCCTCTCCCTCTGCCATTCCCTCTGCTTATGCTCTCTGGTTCTCTCTGTCAAATAAATAAAATCTTAAAAAAAAAAAAAAAAAACACCTTTTAAATGCAAAGTAGCCAGTTTGTGTCCCCATGTTACCACATTTCCCTTTGGGGGCGTTTCTTTGTAGATAAACTTTGGATACTAATTTGAATGCCTTTTATGTGCTTTCAGGTTGTCTATGTTAGTGATAGTCTCATGGAACCCCCAATACTTTATATGTGCTGGGCCAGTATATCTTTACTCCATTAGGAGTAGGCGAGTGGTTTCTACTACAGGCCTGCTGAACATTCCCAGTATGGAGAGAAAACCAAAGAAATCCCATTTTGCCTGTGTTACATGTTTACATGCAAGGAAGGAGATTACCAGGAGCCTAAAGATGATCATTGACTTTGCCAAGCCCTCCCTTGACACTCTTGGCGCAGGGCAGCTCAGCTCCAGAGCGGCTGCTGTTTGCCCTTTGGGGTCATCTTTACTAAGAGGGCACAGTATTGTGTGATACTGTAGAGACAAGGTTATCAGTGAGCTAAGGGGGAGAAGAGGCTTGGTGTCTCTTTGGGAGAGAATCCCTCTGGGGATCTTGTTACCACCAAGAACAGGTCAGTGTGATATTTGCATGGTTAGCAGGAGGATTGCTGTTCACTTGTCTGACGACTGAAGTTATTTTAAGCTTATCAACATTTTAAAAACAGAGCTTACTTTACATGGTGTGAATCCCCTGAGGTACTATTAGACCAGAGAGAGTCTGAAGTGAAAATTCAGGTGATCTCTTATTATGGTTCTAACCAAATGAAGAATTTGGAGGTTGTGGAAATAATCATCTGGGGTTCTTTTGCCTGTGTTTTTGAAAGGCCCTCTGAGGGCCTTTAAAGAAGTTACATCTTCCTCATTTGTTGTGTTGATGAAGATCAGAAGAAAATGTTGGTGTGACAAACAGGAGAAGCAAATTCTAAGACCTCTGAGACAGGTCAAGATCCGTTCCTAACCGGTGGCGGCCGCCTCAGATTTGGGAAGGGAATCCACGAGCACCCCGCACTCTGTGGGCACGGCGTGGCTCTCCCCAGAGCATCTTGGCTGTCGGCTGGGTCAGGGTGTCCGCAGCCTCCGCAGCCGCCGGCGGCCGCCTGCGCACCCAAGAAACGTGGTGTCCGCGGCGCATGCGCTGCTGCTTCGGACCAAGGCTCTTACTGAAACCCAGGTCGGGGACCGTCCGTTGCGAGGCTAGCTTATTGCATTTTCCTGAGAAGCTTTATTCCTTATTACAAAAATGCTGGCAGTATTAACACTTTATAGGTACCCTGTGCCTTTGCAAAGAACTTAAAAGAAATTCTGTATAAAAACAGTAAGAATTTCCACGTTAGCTCCCCATTTTCCCCTCCACCATAAATAATCAGTTTCCCCACCCTTCTGTGAAGCTGCCGGCTTTGAAAAAGAACAAGGAGAGGATCCCTTAATGATAACCACTAAGCACCAAATACATTATTGTTTTACATCTGGAGTTTTAGAAGGAAATGTACAAAGGTAATCCAGCCTTGTAAAGTGCTTTGTCAACATCACTGCCACGTTGTTCTTGAGGTGCCTTGGTATAATAGAATTCGTACAGGCAATTTATCTTCGGCTTGCCATTTTTGTGTGCGGGTCTGCACCCTAAGCATGGGCACATTCTGCCACTCTCCTGATGAAAGTCTTTTCCCCCAGTTGGTAATCCAGAGGTTAACTTAGGCCATTTTTGACTCCATTTGCCTACTTTACCCCTTTGTTTATAGAAATGTGCACTGCATCATGGTGAAGTATTCTGGTGTAGTTTGCGTTTGAGAGCCACATCAGCTAATAACCCCAGAAGTACCCTCCACAGAGCATTTGTCGTTGGTTAAAAACTTGCAAGCAGGAATGGTTAAGATACAGATGCTTTCTCTGAGCCTTCTTATCTCCTAAAAAGACACAGGTCATTCTGACAGGTGAAACAAGTCCAGGCAAATATGCAACATTGATCTAATCAGCAGGAACGAGAGCAATATTTTCACTGGTGCTGCCTTTTACCGGCGTCATTAAAGGCTCCCATTACTCTTTTATTAGAGGTTCCCTCTCTTCCTTATCAGATTACAGAATGAACATAACTCACAGCAGTGATTTGATCTCTTGTTAAAGAGGATTACAGCTTTGCATTAACTCGGATTGACACAGTTTATAATTCGCTTGTTGATACTCGGGCGGGCGGCATCCCATGTTTGACCCCCCAGCAGTGCTGAGGGGAAAGGACCCCCATATATCATCATTAAAGATGGCGTCCAGCACAGAGATAGGAGGCATGGGGCCTTCCTCCTCTGGTAATGTCAGAAAGGACAAAGGAAACATTCTCAAGTTCAAAGCTGAGATGTGGGCCAGAGTTTTAAAACTGGATTGGAAACTGTGATTGTTTCTTCTGTTTTTCCTGATTTGCTGCTGTTCGGTCTTACACAATTCTAGTGGATTTGCATTCTTAAATTGAAGCCTTGGTTCCAAGCAGGATGTAGAGTGATAAAAGCACATCTTCTAGAAGGAGATTGTAGATGCTGAACAGATAAATCTTTCCTTAAAATGGGGCTTCTTGACTATAGTTCTCATTTCGGTTAAATTCCTATCATTTCTTCAAAGGATTGTGAATCCTCTTTTTCCCCCCAAAGGGATCTTTCACATTCCTTAAAGTGAATGTAAATGTTTCTCTTAAGGACTTAACAGTTTTTAAGTTGTGGCATTTTATTATTACTGCCTTTTAAAATATAATATCATATAATATTGTATTAGTCACAGCTAAGTATCCTGCAAGTGGGTAGGCAATAGCTAAATGTTTTTCCCCTTAATTTAGATTAAGTCCTACATTTCCCACAATGATCACTGAGCCAACGTTAGATTGCTAAGATATGTAGACCATTTCTGTTCCTAAGTGCATTCATCCTTTGCTCTGAGTTATCCACCCTAAGTCTGCTAACCTGTTTCTGATTGGCAATGAAATGACACAGAGCAATAACCATAATATTCCACTTACTGAGTATTTACCGTGTGCCAGACACTGCATGAGGCCCTTCATATACCTTTTCATTCGGTCCTTAAAAGAAACCACTGAAGTGGTTGACATTATCTGCCTTTTATGATAAGAATACTGGGCATGGGGTGCCAGGCTGGCTCAGCCAGTAGAGCCTGTGACTCGAGCTTCGGGTTATGAGTTCGAGCCCCACACTGGGTGTGGAACCTACTTAAAAAAAAAAGGGCTCCTGGGTGGCTCAGTCAGTTGGGCATCTGCCTTTGGCTCAGGTCATGATCCCAGGGTCCTGGGCTCAAGCCCCACTTTGGGCTCCCTGCTCAACAGGGAGTCTGCTTCTCTTCTCCCCACTTGTGCTTTC
>CM053619.1:17504436-17533613 GCA_028646535.1 Procyon lotor | reverse complement strand
TTATTTGACAGAGGGAGAAAGATCACAAATAGGCAGAGAGGCAGGCAGAGAGAGGGGGAAGCAGGCTCCCTGTTGAGCAAAGAGCCCGATGCAGGGCTCAATCCCAGGACCCTGAGATCATGACCTGAGCCGAAGGAAGAGACTTTAATCTACTGAGCCACTCAGGCGCCCCTATATGTTTTCTTGCAGAATTTTTTTATGCGTGTGTTTTATAAAGATCTGTATCTATCTATCTACCTATCTATCTATGTTTGAATCCCTTTTTCTGGTTAACTTTATTTTATAAGCATTTTTTCTTAAAGATTATATTTATTTGAAAGAGAGAAACACAATGAGAGAGGGAACACAAGCAGAGTAAATGGTAGTGGGAGAAGCAGGCTTCCTGCTGAGCAGGGAGCCCGATATGGGGCTCGATCCCAGGGCCCTGGCAGACGCTTAATGACTGAGCCACCCAGGCGCCCCATGTTATAAGCATTTTAACACCATAGAGTTTTTAGAAGACATTATAGTAACTTGACAGTATCCAGTTAGGAAATACTGTTGGACATTTAGGTTGTTTCTGTTTAAGTAATACTGCAATGAACATATTTGTACAGAAATCTATATTTTAAGTCTTGTTGTATCTTTAGAAAAATTCTTAGAAGGCCAGTTCTTGGGTCAAAGGTTTAACTTTCTAATGATTCTTGATCAGTTGTACTAATTTACATGCCCTTGCTCCCTTGCTAGGTGAGGCTTGTCATTACATCTTTGGTAATATGGAGGGTTATGTTTCCAAAGTGTTTTCTGTTTTGATGTGCTAGAAGTTATTTACTTTGTTATAAGTTGGTAACAAGTGACACTTTACTGACCTACACTGTGCTAGGCACTGAACTAAGTATCTAGTGATTATTGTCTCATTTAATAGTAAACTTGAAGAGTCCATGTATTTATTAATCATTCATATTTCTCCTTTCTCGTTTCATTATTTTTCTTTTGGGTTTTAGTTTTTCTTGGCAATTTGTATGAATTCTATTATGGGTATGTATTATAGTTCATATTTTTTGCAGATTTTTTCTCATTTTACTTGCCTGTTAATAGATGTTCAGTGGTCTCTACTGTCCGTGTCTTGTCTCTTTTTGAGTCAAACCTTTTTTTATACTTCCCACATGGACTATTGCTCCAGCAGTCTCTTTACCACCCAGTCTGATCTAATCGGGTCTGCGTGTCCTGCCAGATAAGACCTTCCTGGAATATGGCTTCCAGCATGCTGGTCCTCATTGCCGGTAGAACTGAACCATTACTCCCGCCCCTGCCCCTCAAAGCCTTGCTCCCTCTCTCCCCTCATCATGTTTCAGTGGGGACACCCTTGTGCTGTCCCCACAACACCTACCCCCCAGCCACTCCTTGCACTCCTGTCTCTTCGTACTGCTTACGGAACCCCAGGCATCTCCTCACCCCTTCCGCACCTTGGTCCCTGCCTGTTGGGATGTTCCTAGTCCTTGACCAACTCTAGCCTTTCCCAGGAGACTTTTGATTCCCCATTCCGTACTGAGCTGGGGGGCTAACCCTTTCCTGAACCCCTACTTTTTTTGTTCTTCTTTAATGCTACTTATTACAGCTCACAAAAGCACTTGATGGGGTTTTTCTTCTCACTAAGAACACTTAACTTACGGGGCGCCTGGCTGGCTCAGTCGGAGAGCATGTGACTCTTGATCTCAGGGTTGTGAGTTCGAGCCCCACGTTGGGTGCAGAGATCATTTAAATAAGTAAACTTTAGAAAAAAAGAAAAAAAAAGAACATTTAACTTTGTAAGTCAAAGTAGTGTGTGTGTGTTTAGTGTAATCCCTTATTTGGTTTTCTATCAAAGTTTTTTTTTTTTTTTAAAGATTTTATTTATTTGACAGAGAGAAACACAGCGAGAGAGGGAACACAAGCAGAGAGAATGGTAGCGGGAGAAGCAGGCTTCCCGCTGATCAGGGAGCCCGATGTGGGGCTTGATCCCAGGACCCCGGGATCACGACCTGAGCTGAAGGCAGACGCCTAATGACTGAGCCACCCAGGCGCCCCTTTTGAGGTTATTTTTATGGAGGATGAACCTTGGGAAAAGATCTTTCAAGAGCACTCTTGAATTTCTATCATCTCCAAGAACACACACCATAAACGTTGTATTCCGTAGGCGGTTTCCTCCCATCCGGGTTGGCTGTGGGATCTACACTGGGTTTGGTTTCTGGTGGCCCGCCTACAGATTATTAGTTACTACGGAAACACGGAGACTATAGACAGGGCTCTGTGGTGACCAGTTACAGCTTTAGGTCAGTTTTTTTGGACTGCTTTCCAGTTCACGTGGTTTAAGAACAAAACGGTGTAGAATGGATTCTGGATGGGCATTAGCAAGGCCTAGCAGTCCCTGGTTACCTTTTGTTATTTTTAGTGTTGAGAGTAAGTGTCAAACCAAAAAAGGATATTTAGATAAAGGGCATTGCCTCATTGTACTTGAGTTCACTGGTACTGGGAAGCACTGCATTTGTAATGGGAAGCTATTACTAACTACCCTGGAAATGAGGTCTTGAATGAGCCATAACCACACCTTGTGTTTTATCCATTGTCTCCCTCTGGGGAGCAGAACACTTTATAAACATTAACTCTTTTACCCTCTGGGTTCCTCCACTTAAAAGGTAAATAAGACTGAAGGCTCTTTCTTCTCCAATATAGATGAGGCAGCATCAGCCCAGTGAGGGAAATTACTTGATCAGAGGCAGGGGAGGCTTTAGTGGCCTGAGCTGTTTGGAGTCCCAACAGGGGGCCTGGACAGCGTGGTGGCGCTGGCTGACACCCAGGGGACTGCCACTCCGTGTGGTTCCCCTTTCTGCTTCTCGGCCTGGCGGGGGCTGGGCCTTTGTCTCAATGGAATGTGAGGTGCTGCAGAGATGCACAATTGTTCTTCAGCGCCTTGTGCTTTATAAGAAAGAAGAAATCGATACACATTTTCTCCTGCACGCACTTGGCAGCGCTCCGCCCCCTCGCCTACCTCCCAGGCCTGCCGGGGAGGCTCCCTTGCCACAGAGCGAATCCCACCAGCTCCCTGGGGCAGAGATGCAGGCTACTCATTTTGCACTTAGCAGTTAGGCTTTTTTAAAACCAGTCTTCTGGCTGGCCAGGGTCATCAAACTGCTGGCTTGGGTGACTGGCTGGTGACCCGGGTTGGGGGACCCTGACCCTGTTGCGGACCCCGGACGCTGCTCCTGGGGAAAGTTGACGTGGCAGATGTCTGGGACAAACCTTTTTTTTTTTTTTCCAAATTTCCAATTTACAAAGAAGAGGAAGAAGGTCTTTGAAGGATCCTACTAAAACCCAAAAAAGATTGACAGATGGAGGACATCTGCTTTCATTCTGTCAACTAATATAAGTAAACTGTCCAAGCCAGAGTTCTGTCCCAGGGTGTATTTTATTTTTGAATCAGGAAATGTGATTATCGATACCTGTAACTCTGAAGCTACTTGCCATTGAGCACCTAGGTGTGGGATGTGAACGACAAAGAATTTGCTGCCATTATTAACAGATGGCGGTTTAGGTGACAGCCAGTGTGGCCTTGCAGGGCCAGGGGGCACAGTGCCTTAGTGAGGGTGTTGGAGTCCGGCCGTGGTGCTTGTTAAGAGCTGAGGGCATGGAGGAGATTGCCAGGGGAGCGGGGGAGAGGCCAGAGAGGGCCAGGAACAGAAGCTAGAAGATCTACACTCCAGGCCAGGAGGAAAATGAAAAAGACAGAGGAAGGAGGAGCAAAGGAGAACACGAGATCCTTGCACCTCAGGGCGGAGAGTGTTAGGACTTGGGGGTCAGCAGCCAAGGGCCTGCCGGTACCTTCTACCCCGCCCTCAGGGTTGGCGCCTGGCTTTGTGTGCTCCTGGTCACAGTCCTTTTGTTGGGAATGGTACGGGGCTTTCTAGTTAAACAAGTCCTTCAGCTGATCACCAGGAGTCCTAGAAAGCCTTGCCGAACTGGAGGTTGCCAGCAACACCTTCACTAATTTCTGTGGGTTCTGACCCCCCAAATTAGGAGTTCAACTGGAACTGTGAGGTGCAGCCCATGCCGCCCCCCAGGCGCTGGGTCTCGGGGCAGCAGCCTCGATAGGGACACAAATGTAACTCGCGTGTCAGTCTCCCCTTCAGTGCGGTTGGAGGAAGTGATTCACGTCTAAGCAGCGAAGCATCCCCGGGCTTTTAACAGGAGCTGTGAGAGGGGCTGCTGTTTGAACAAGGAGCTTCATCTTCCTGAAGCCAGCAGTCACAAAACCGTAAACACAACACCGGCCAACTCTATTGCCGGGATCTCGGGGGCCTGACGTTAATATTAAACATCTCCAGCAAGGCAGAGAGCTCTGCAGCCCAACCACAGAATAAAAATAAATAAAAATAAAGAGAAAACCCTGCTAAAAGCGGTGAGATGATTTGTCGTCTTTCCTGAGCGAGGCCATTTGTCTTCTCTCGCATCAAATCTGTTATAAAACAGTCAAACTGTGAAAGTGGAAATCATCCCAGGAATATGGAATATTAATGCACAGGAAGGGAGGCCACATCCCTTTTGTCTAGAGTGTCATCCCCCATCCCCGGCCACCACTACCTTTTTTTTTTTTTTTTTGGCTAATCCACCAAGGTAAATTATTTTTCTTTAGAAGAATGTGGAAGACTTAAAGCTGGTGGTAGGGATGACAGGAGTTTCAAGTATTTGTCTTCCTTTGTTCAAGCGAAGTGAGTGTAGCTGACTTGGGAACCAGGAAGGAGCCCGAGTGAGGAACCCTGTGCAGATTCAGCCCTCGTGCCATCTCTCCCTGGCCCTCTTCCCTTTCCTTACTTTCCCAAGCCTTTCAGTTCCTTTGTTTGGGCCCTCAGCCTGCTTCTCTGAACATTTATAAATCTCCAGTCTGTCTGATCTTTAGGAGACAGGCCAGAGGCCACGTGTCACCATCTGTAATTTAAAGCTGCAGGGCTAAAAGCATTTACAGAGGTTTGAAGGACCCAGTTCTGACCCGACCAAAAGGGCGAATTGGAACAGACCTTCTAGAGTCTCCTTCAAGCACGGGGAGGATGGTGATGAGAGCAGACACACTAGGTAATTTATTGGCGCAGTTTGCTGGGAGCCACGCCGCCAGCCGAGGTCTTAGAACCACGTCGTGTACTGCCACCTCGTGGCGGATTCGGGAAGCTGCTTGGAGACCTACCTTGTCTCCAGATTTAGGTAATTAGCCGTGGATGTGGACATCCTCCGAGTCCCGTCTGCTACTTTGCTAACTTGATCCTGTTAAGCAATAAGTCCCAGGTAAGAGAAGGCTGCTTTCTTTTCTTTTCACCTCATTTCTTGGGGCTGGGGGAAGGGCGGTGTGTGTGTGTTGGTTTCTGGTATGGAATCGTGATGAGATTTCAGGAAAGGAGCCTGTGATCCACTTTTTGTTGCAGGGGGGCTGTTGGGAGGAGGGCGAGGGAGAGTTAAGTGCTGACCTCCTAAATTTTCTGCTGTCGTATTCTCTAAGAGCTGCATGTGTCTCTTCCTTGGCTTGTGTCCCTAACAGTCCGGTCTCGGAGACAGGCCATTCCTGGGACGGGCTAGGGTTTACCCTCCGCCACAGCCCCCGGAGAGCACAGGGCAGGTGCTTGCCGTGTGGATCGATGTATTTCCCCTGCTGGGGCACAAGACCTATCCTCCAGCACCTTTCTCTCACCTGTGAAGTCATTGATACGGAGTAGAATGGCTCTGGGTCAGAGGAAGCCGAGGAATGAAAGATTAAAGGAAGGTCCCATCTTGTGTCTCATGTTTTGAGGAGCTGACCACAAAGTGTTCAGAGGGTTGCGCTCCGGAGGGTCCCTTTGTTTGGGGTCACTGGTGTGCGTCTAGCGAGAATTGGCCAGATGTCTTGTTCGGTCGCTCTCAGGAAGAGAGCCGAAGCCCCGTGAGGGCAGGGGAGTGTGTGCCGAGGGCAGTGGGGGGAAGGGAGCCCCATTATGCCCACTCTGGACCAGCGGGGCTGTGCCGGGCAGGGAGGGCGCAAGGGCCTGAGCGTCGGGGCCTCTCCGTGGGAAGGAGCGGCCTCTCTGCACCTTGCGAAGAACAGATGAGGTTCGAGGAGGGCCTCCAATCGTTGAATTGCTGCTGCGGGAAGCGCTCAGCTGGGTCTGGGTCTGGGCTCCAGGGCCTGGGGGTGGCAGTCCCGGGCCGGCCGGGGAGGCGCTTCTGCTCCTATGGGCCTCGCCAGCTGCCCTGGGACCTGACGAGGTTCACGCGGGCCTCCAGGGGAGCTGGTGTGGGGGGGGGGGGGGGCCTTTTCATCGTGTTTGTCACCCTCCGCAGCTCTAGAAAGTCTGTTGTTCCCAGAACACAACCGTGAGGGAAGGCCGGTGGCAGTAACATCACCAGTGACTTTCCAGCACATGTGTCTGTCACCGGAGACCCTGCCCGTCCATGTGACTTGCTGTCCCGGCTCTTCCTGCACTGACCCCTAAGGATCCTGCGGGTCGGGAGGAAGCCTTCTTGTGTGCTTCTGCATCTTGCCATATGGGCCTCTCGGGGCCCTAAGGGAGGCGGAGGTGGGGCCGCCACCTCTGTGTGTCCCCGGGGCTGCGCGGGGACAGAAGCCGGTGGAAGGAGGAAGGGCCACGACGCACCCTGGGATGTGTGGGGTACTCAGCAGGAGCCCCCCCCCCCCGCCGCCACCATGAAGCAACAAATGAACAATTTCAAATTAATCAAGGGCAAATTATGTGTATAACTCTAATCGGGAAAGCAGTACTGTGGTCTCCGCTGGCCCGTTTGGAGGCCTGGCTCGCAGCTCCAGCGTGTAGCGCTTGCTGGGAGAGTGCCCGGCGCTTTGGGGGCCGAGCCGGGTTCTTTGGGGAGCCACGGCTTTGCTCTCTGCCTGCCTCTGGCCCTGGGAACAGGCGGGCAGAGCTCCGGGGCGGCTCGGCAGCTTTGGGGTGTCAGGGATGAAGTGGGAGGAGTGCGGTGCCGCGGGCCCCTGACCGCACAGATCCCGCGCGGGTGTGATGGGCCTGGAAGACGCTGGTTTATGTCGCGGTGGGTGGGAGGGCCTGGGGGTGACGCTCGTGGGACTGAAGTCTTGCTGTGCGCGCCGCCTGCCCCGCCTCACTGGGGCCGCTCAGACCTCACCGTCCGCTCGCTGCCGTACTTTGAGTCTCTTCAGAAGAATCATGTCATAACTAAGCTAAATCCTAACACACACACACATTCTGTCTTTATGGAAAATGGCTGCTAATCCATGATCATTTTTTTCCAGAAACAGGTTTTATGATAATATAGTAAAAATATTAAATTAGAAAATGCCTCACTAAGGGTTATAAAACCTTACTACGCTAGAGATAGGTAATTATCCCCTCTACAGCCTAAATGACAGTTTAAAAGAAATAAAAATGTTAGTGCTCATTACTTGCTTTTGTAGGTTGCAATAAAGGGTAAGTTAAATTTTAATTCAAGAAAGGGCCCCTGCTATCGACCTTCTACCTTAGGTCCAAGTCTTGTTAATTACTCCGTAGGTTATTCTCCTGCATGATACGAACATTAATACGTTTTCCACAGTGGACATTCCCACTGGCCAGTGAGGCCGGGAGTGTGCGGCAGGGAAACGGGGAAAAGGTGTTTCAGCTCAGTGATTCACATCGCGATTCTTGAAGTGATAGGGAGCAGGAATTACTTTTTTTTTTTTTCTAACCAAGTTCATTATGCATAGCCTTAAGGGGACCTCAAGTATTAAACTATACACTTACCCCAGAGAATCAGATGGAGACAAGGTTAACCTGAAGGATTGATAGTTGAGCTTCTCTGCATGGCTAAATCCTGGTTAGAAAAGATGCTGCGGGGGAGAACGTTCCGTGCGGCGGAAGGCAGTCCAACCCTCTGTCCCGTGGTGCCTTTTTATTACCCAGTTTTATTTTTAGTTTTGTTATCCTCAGGGTGGGGAGAGGGATGTGGACAGGTTTCTTTTCTGTGAGGATGCCTTTCCCTTGCCCTCAGCACTGGCGCCACATCATGTGCGTGTGGGGGAGGGGGGAAGCCGCCGTGCTTCTGGGCCCTGAGTTCACACTGGGGTGTGCAGAGGCTCCCCGAGGGGAAGGGACATCCACATTTTTGGGGAATCGATTTCCAGACGTGTGCTCTTACCCCGAGTGGGACAGCTGGAGAATGCACCCGGGCCGGGGCTGGGGCCGGGGTCTCCAGTCTCGCCTGTCACAGTGCGCCCCCCGCCCCCCCGTGCTGTGCAGCCCGCCGCGCCCCGCCTCTCTCAGACATAGAAGGTTCCCACTCGGGGCACCGAGCAGGAGCCTGCCTCACGGCCCTGAGGCGGGGATTGAGAAAGGTGCGTGCCAGCGCCGCGCCGGTAACAAAACCCTGTGGCTCCGAGGATTCCAGGGCTTTATTTCCGACCAGGCTGCAGGGTAACCTAGCTGAGCTGTCAGCTGGCACATAATTAAAACAGTTTTGGGTGGTAGATCACTGTGTGATTCTGGGGGGCAGGTGATTCAGAAGGAATCAAAAGAATTGGGGGATGTTGCTGTCACAAAACTCCCCTGATCCTGTCTGCTTGAGGTTTCTCTGCACTCGTGTCTGCAAAAACCGACAGAGAGGAAAAGCCTGGATGCCGAGCGCTCTTTCATTCTGGCGATAAGTACCGTTCACCGCGGGGGCGTGACTGGCCCCGTCCGTATCGCGAAGACGGCCTCTGGAACTGCGAAAATGCAGTTCCACTAATGTTTTACACAGTTATGTGTATTAAGTTTTCAAAAATTATAATGCATTTTATCTTACTGTTGTAAGTGTCTCCTGTGTCCTGGTAGTAGCTGTAATAATGACGTGGTCCAGAAGTACTTTTTTATTTACTTAAAGCCGTATGGTGTCAAGAAATGAAAATATTTTCATTTCAACTTCTGAAATTTCAAAAAGTGTTTCAATTTACGTACGTATTTTTTGTGGCCCAGAAGTGTAATAGGGTGATCAATAAAAGACTTTCAAGCATAAAACAATTAGGACAAAAATCTGTAGGGAAAAATCAGATGGATATACAAGTTTAAAAAAGAGAGAAGGCTGTAAAATTGCCAAGTGGAAGAGTATGTTTATGTGTTATTTAAGTGAACGATGATGGGTATCAAGTCAGGATGGTGTGTACATTCCATAGGGTGCTTTACAGAAGAAATGTGCGAGTTTTATTCCAGAAGTTAGTATTCACAAGATTCTGGTAATTATGTCCTTTGTGACTAGTAAATTTATTGAGAAAAATGCTGTGTGTGAGGGGGCGGTGTGGTGGTGTAGAATTCTTGCAGGAGGTGGGCAGACACTCGGGGCCCGGTCCGCGGCCACATTGTCCCCCTGCCCGCCCCGCGGGCCACCGCAAAGAGCCTCTGCGGGAACCGTGCGTGGGCGACGCTCGGAATAGAACAGGTGGGGGGCTTCATCCTGGAGGTGCTCTGGGGGGTGCGCGGTGCCCCTTTGGGGCTGAGACACAGAGAGCGGGGCGAAGGAGGGAACGGGAATATCAGTCGGAGGCTGTCACCTTATTCTTGGCCAGCGATGGTGAGACTGGAATGGGGGGTCTGGGTGGGCACGGGAGTTTGAGATGCTGTGGGGGTAGAGCGGTCGCTGAGGAAGGCCCAGAGCTGCAGTGACATCGGAGGGCTCAGATGGGAATCATCCCTTCCTCTTGGTGTCCCTCCCCCAGACTGTTCGAGGATCCCAGCCTTCCAAGTTGCTTTGCCACGACCAGCTGCGTGTTTGTCAGCTTTGTCCACCTGAGTGTGAAATGATGTTGTATCAAAACACGGGTTTCAGCATTTCACTCGGCGCTCCTGGCACGTGGACCCCGCTGCGCGGGTAAGCGGCGCGGGGCCCGGTGCTGAGCGGAGGCCCTCGCCGGCGGTAAGGACGGGCCTGCCGACGAGCGGGGCCTCAGCAGCCCGCACAGCCGTAAAGCCAGACTGTCCGTTTCATCCTGGCCGCTCTCCCTCCGTGCCGCTGCATCTTGTGTGTGGAAATGACCGGAGAGACTTGAGCCTCTGGGCAGATCGGCCACCGTGAGATCCCGGGAATCCCGCGCCGGGCCCCGCTATCCTCCGGGCGATGGAGCTGGCGATCGGGAAGCCACCGCCTCTGGAAGTGAGGCCGCCTGCCCTTTGTTGGCCTCTGGTTCGAGCGCCTTGCACGCAGCCTGTGCTTGTGGGCTGGCCAGGGCGCGCAGGCAGGTGTGCTCGGCGGGGGAACAAAAGAGCCGAGGCTGCGGTCCTTATCTCCGGGCAGCCGCTGGCGAATTCTTGGGTAAAATCCCTGCCATGATACTGGAGACCCGCCGTTTGCTTTCCCGCGCCCCTCTGCCTGCCCTGTGTCCCCAGCATGAGAGGGTCAGGCTGCATCCTGGGCGACTGCGGTTTCTTCTTTAGGATTTTTCCTTTTCTATTAGTCTTAATGTGTACTTTTGTTGCTGGGCTTTCCCATGATGGTACCTCTGTTCCCGCCCACCACCCTCGCAGGCTGACTTCATACAGAGACTCAGAAGTTTTTGTGTTGCGGCCTTGTTTACCTGAAATACCTATTTGAAGGGGGTGGTTTGGCGTTTTGTTCTGTTTGGAAAGTCAGGTTTGCTGAAGATGGCCCTCGGGTAATGAGGGCACTTTGCAAAGCCTGTTCTCTTAGGCAGGATGGCGGGCTATCTTTTAGGGCGAGCTCTTGGAAGTATAAAACAGAGCAGGCACGGCTTTCTTGCGGGGTCGTTCCCTGGCTGGCCTGTGACCGTAGCCGTGTGTGCCCGGCCTCCCTCTGGGGGGTGGGGGTGGCCCGACCTTCCCGCAGGGGCAGCTGTGAGTCACCTGCCTCCACCAGCCGTGTTTCCCCTGTGGCTTGCCACACTCCTCACATCTCCCCGGGGGGAATCTACGCTCTGTGCGCGGGGACCATGTTCAGGGAGCTCCGGTGACCAGGGCAGGAGAGATCCCAGCCCACCCCTTTTTTGACATTTCCAGGCCTTGACAGAGAACTTGGGCCGGGTGGGTGGCTGTGTATTGCACGTGACAGCAGAAACAGAGGTTGGAAGGGAGACTTTATTTTCAGAGACCCAAGACCCTGGCATATACTCTCATTTTCTAAATTTCGAAGCCCAGCTCTAGAAATAAATTAGCCAATCAAATTATTTATTAGATTGAAAATAGATAAAAGGGGCCAGGAGAGTGGGGGAGAGCCTTGGTTCTACCACCAAACAGCTGCACATGTGGTAGTAATTGGAATCTTGTTGCCAGGTCATTTTCATTGTTTTTCAAGTACTGCCAAGTCCAAGAAAATGTATGAAAACTAAATCATATCCCCCTACATCCTATGTCTGATTGAATCCTCCTCGTCGTGTGGCGGTCTCATACATCCTATTAAAATATTCAATCTTGTTTTCTTACTTGAAGAGCCTGTCTGTAAAGGGCAAACTTATAGAAAACTCATTCCCTGGAGACAGGTATCCAGCCACACCAGACTATTTACATATTTTACTATTTGATTGGCTGCTTCTAGGTTCTTCCTTCCTTCGTATTTGTAAGGGTTGTGGGATGCATTTTTAATTACCCGGCTGTGTTGGCCGTTTACCGAGGGGGGCATTTTCTGGTTTCTGGGTTCTTGTTGAACCTTGAAAAGGGAATGAGTGTGTTTAACAGTTTGTTTTGTTTGTCTTCTAGGACTGAGTTGTATCGATCTCTTTTTGGGCAGCTCCACCCTCCTGGTGAAGGCCAAAGGGACTGACCACGCCCGCCGCTCTGGCCGCAGCGCCCAGGTGGGACCCGGACACACGCCCGCCGGCCGGACACACCACGCGCCGCCTCGGCCAGCCCCAAACTCGGGAAGCCATCAGCCCATGGCTTTGGGCTCGTTGGGGAGTCCCGGGCAGGTGTAGGGTTCAGAGCACACGCCTGATAAGCCCCGGGAAGCCTGGAGTCAAGCGTGCATGTCCCCCACGCTTCAGTTTGCCGCGGCCTCGCGCCCCGTGCTCATTCACCCTCACAAATAAACTGTGTTGTTAGGGCCACGGCCGTGCGCAGAGTGAGTGGGCTGGAGAGCTCTCGTGGAGGGACAGGTTTGTGGGGAGGGTTCTCACTTCGTTTCTAGTCACACGGCCTCCTCTCACGATATTCACAGAAGCCAGGACGCCGCTTGCTGGGCGGGTCGTGTTGGGCGACGGCTCGCGGCTCTGAGGAGCAGGGAATCCCCAGAAACCTAGGGACTGTGCGCAGGAGACTCTGACTTGGAGACATTGTGTCACAAACACACCCTGACTTCTTTCTCCTCTCCTCTTTTTCCCCCGGTAGATTTCTTCCAGAGTCCTTCTCCATTCTCACCATTCCTAAATCACTTTATTGAGATGAGCTCTGGTGTAAATCTAGCAGGAGGAAATGATTCACTTGTTTTTCATCCAAAGGTCAAAAGCTGGAAATTAAATCCCCATCAGGGGGATTTATTGGCCCGCTGTGGTCAATATGCAATGAAGATTATCTTGCATAAGTAATGTGTGCGTCCCGGCGTTCGCGACTGACCACCCCCAGCTCCTTTGCCCGCATCCTTACGTAGAGCTGGGAAGTTCGAGAAGAATCGTGGATCCAGTTGTAGTGCGGAACGAGTCACGGTCGTTAACCTCAGGTTCCGATACTGTTTTGAAATGTCAGAACCAAGTGACAGGTTTGGGTTCTCGGGAATCCCACGTGTCGCCCTGCCCCGGTGTCTGGGGACCGCGCCGGCCTTAGAGGCTCGACTCCGGATGCAGGGCGTCCGGCGTGTCATCTGCTTCCCAGTGTAGTGTGAGCGTCTGCCCAGCTCGGGACGGGCCAGGCAGGCAGAGGAGGGTTTTTCCGTCTCACATTAATTGGACCTTGGTACGAGGTGATTTGTTCCTCTTGTCTCAGTAGCTACGTCTTAGGCTCGACCGTCAGGGAAATGTTTCATTTTCAGCGTGTCTCCAGCCACCCAAGAGATCAATCAGCAGGAATAGACTTCCTCCACATTTACTCTCTTCAAAATGATCACTTTTTAAGACAGAACGTGCAGTCCTGTCCACCCAGCCTCAGGAGCCCGAATCCCGCACAGAACAGCGATAAGTAACCGCCTCGTACGGGACTTCCAGCCTCCGTTTCCTAAAGAGGTCGAATCTTTGTCACAGTCACTCTCCACCCGATAAAGAAAAAGATTTAAACAGGTACTTCCAGATATTTGGAGTCCAACGTGTTTAATTAAAATGAATTAAAATCAGGAGAGATGAGAAAGGACAGAATTTTCAGTAAAGAGAAGCTTGCATTTTAAAATTCAGAAGACCACCCTCCTTCCAGCCAAGAATAAATTGGAAACTATTTTAATTGACACGGATACTGCAATTCAACTGTTACTAGAAAGACAGATTAGTTGATTGATTTGCATTTTAATAAAACTAATACTTTACATTTTGGTAGCTAATGCTGATTTTCAAATGAGGTGAGAACTGTTATCACGAGTTTCAATCCAGGGCCCTTTTTCAGTGTTGACTGAAGCATTCCTCCCTTTTGTGTGCAGTTTGCTTATTTTCCTTTTGCCCAGCTGACTACCGCACCCCAGAAGGCTCCCAGCGGGTTCGGTGGCGCCCCCACCCCTCCCCACGAGGCTTGGAAACAGGCATTGGGCCCCTTCCCTCACGACAGAGGACGGAGGCGGCCTTCTTGCCTCGGATAATTTTACACTAACTACAGAAAAGTAGAAGGGACAAAGAAGAGTAAGTCGCAGTGGATACCCTGTCACCTGGAAATACCCACCTCTCCGTATTCACAGTTGGGTCTGCAGGGTAGCCGCGCTGGGGAGCGGCCGCCTCTTCTCCCTGAGGCCAGGGGCAGGGCGGCAGCTGCAGGGGGAGACTTGGTTTTTACTTCAGACTATTTGAAATTTTCTACTCACTCTTTTAAAAACAATGAAAACATGGGGCGCCTCAGTGGCTCAGTGGGTTAAGGCCTCTGCCTTCGGCTCAGGTCATGATCTCGGGGCCCGGGGATCGAGCCCCGCATCAGGCTCTCTGCTCAGCAGGGAGCCTGCTTCCCCCTCTCTCTCTGCCTGCCTCTCTGCCTACTTGTGATCTTTCTCTGTCAAATAAATAAAGTCTTAAAAAAAATGAAAAAGTACCCACGCGGCCACACTCCTTCTCCACTTACCCCCCCCCTCGCCCACAGTTGGGAACCACTGGTACATACATAGTATCCTGCATGTTGATAGTACAGTAAAAGAGGGGCATGTGACTCTGGATCTCAGGGTTGTGAGTTTGAGCCCCACGTTTGGTGTAGAGGTTACTTAAAATCTTGAGGGCCACCTGGGTGGCTCTGTCGGTTAAGCACCTGATCTTGGATTTCAGCTCAGGTCATGATCTCAGGGTCCTGGGATTGAGCCCCATATCAGTCTCCATGCCTAGCAGGGGTTCTGCGTGAGATTCTCCTTCTCCCTCTGCCCTCTTCCTACTTGCGCACGCTCTCTCTCTAAAATAAACATTTATTTTTTTTTTAAATAAATCTTTAAAAAAAAAAAGAACCTAAAAAAAATAGTACAATGATGGGACACCTGGTTGGCTCAGTGGGTTGAAGCCTCTGCCTTGGGCTCAGGTGATGATCTCAGGGTCTTGGGATCGAGCCCCGCATTGGGCTCTCTGCTCAGTGGGGAGCCTGCTTCCCCCCACCCCCGCCTGCCTCTCTGCCTACTTGTGATCTCTCTCTGTGTCAAATAAATAAATAAAATCTTTTAAAAAAATAGTACAATGAAAGATCATTTCCATGTTTTACAGATACCTTTTAAGTCACTTAATTGTTAATAATTCCATTTGGGGCCCATATTTTTAGCATTTAGCCAGATCCCATGTAGTTCAACATTTATTTGTTAACAACTATTTGCCATTATGAATAATGTTACTGTCTAATATTTGTACATAAAGCTCATTTATCATCTTTGGAAATAATTTTTGGGGGGGTGCCTGGGTGGCTCAGTCGGTTAAGCGTCTGCCTTCAGCTCAGGTCATGATCTCAGCGTCCTGGGATGGAGCCCCACAAGCAGGGAGCCTGCTGCTCCTGGTCCCTCTGCACCTCCCCCACTCGTGTGTGTGCTCTCTCTCTCTCCCTCTCAAATAAGTACAATCTTAAAAAAATATTTTTTCTTGGCATATATTTTTAGGAGTAAAGTGGATCAAGTGAAAGAGTCCAATGATTGGGAAGGCTCTTGGTTCCTATTATGGAGGCTTATCTTCGCAGCCTGTCCACTGCTCCCTCGCCTTAGCCCCAGCGGTTCTGCAGCAAAAGGTGTGGAGAGGCAGAGAGGAGACTGGCCCAGGAGCCTGATCCTGGGGTTTCTTTCTTGCCCCCCTGCAAATCCGCATCCTACTCTGGGAGGATTAAAGAGCTGTGGCCTGTAATGTGTTTGGAGACGCTCCCGTGAAAGATGGCGGGCAGAGAGTAACACCATCATTTCCCTCCTTGGCCCCCATATCTTTTTTCTGGCTCCTGGATCACGTATAATTTGCTCTCCACCCTCCCCTCCAGCTTTCAGGCTCTTGCTGCTCTCGGGGTCTTCATCCTGGGCATCTCTCAGGTGGGTTTCCCTTGCCTTTTGTGGCTGTGCATTCCTCCTTGCTGCTCTGTACGGTCCTTGCTGGATAGCCATTCCTGGAAACCCTGAGAACCAGCAGAACACTGGAGAAAGTGCTGGAAGCAGAAAGCACCAGGCTCTGCATCCCCAGCTTTGAAACATCATTTCCTTTCAGAGGTTGGTTTTCCTGGTTCCCCTGTACTTTGCTAAGAGCTCTCCAAGATCACCACCTCTTCACCTTTCACCGTTCCATCCGGAGGGAGCTGAGTTCGAGGCACTGAATGAATCCAAACGTGACCTTCGTCATCAACCTTGGAGCTGCTCCCCGAGGACGTAGCTGTCACTGTCCATGAAATGTAGTGATGCCAAGATCCAAGTCTCACGAATGACGCAGCCACTTGTCTAGGCAAACTTTGCAGACAAGCCGAGGTAAAGGTCAGGAGGCCCGCGGGCTACGGGTGTAGACGCGCAAGGGTGTCACGGCCGGCCTGCGGGCCACCTCTCTATGGTGCCCTGCCTCTGTGGCCCTGTGCCCCCGTGCTTACCAAAGGCAAATCCAAGCAGCGAGCCTCGTCTCAAGGAGATGAACCTTGTTTTCTACCTCCGAGTGTGTTTTTACTTTTAAAAGTATGTATAGTATGTGTTTGGGTAGTGGGGCCCTTGTGTGGGGAATGACATCACGCTTGCCTTAAGCTCATCTACCTCATTTTCTTTCCATCTTTCTTCCCTTTCTCTTTCTTCCGAACTCTCCCCAAACAATTGCTCCTTCTCTGCTGAGTGGTGGGGGCCCCTGTCGCCCTGCTGATTTGTACCCCCCCCGGGTTGTGCCCAGCTGTCCTGGCCGCACCCCTGCTCTGGACAGGGGGGCGTGGAAGCGGAGGGGGTGCCCCTCGCCGGGGGTCTGCCTCTAGGGTGCTGCTGTCCCAGCATTTATATTCCTAAGAAGCTTGCTGCTTTTATTCACCCCGGTTCAGGGTTCTCCGTTCACTTGTCGACGTTAAGGACACTGAATTCTCAGGAAAGAAAATTTAAAAGAGTGTAAAAAAAAAATGCACCAACCAACCAGCCACCAACAATCCCGCATGCATCGTTGATAGGGCGGAAGAAGAATGTAAGGTCCCCAACAGGCACTAACAGTAACACACAAGGGTCCCTGCCCACCTTCCTGTTTGTGACCGGATTGGAAAGGAGCTGGGGCCTCTCAGACTGGCAGGCGCCCGTCACGCGGTGAGGCCGCTTCCTGGCCTGCCCTCCCCCACCGTAGGGGCTGCCGGGTTTATCGAGGGCCCAGGTTACCGGCTCCTACGGAGACTTGGGGGCACAGCCCAGTGCAGCAGTGGGGGTGCGTGGCATCCCCAGTAAAGCCCAGATGGGAACGGAAGGTGGAGCGTAAAGAATCCTGGCCTAGAAATGGAACCTGCTAGGTCTGGCCTTGGGGAAGCTGGTTAACCTCCGGGCCTCAGGCTCCTACTTAGTAAGATGAGGCTCGGCTGAACTCTAGGGCAGTGTGTCCGAGTAGAGGCCTCTGCGTAGACTTGGGTTTTAGCAGAGGCGCAAGAATGTTGTTCCCATCCATTCCTGGGGCCGCCCGGGCCCTCCCGCTGTGTGCCAGGCCCTGGTGGAGGCTTAGCGAAGGGCCGAGGGGGCGGGTGACCCCGTCCCTGGGAGCGTGCTCTGCGTGCTCCAGCTTGGGTCTGATCAAAGCCTAACCGCCTCCGGAACCGCCTGTTAATCCAGGAGGGCCCTCCTGGGAGCCTGGGCTCCGAGCCCCTTTCCAGGCTTGGCTCCACTTTCCAAGGTTCTAGCTCCCCCGGGTGAGAACTCAGCCTGGCGGGAGGGCACTTCCCCGGGGCTGTGCAGGGCGGCCCAGAGCCCCGCCTCCGGCTGCCAGGTGCATTCGTAGGCAGGTGTGGCTGATCCGGGGCCCAGAGCAATTAGCCCGCTGCTCTGGGATTTCTGCCCCTCCATGGCCTGGGCAGCGTGGAGTTCCCGGCATCCCTTCTGCTCTCCCGTGGGGGTTCTTCGGAGCCCGGGAGAAGCCTCATCTAGCCCTTGCTGCGGCCAGAACCTCTAGGCCAGTGCTGCCCAGTAGAACTTTCTGGGACGATGGGGATGGAACGCTGTCATTGTGCCTACACTAGTCATTAGCGTTGGGCCCTTGCAGTGTGGCTAATGGCTCACTATGTCCGAGAGCTCAGGTCTAGACAAGTATCTCCCAACCGCTGGGAAGTAACAGCAAACACCAACATTGAAACCGGAGTCAGCGATGGACAGACGGGGCAGCGAGTCCCCGCGAGCCCTTCAGCTGTCCCCAGGGCAGAGCAGCCTGGTGTCTTCCTTCACACGCCAGGTATGTGAGCACAAGGGCCTGCTTGAGACTTTGGGGTGGCAGGGCTGCGACCTGGGATACAGAGAGGGGGTGGGGAGGCAGTGGCTTCCTGCCTGGGTGTCCAGGGTTGGGGGAGAGGTTGCCTGGGAGGCTAGCCCGGCCTCACCCCTCCTACTGAGGGGTCGGGCCTGGAACGGACTCCCTGCTGCCTTCAACTCATTCTCCAGTTTGACTCTTGCGTCCTTTACAGTTGTAGCACACTGCACTTGGTTTTAAGAGCTAAATGTAAGGCTAAGACGGAACACTTTAAGTGTGATAACTCCCGAGTTCACATTGTTCGAGGCGATAAGCAGTAAGGAGCAGGTGCTTTTGAGTTTACTTATCAGCGTTTTAGCAGGCTCCTCGTCCGGCCTCACCCCCCACCTGGGTGCTGTGATGTGTGATGTTGTCGGAGGATCTCGGGAACTGAGACTTGCCCAGACCCTGGGCTCACTGTTTCATGTGCTGACCTTGCTGGTGGGGTCAGGCCTTTGTTGGGGGGGGCGGGAGGCAGGTGTGCACACTTGTGGGGCGGGGCTGGCGGTGGGAGAGGAGCTCTTGGCTGCCACCTGGGGACCAAGCCTGCCCCCCGCCCCCTGCCAGTGACCTGTGCCTCAAGCCTTTGGAGCCCTGTGGAGGGGGTGCATTTTAGAGTCACATCCTGATCCTCCTGAAGGAGGGTAAGAGGGGACAAAAGGAAGCCCTAGTTCTCCGTTACATAATTAAATGGAGATTTTCCTTCCTGAAGGAGCAAAAAGAGGCCAAGGACAGCCTAATTGAAACCTCGAGATTGCTTCTCCAAGAGTGGCCTGAGCAAGTGGGCCAAGGTAGACTGTCACCTCTGGCTGGCGGGACGCCCATGCCGACAGGTCCCTGGTGCGCCCTGACTACCCTCCAGGGGAGGGGGACAGTCTGGCCGGGAGCCTCCCTTTTGCTTCCTATTGGGGGGCCCAGGGCCCTCTGGTCCGAACACGGGAGCCCATGCGGGGGCTGGCTCTGTCTCCCGCCTCCCCGTCGTCCTGGTGGGGTGGCCGCTCCCTGCAAACAGCAGCACACGGGGCTCCACCAGTGCGCGCCTCTCTCCAGCCCGGCTGGCTCTTCTGAACTTGCTCCTTTCCAGAGAAGTGATGGTAAATAGTGATGTTTTATTAATTGCAGATATGGCTGCTAATTAGAACCCAGGCGTGCGCTCCCTATGCCCATTTATACCCTTGCTCCGGAGTGGAAGGACTTCCTCCTCTCTCCTTCCCTCTCCCCCACCCCCCAGATGAGAATTTCAACTTTAAGACAAACAACTTCATTTACAAGTGTGTCTCTAATTAGCTGCAGAATTAGGAAAGCTGAGTTTTCCCCCATAGATCGGCTAAACCCTCGAGGGAGACTGGTGGAATAGAGAATCGCATTTCCAATTATTTTGTTGAATTGCTAATTTAGTTATTGTGCCTGGTGTAATTGTGATGGGTATTGGGTGTGCAATTCAATTTGTTTTAAATATTTGTGGGAAGGCTGATCAGTAATGGAGCTGACCTATTTTGTGGCCCAAATTGAGAAAAAAAGACTAAAACACAACAGCCACAAAGATATAGTTTGTTTCCATTTTTATTTTGATCTCTCTCATCCCTCTTAAGACCATTGATGCAACAAAAGGATTAAATTAAAAGATGACGGCACTTTGATCTTCTCCCTTTGAAAGCTTAACTGTCCTTGGTAGTTTAATATGCAGATATTTTAGGGTAGAGTTTTAGATGCGTCGCTGGAGTTGAGGACTTTCCGCCTCCCATAATTGCATTTCTGTGTGTGCCTCGCCGTGGTTTGGGTGTGTGACTTTTGAATAGTGAAGAAAGTCGTGGAGGTAGCGCCTGCGGGGAACAGTGCAAAGCCCTCCCGGCGCCTGGGTGGGCGCCCACCGCAGGTCCTGGAGCCCACAAGGTCAGGAAGGTGCCTTTCCCCCACTGGGCGTGTGGCTCCAGGGGCCGGTGACCGGGATCCCCACCCAGGTGGCACTTGCCCAGTGTTCCGCCTGAGATGGGCCCTGCTCCTGCCTGGAGATCCTGTGCCCTTGAGACGAGTGTTAGGTGTGCAGTTCCCGGTTCCCTGACGGCTGGCGGTGAGTCCAGGGGGAGCTCCTCGCTGGCCGGGCGCGATCTTGCTGCGGGTCTCCCCGCCGCTCAGCCAGCCTCTGAACCAGAGGCGGCGTCTGTGAGTCTTGCTCACAGGCCTGCTGAGTAGATGTATCATTGCAGTCTGGGCCCAGAGCGGGGCTGTGGCTTGTTGGGAGGAACCACAGATAGGGCTCTGCGGGGACTGGAGGCCACAGAAACCGTGCGGGACCCCCGAACAAGGAGCCCTCTCTGCCCTGTTACTGTGAAACGTGTGGGTGGGTACCAGATACCTTTAAGGTCAAGGTTGCTTGCCCGTGCCCGAGCCCCTCTCGCCCCTGCCCGAGCCCCTCTCCCCCCGTGCCAGGCTTCCTCGGGCTCAGGGTAGGGTGTGGTTGGGCTAGACCAGAGGGAGGCAGACCAGAGTAGATTCTGATGAAAGGTCGTAATAAATAAGATGGTGTAATAAATAAGATAGAAGCAGCTGTTTTAATGACTTTGATCCTAAAAGGATTGTTTTGTAACTCAACTTAGAAAGGTGCCAGGGTCCATTTCTGTGCTTAGCTGCCCAGTAGAAGTTTCAACTTCACGATTCGTATGTGGGAGCGCACAGGGTTGGGGGGCGGCGGAAGGAGCTTCGGACACAGGTGGTCTTGCTTCTCTGGTCCCGAGATCCAGCTGGGTGGGTCCTGTGGGAGGATAGGCAGGAAGACGGTCCCGAGCCGGGAGCTAAATGTGAACACTGCCCCAGGCGTCGGGAGAGCCACGGGTGTTGGAGGAGGAGCTGTGGACACAGGTGCAAAGGCAGGAGGCAGGCTTCTGGGTGTTGCTGGTGAGGTTCGTGCGCTCCTGCCTTCTGAGGGTTACAGACTTTGGCAGTTTTCATACTGAGGTGTGATTTATATACCATAGAATTCACCCACTGTAAATGCACATTCCAGGATTTTTTCTAGTAAGTTTCTGTTGCCATCAACACACTTGAGTTTAGAACATTTCATCAACCCAACACATAACTCCGTGCTGGTGTGCCGTTCCACACGGTAGCTGATCTGCTCTCCGTAGCTCGGGAGCTGTCTTTTCTGAGTGTTTCCTGTAGGAAGAATCCTACCCTGTGTAGTCTCTGTGTCTGGCCCGTCTCACTTAGCAAGAGGCTCACCCACGTCACAGTCCACATCGCTGGTTTGTTTCTCTGCACCGCTGCATCGCTGCGCTGTGGCTCCACCACATCTGGTGTATCTGTTAACCCATTTATGAACATCTGAGTTATTCCTGGGTCTCGGCTATTATGTGCAAAACTGATACAAACACAAGTCTTGGTGGGACATATTTTCGTTACTCTTGGATAGATACCAAGGCACAGAATTGCTAGGTCAGTCACATGGTAAGCTTGTGTTTTACTTTTTAAGAAATTGCCAAACTGTCTTCCAGAGTAGCTGCCCCACAGTGCATTCCCACCGGCAGTGTGTGAGTGTTTCAGTTGCTCCACATCCCTGCTGATACTTACTGTCTTCAGATTCTGGCCATTCTAGTAAGCAATGGACTCTTGTGGCTTTGATTTATATTTCCCTAGTGACTGATGATGTGGGATGGTTATCATGTGTTTGTTAGTCATCTACATATTTACCTTCCTTGGTAAAATGTCTATTCAAATCTTTTGCTCATTTTTATTTATTTTTTTTATTTTTATTTTTAAGATTTTTATTTATTTGACAGAGAGATCAGAAGTAGGCAGAGAGGCAGGCAGAGACAGAGGAGGAAGCAGGCTCCCCGCTGAGCAGAGAGCCCGATGCAGGGCTCAATCCCAGGACCCTGAGATCATGATCTGAGCTGAAGACAGGCTTTAACCCACTGAGCCACCCAGGTGCCCCTTATTTATTTTTTTTTAAAGATGTATTTATTTTAGAGAGTGTGGGGAAGGATGGGAGAGATGGGGGGAAGGGAGAGGGACAAGCTGACTCCCCACTGAATGCAGAGCCTGATGCAGAGCTCGAACTCACAACCCTGAGATCATGACCTGAGCCGAAATCAAGAGTCGGAAGCCTAACCAACTGAGCCACCCAGGTGCCCCTCTCTTGCTCATTTTTAATTGAGTTGCTTATCTTATCTTACAAGAATTCTTGATATATTCTAAATATAAATCCTTTATCAGATAAGACTTGCAAAATATTTTCTCCCAAACTAATTTGGGTATTCTTTTTATTTTCTTAATGCTGACTTTTGAATCATAAATATTTTTAATTTTGATGGTGTAATTTATCAATTTTTTTCCTATTATTGGTTGTGTTTGGGGGTCAAATATTTGCACAACTCAGGGTACAAAGATTTTCTCATCTGTTTTCTTCCAGAACTTTTGTAAAGTCTCAGAGCTTGCATTTAGGCCTATAATCCATCTTGAGTTAGTTTTTGCCTATGGTGTGAGGGTCTAAAAATATAATTTTCCAATGCATATCCAGTTGTGCCAGTACCCGTGGCTGAAAAGACTATTTCTCCCCCCATTGAATTGCCTTGATTCCTTTGTCAAAAATCAATTGACCATAAATGTGAGGATTTATCTCTAGACTCTTGATTTTTTTCCATTCTATTTGCCTGTTTTTATACTGGTGGAAGTTTTGAAAATGGATGGGTTAAGTCTGCCGAATTCTTATTGAAATTGTTTTGGCTATTCTGGGTTCTTTACAATCCCATATAAATTTCAGTATAGACTTGTTGATTTGTGTAAAAATGCTTAATGGGATTTTGATAGGGATTACATTTACTCCATAGATCAAGTTAGGGAGATTTGTGATCTTAACAGCATTGAGTCTTCCAATCCATGAACATGGAATGTCTCTTCGTTTATTTATGTTCAACTCCTCTCTGTTTTATAATTTCCAGTGTACAAAAACCTTGCACTCCTTTTGTTAAATTTCTTCATTAGTATTCTACCATAATTGATGCTATTGCCAATGGATGTTTTTATAGTTTTATTTTTGGATTGCTCCTTGCTGGTACATAGAAAGACAGTTTTTTGTTTTGTTTTGTTTTTTTAAAGCTTTTTTTTTTTTTTAAAGATTTTATTTATTTATTTGACAGAGAGATCACGAGCAGGCAGAGAGAGAGAGAGAGGAAGCAGGCTCCCTGCTGAACAGAGAGCACGATGCAGGGCTCGATCCCAGGACCCTGAGATCATGACCTGAGCCGAAGACAGAGGCTTTAACCCACTGAGCCACCCAGGCGCCTCTGTTTTGTTTTGTATATTGATCTTGTACCCTGTGACTTTACTGAATATGTTTATTCTAGTTTTTAAAAACCCATTCCTCCCATAGGATTATGCTCTTCATGAATGACGATAGTTTTAATTCTTTCTTTCCAATCTATAATCCTATAATTTTATTTAGCAATTACTGCATTGGCTAGAACTCCCAGTATGATGCTGAGTAGAATGGCAAGAGTCAACATTCTTGCCTTGCTCCTGATTTGAGGAGGGAAAAGTATTCAATCTTTCACCATTAAGGATGATGTTAGTTTGGTCTTTTTTTTATGGATGCCCTTTATCAGGTTGAGGAAGTTCCTTTCTTTTCATAGTTTGTTGAGAATTTCTATTTAGAATGGGTGTTGAATTTTACCAAATGTTTTTTCCTGCATCTGTTGAGATGATCATGTGATTTTTGTCCTTTATAAATATGGTATATTATAGTAATTGATTTGGATGTTTAACTAGGCACTCCTGGGACAAATCCCACCTGGCTGTGATACATAATTTTTTTCTAATATGTTGCTGAATTTGGTTTGCTAATATTTGCTAAGAATTTTTGCATCCATGTTCATGAAGGATATTGGTCTGTAGTTTTCCTTTCTTGTACGTCTTTGTTTACTTTGGTATCAGGTTAATACTGGCCTCAGAGAATGAGCTGGAAAATGTTTTCTGTCTTCTGAAAGAGTTTGTGGAAGATTGGTATTACTTCTTTTAGGTATTTGATAAGAAAATTCCTCAACGAAGCCTTGTGGGAAGATTTTTAATTATTAACTTGATTTCTTCACTTGTTATAGGTTTATTCAGATTTTCTGTTTCTTTTCAAGTCAGTTTTTATAAATGGTGTCTTTCTAGGAATTTGTTCATTTTATTTAAGTTGTCTTATTGGTATAAAGTTGTTTATAATATTCCTTTATAATTCCTTTAATTTTAGAAGGGTCACTAGCAAGATACCTTTCAGTCTTGATTTTGGAAATCTGTGTCTTCTCTCTTCTTGTTTGTCGGTTTTTGTTGATCCTTTCAAATAACTAGCTTTTGGTATTATTAACTTTTATTTATTGCTTTTTGTTTTCTTGTTTCATTAGTTACCAATCTCAATCTCATCTTTATTTTTACTCTAGTCTGCTTGCTTTGGGTTTAGTTCTTTTTTTTTTTTTCTCCCAATTTCTTAGAATGGAAGTTTAAGTTATTCATTCAGACCTGTTACTGTTGACTTATCTATTTCTTCTTTGATTTGCTTCTGTCAATTTTTACGATAAATAATCATGGTTCTTTATTCAAATTATAAGTATTTACTGTGGCCTCATAGTGTGTATCTCCTTATTTCTCCTCTAAGTTCACTCTCTAAGTTTACGCCCAGGATGCTGGACTCTAAGAACTGCTCTCTTGCTGGGATGATCAACCCTCTTGGTTTGACCTGGACATTTCATGGCTTTTAAATTAAAAAAAAAGTCAAAGTATGGTGGGCATAAATTAAATTAGTTTCAGGTGTATACACAGTGATTCAATTAATACACTACAAAATGCTCACCACAATAGGTGTATTATAACATTATTGTCTGTATCTCATTGTGGTTCACTTTGCATTTCTCTAATCATTAGTGATGTTGAGCATCTTTTCAGGTGCTTGTTGACCCTTGTCTATAATCTTCAGAGAAGTATCTATTCAAGTCATATACCGATTTTAAAATCAGGTTATCTGGGTTTTTGTTGTTGAATTGTAGAAGTTCTTTATATATTCTACATATTAAGCCTTTATTAGATATGATTTGCAATTACTACATATTTTTAAGTCATTTTCTTGGTGGTCCTAGGGATTGCATTATAGTCTATTTGAGAGCATTGAATCCTAACCAGTAGACCACCAGGGATATTTGAGATTAATATAGATCAATTTTTCTTCCCTTTACTTTGTGTAGTTGTAATATTTATGACATTTATATATGCTATAAACCCCCTAAACACAAAAATATAATTATTGCTTTATGCAGTCTTTTTATTTTTTTATTCAACTATGTTTTTCTTTTTTTAAACTGATGTATAGTTAGGCTGTCCATTTCTGTATCAGTTAGGAAGGACGCTGGGTTTGAGATTGGTACGGAGGACAATAACTACCATGATTTCCAGTGCTTTGATGAAACGTCAGGTGCAAGACCTTCTGGCCAACTGTCTGATTTCACATTGTTGCAGTGTTTGCTGTATCACTGGGGGTTGCAGCTTTCTAGAAGTTTGCTTTGGCTGAACCAAGAAAGACGGAATATGCAGATTTCTACAGAAATTAGGATTCCATGAAAGATTTTGAGGAGATGAAGAAGACTGGCATCTTTTAGAGTGTAAAATGATTTTGGAATGTGAAGAATTTGGGTTGAGTTCCATTGAAGTTTGTCACTGACCTGTGTTTCTGAACTATGAAACATGAATATTGGGTTATGGAATAGTTTCTCTTGATAAATAACAAATAAAAAAATAGAAGTATAGTTAACATACAATATGTTTTAAGCAATCTTATCTATATATTCACCTTTTTAAATGCCTGTTTATTTCGTTGTGCAGATTCAAATTACTGCCTGGAATAATTTCTTTATAGCTTGAATGATTGCCTTTAATATTTCTTGTAAGGCAGGTCTTCTAGCAATAAATTATTGAGGTCTTTTTCCTGGGAATGTCTTTATTTCATCTTTGTGTTTTTGTTTTTTGGGGCGTCTAGATGGCTCAGTCCATTAAGCATCTGAATCTTGATCTCAGGACCATGAGTTAAATCCCATGTTGGGCCCCATACCCACCGTGAAGCCTATTTTAAAAAAAAATTTTTTATGTAATCTCTACATCCCGTGTGAGGCTTGAAATCACAATCCTGAGATCAAGAGTCATATGCTCTACCAACTGAGCCAGCCAGGCAACCTTCATCTTTGTTTTAAGGTAGTTTTGCTGGGAGCACCTGGGTGGCTCAGTTGGTTAGGCGCTGCCTTCGGCTCAGGTCATGATCCTGGAGTCCCATGATCAAGTCCCACATGGGGCTCCCCACTCAGCAGGGAATCTGCTTCTCCCTCTGACCCTCCCCCTTCTCATGTTCTTTCTCTCTCTTTCTCTCAAATAAAAATCCTAACACACACACACACACACACACACGAACGATAGTTTTGCTGGATACAGGATTCTTGTTTGACAGATTTTGGTTGTGTTTCTTTTTCCCCCTTGTAGCACTTTGAATATATCAGCCCACTGCCTTCTAGTTTCCATTGCTGTTATTTGTCATTTGGTTTTTGTTTTGTTTTTCCTCTATATGTGATGAGTTCTCCCAGCTCCTTTCAAGATTTTCTCTTTGTATTTCAACAGGTTGGCTACAATGTATCTAGATATAGCTGTCTTTGTGTTTAAACTCCTTGGGATTTAATGAACTTCTTGGATCTACAGTTTGTTGTCCATCATATTTGGGAAGTTTTCAGCCATTGTATCTTCAAATATTTTTTTTCTGCCCCCCTTTTCTCTCTTTTCTGCTTCTGGTATTCTCAGTACAAATCAATTGGCATACCTGATGTCACATGGGTCTCTTAGGCTCTGTTCTTCATATTGGATGATTTCTATTGCTCTGTCTTCAAGTTGAGAGACACTTCCTTCTGTCTTCTTGGATCAACTATTTAGTCCCACTAGTTAATTTTTCATCTGTTACTGTACTTTTGAACTCCAGATTTTTAAAAATGTGGTAAATATAGCATAAATGTTACCATTTTAACAGTTTTTTTTTAAAAGATTTTATATTTTTTTTATTTGACACAGAGAGACCACAAGTAGGCAGAGAGGCAGGCAGAGAGAGAGGGGGGAAGCAGGCTCCCTGCTGAGCAGAGAGCCCGATGTGGGGCTCGATCCCAGGACCCTGAGATCATGACCTGAGCCAAAGGCAGAGGCTTCAACCCACTGAGCCATTCAGGCGCCCCTCATTTTAACAGTTTTTAAGTGTACAGCCCAAGGGCATTAAGTATATTCACATTGTCTGTCACACAACCATCCCCACTATCCATCTCCAGAACTTTTTCATTATCCAAAACTGAAACCCTGCACCCATAAAATGATAACTCCCCATTTCCTCCTCCCTTCAGCCTCTGGTAAGCACTGTTCTACTTTGTCTCTGTGAATTTGACAATTCTACGTACCTCATATAAGTGGAATCAAACAGCATTTCCTGTTTTGTGTCTGGAGTAGTGTGTCATTTAACATAAATGTCTTCAAGGCTTTTCTCCATTAGAGCATTTATCAGAATTTTATTCAAAATTTACTTAAAAAATTTCTATAATAGTCTTTATCTGTTCAACATCTGGACCTACACAGAAATGGTTTCTATTGTCTATTTTTTTCTTAGCTGAGGATGGGTTATGCTTTCCTGTTTCTCTGAATGTCATATATATATATTTTAAATCGTACATTTTTTATAACATAGCAACTATGGTTTCTGACTTTTCTCCTCAAAGGCTTCTGTTTTTGTTTTGTTTAATAACTTGACTAGATTAAATCTGTGGATTCTGTTTCCCCTATGGTATGCAGAAGCTAATGTCTCTGCTCAGTTTTTCTTTTTAAAAATTCTTGTTTTTGGTGTGCCTGGATGGCTTAGTTGATTAAGTGTCTGCCTTTAGCTTGGGTCATGATCCCAGAGTCCTGGGACCCAGCCCCCGCATTGGGCTACTCAGCAGGGAGCCTGCTTCTCCTTCTCCCTCTGCCTGCCACTTTGCTTAGTTGTGTGTACACTCTGCCAAATTAATAAAATCTTTTTAAGGGGCGCCTGGGTGGCTCAGTGGGTTTAAGCCTCTGCCTTCGGCTCAGGTCATGATCTCAGTGTCCTGGGATCAAGCCTCACATCGGGCTCTCTGCTCAGCAGGGAGCCTGCTTTTCCCCCTCTCTCTCTGCCTGCCTCTCTGCCTGCCTATGAACTCTCTGTGTGTCAAATAAATAAATCTTAAAAAAAAAAAAATCTTTTTAAAAAATATAAAAATTCTTGTTTGGGGGGCACCTAGATGACTCAGTTAAGCATCTGAGTCATGATCTCAGGGTCCTGGGATCAAGCCCCACATTGAGCTCCCCACTCAGTGGGGAGTCTGCTTGTCCTTCTCCCTCTATGCCTCTACCTGCTTGTGCTTTGTCTCTCCCACAATAAATTTAAAAAAACAAGGGCCCCCTGGATGGCTCAGTGGGTTGGAGCCTCTGCCTTCGGCTCAGGTCATGATCTCAGGGTCCTGGGATCAAGCCCCGCATTGGGCTCTCTGCACAGCAGGGAGCCTGCTTCCTCCCCCTCTCTCTGCCTGTCTCTCTGCCTACCTGTGATCCCTCTTTCTGTTTATCAAATAAATAAATAAAAAAATCTTAAAAAAAATAAACAAGAATTTAAAAAAATATGTATATATATACATATACATACATATATATATTATCTTTAAAAATTCTATCCATTTGTTTGACACAGAGAGAGATCAGAAGTAGGCAGGCAGGGGGTGGTGGTGGTAGGGGGGAAGCAGGCTCCCTGCTGAGCCCGATCCCAGGACCCTGAGACCATGACCTGAGCCAAAGGCAGAGGCTTTAATCCACTGAGCCACCCAGGAGCCCCTTTTAAATTTTTTTTTTTATATCTTGTTTTTATTTTTTTTAATTTAAAGTGATTTTTATTCTCAATGTGAGGCTTGAACTCATACCCAAGATCAAGTTGCATGTGCCTCTCAGTGAGCCAGCCAGGTGCCCCAATCATTTTTTTAAGCCTAGCTTCATAGGTATCACCCTTGTGACTAATGGTCAGCCAAAGGTTTGCTTAGAAACAAGTCGTTAAGCGCCTGCCTTCGGCTCAGGTCATGATCCCGGAGTTCTGGGATCAAGCCCCGCATCGGGCTCCTTGCTCGGCAGGAAGCCTGCTTCT
>CM053619.1:17486190-17503936 GCA_028646535.1 Procyon lotor | reverse complement strand
CTGAGCAGAGAGCCCGATGCGGGGCTTGATCTCAGGACCCTGAGACCATGACCTGAGCCAAAGGCAGAGGCTTTAACCCACTGAGCCACCCAGGCTCCCCTCTTTGCCACTTTTTAACAAGGATCACCTTTCCTCAAGTTTCCAATAGCACATTCCTCATTTCTGTTAGAAACCTCATCAGAATGACCTTTAAAATCCATATTTCTATCAACATTCAGTTCACCATCACTTATGATTCTCTAAGAAAATGGAGGCTTTCTCTGTAGTTCTCTTCCTCTTCTGAGCCCTCACCCAAAATACATTTAAAGGTCTGTTCAGGGCAATGTAAGCTTTCCTCCAAACTTCCAAACTGTTCCAAAGCTACGTCTACATTTTTAGATTTGTTATCTCACTCTTGGTATCTTTTTTTTTTTTAATTTGGCTGTATTGAGGCATAATTGACACACAAAATTGTAAGATATTTAAAGCGTATATTGTGATGATTTGCTACACAGGTACATTGTGAAAGGATTCCTTCCATTTAGTTAACACATCCATCACCTCTCTATTGTGTGCGTGAACACAATTTCTATCATCTTAACACATTTTCATTATGCAATACAGTGTTACCAACCGTAGTCACCATGTTATACACTAGATCCTCAGACCTTATTCCTTTTATCACTGAAAGTTTGTACTCCTTTCCTAACCTCTCCCTTTCCCCCACCTTCACCAAGCCCCTGGCAATCCTTTTTTTCCCTCTATGTATGAGTTTGAGGGGTTTTTTTGTTTTTTTTTTTTGTCTTTTGGTTTTTTTAGATTCCACATAAAAGTGATACCATACAGCATTTGTATTTCTCTGTTCGGGTTATTTCACATAGCATAGTGTCCTTAAAGTCCATCTGTGTTGCCACGAATGGCAGGACTCCCTCCTTTGTCATGGCTGAATAATATTCCATTATATATGTGTATCTCACATCTTCAGTATTCATTCACCTGTTGATGGACGCTTAGCTTGTTTCCTTATGGTGGCTATTGTGAATAATTCTGTAATAAATGTGGGAGTACAGATATCTCATCAACATCGTTTTCATTTCCTTTGGATACATGCCCAGAAGTTGGATTGCTGGATGACATGGTAGTTCTGTTTTTAAATCTTTAAGGAAACTGCATACTGTTTTCCGTAGTGCTGTGCCTATTTACAGTCTCACCAGCAGTGCACAAGTGTTCCTTTTTTCCCACATTCTCCCCAACACTTATCTCTTGTTTTTGATGTTAGCCGTTCTGACCAGTGTGAGGTGATATCTCATTGTGGTTTTGATTTGTATTTCCCTGATGGTGAATGATAAACACACTTCTATGTACTTGTTGGCCATTTGTTGGTCATCTTTGGAAAAATGTCTATTCAGTTCTTTTTTTAATTATATTATTTTGCTAGTGAGTCGTTATGAGTTCTTTAAATATTTAGGATATTAATCATTTATCAGATGGATGGTTTGCAAATATCTCCTATAGGTTGCCTTTTCATTCATTCTGTTGATGGTCTCCTTTGCTGTGCAGAAGCATGCTGATTTGATGTAGTCCACTTGTTTATTTTTGCTTTTATTGCCTTTGCATTTGGTGTAAAAGTCAAAAAATCATTGTCAAGACTGATATCAAGGAGCTTAGCTCCTAGGTTTTCTTCTAGGAGTTTATGGTTTCGGGTTTTACAGTCAAGTTTCTAATCCATTTTGAATTGATTTTTTTTTGTATGGTATAAAGGTCTGTTTTAATTCTTCTGCTTGTGGCTGTCCAGTTTTCCCAACACTATGTATTGAAGAGACTGTCATTTCCCCCTTGTATATTCTGGGCTCCTTTATTGTGAACTAATTGACCTTCTATGCCTGGGGTTATATCTGGGCTCTCTGTTCTGTTGACCTGAGTGTCCGTTTTTATGCCAATACCATACTGTTTTGATAACTGTGGCTTTATAATATAGTTTGAACTTGGGAAGTATGATGCTTCTAGCTTTGTTCTTTTTCAGTATTACTTTGGCTGTTTGGGGTCTTTTGTGGTTCCATGCAAATCTTAGAATTATTTGTTCTAGTTCTATGAAAAATATTCTTTTGGTAGAATATTTTGATAGGGATGGTACTGAATCTGTAGATTGCTCTGAGCAGTATGGATATCTTAACAATCCTAGCTCTTCTGAGGTGCCTGGGTGGCTCAGTCATTAAGTGTCTGCCTTCGGCTCAGGTCGTGACCCCAGGGTCCTGGGATCAAGCCCTGCATCGGGCTCCCCGCTCCGTG
This sequence comes from Procyon lotor, assembly GCA_028646535.1. Classification (NCBI taxonomy): domain Eukaryota; kingdom Metazoa; phylum Chordata; class Mammalia; order Carnivora; family Procyonidae; genus Procyon; species Procyon lotor. The sequence continues at coordinate 17,501,668 of CM053619.1, read as the reverse complement.
GGAAGCCTGCTACTCCTTGTCCCTCTCCCCCTGCTTGTCTTCCCCCTCTCAGTGTCTCTCTCTCCCTCCCTCTCTCTCTCTCATATAAATAAATAAATAAAATCTTAAAGAACAATACTAATCCTTCCAGTCCATGAACATAGAATATCTTTCCATTTATTTGTGTCTTCAATTTTTTTCATCAGTGTCTTATAGTTTTCAGTGTATGTGTTTTTCATCTCCTCGGTAAAATTTATTCCTAGGTTTTAATTCACTCAAAAATGTAATTTTCTTAATTTCTCTAATAGTTTATTAGTGTATAGAAATGCAACTCTTTGTATATTGATTTTTGTATCCTAAACTTTACAGAACTCATTCTAACAATTTTTTGGTTGAGTCTTTAGCGTTCTTGTGTGTGTGTGTGTGTGTGTGTGTGTGTGTGTATCATGTCATCTGCAAATAGAATTTTACTCTTTCCTTCCCGATTTACTTCTTCCTTTCCAATTTAGATGCATTTTTTTTTTTAAGATTTTATTTATTTTTTTGACAGAGAGGAGAGAGATCACAAGTAGGCAGAGAGGCAGGCAGAGAGAGAGGGGGAAGCAGACTCTCCCCTGAGCAGAGAGCCCGATGTGGGGCTCGATCCCAGGACCCTGAGATCATGACCCGAGCCAAAGGCAGAGGCTTTAACCCACTGAGCCACTCAGGCGCCCTTAGATGCATTTTCTGTCTCACCTCATTGCTCTGGCTAGGACTTCCAGTACTGTGTTGAATAGAACTGGCAAGAATGGGCATCCTTATCTTTGATCTTAGATCTTAGAAAAAAAAGCTTTCAGCTTTACATTGTTGAGTTTGGTGTTAGCTGTGGGCTCGTCGTATATGTCCTGTATTATGTTGAGGTACATTCCCTCTATATCCAGCTGCTGCCACATTTTTAGGTTTGTTACAGCAGCACCGTCATGGTCCAATTTTTTTTTTGTCTTCGTCTATTTGGACTGCTGCAACAGAATGGAAGTCTGAGATTCGAATGCCAGCATGGTCAGGTGGGGGCTGTCTCCTGGGGTCCCTGACTTCATGTTGTTTCCTCACACAACGAAAAAAGGAAGGGATCTGTCTAACGCCTCTTAGAAGGCGTTAATCTTATTCATGAAGGCTTCGTCCTTAGGACTTAATCACCACTCAAAAGCCTCACCTTCTAATATATATCACTGGCAGGGGCTGGGATTTCAACACATCAGATTTTGGGGACATTCAGATCATAGCAGCCCTCAGTGACACTTTTGCATTGTGCCCATGTAACTAGTGTCTGGAGACAGTCCCTAGATTTCTGCTCAGGTAAGGGGGATGGTCTCTGAAAGCTTTATGAGGAAGATACTCCAGAGTGATGACAGATCCCGTCTTTTTTTTTTTTTTTTAATTTGACAGAGATCATAAGCAAGGAGGAAACAAGCTCCCCGCTGAGCAGAGAGCCCTATGCGGGGCTCGATCCCAGGACTCTGAGATCATGACCTGAGCCGAAGGCAGAGGCTTTAACCCACTGAGCCACCCAGGTGCCCCTCAGATCCCGTGTCTTGTGAGCATGACGGAGGGGAGAGCACAGAGAACCCTAACATAGATCGAGAATTTGCTACTAATGTCTAGCTCTTCATTTGTGTTAACTAACTTAACGTAATTTTTCAAAAACCCCTTTGAGTTCTTTGTTATTATCCATATTTCACAGATTAAGGAGGCAGGGACTTTTCTAAAGAACAGGAATGAGGGACCAGATATTTGAACCCAGCTCAGGCTTATTCCAAAGTCTACGCTCTTTTAAGTTGCTCCAAAAATACCCTCTGGCATGGACAAGAGTATTCTGTTAGCTTTTTCCCAAGTCCGGGCCTGGATGTCTTTAGTCCTTTGTGCCTCTTCACCCCCATCCCGCCTGTTCACTCCAGACCAGTCGCAGGTAAGCATGTTGGGGATTAGGCCCATCATCCAGCCATCTCTGAGCTCCGGTCTATTTCCTCTCCTTCTGGGGCCCAATGAGTAGAGCCCACTGGGTGGATCCTGGTCCTCTCAGAGCTGAGACACCATTATCCTGTCCCACCCCATCTCCCTTGGGCCCCCTCCTCGCCCCCCTGCAATGTCAGGGAATCTTGTGTTTGAAGATTTTGCCTACTCAAACACTGCAGTTATGCAGATGTCCTGTTCCCATTATTATCATTCCCTGCCCGTTGGAACCTCTGGCCAGCGGGCGGTAGCCAGTACTACCTGGGTTGGCAAAACTGTCATCAGACAGACGGTGGCATGGGGAGCCTTAGCCCCCTGCCTGAGGCACACCCAGGATCTGGAGCAGTAAAAGTAGCTGATGGTTGCTTATTATCTCGACACCCCCTGGGGTGGCCTGGGCTGACTACCCAAGGTGACTCCAGCTCGCTGACATGCACACATGGCGCCGCGCCTGAAGCTAGATTTCTCAGCACACACAGTGGTTGTCTTTTTAGTTTGGCTGCTTTCTAAACCTTGGTACCCAGTCTTCCTGTGCTCCCAAACCACCAAAGGTTGCCCACTCACTCGAGGACATCTCTTCTTCCTTGGCCCAGCGTTTAAGGGGATCCATGATCCGTCACCTGCTTGCTTTTTTCAGGCATCCTCGTCCATCCCCCCCCAAAGCCCTGCTCTGTTCCTCCCCAGTGTGCTTAGTGTCCCTTGAAAACTTTGCGAACATTGGTGTTCTGACCCGAGACACTGTGCCTTTCTTTCCCATCTGGAGACCATTCTCTGCCGGGAGGCTTCAGCCCTTAGTTGTCTGCACCACTCGGGTGGCCCTTACCACTTTCTGCCTCACTGGATCCAGTGGGCTCCGCTTTTGGCCTTCCAGTGCTCAGCCAGGTTCCAGTGCTCAACCCCACTCAAGTTCACCTCTCAGGTAAATTTCCTTTCCAGGCCTCTCACCAAGCTTGCAGGTTAGAAGGAGCACAGAAAGGGGTCTTCCCTGTGATGGGAATTAGGCCCTTGTATTCATCACCGGGTCCTTGTTTTTCAGTTGTTCACAGAATCCCTGCTGTTCTAGGCTTTTCTTTCTTTTAAAGATTTTATTTGACAGAGGGATCACAAGTAGGCAGAGAGGCAGGCAGAGAACCCGATGGGGGGCTCAATCCCAGGACCCTGAGATCATGACCCGAGCCGAAGGCAGAGGCTTTAACCACTGAGCCACCCAGGAGCCTCTGTTCTAGCTTTTCTTATTATCCTGATAATACCAGTGGTGGTTTTAAATTTTCTTTAGTCAAAAAGACCAACGAAAGAAGTATCACTCTCCAACAGAAGAAAGCATTGTATATGTTAGGAAAGTTCCCGGAGGCAGGAGCAGAATCTTTTCCCATTTGTCTTGCTGACTTTCCCTAGAACCACCAGCAGGTGTGGGCTGAGAGGGACACTCCAAGTTCACATCTTGGGGTCTGCTTCTCATCTGCCTGGTTAGGGAGGAGGGAAGAAGGGCCAAAGCGTCTATGCTGACTGGGACTCCCTGCCCATGGAGTGCAAAGAGTAAGTTTCCCTTGGATTTATCTATCTTAGGGTGATTCAAATGGATATATATTTATATAAAATATATGTAAAATAAAACATTTTATTTTAGGAAAAAAAACACCCTTTGCGAAACATCCCAGGGAGACCCACAGAGCACACCAAGCTTAATAATCAGCAACGGCCAGTGCCTCCCTTCCCTACTGTCTTGTGGCTTCTGCCTTTCTTTGCAAATGTTTAAGGATTGGTGTTTGTTCTTTGCTTCAACCACGTGGATTTACAGAAAGAAACTGAAGCAGAGAGTTGAAGTTACACAAGCATGAGATTCCTACCTCTAGTGCCTTTTTGTGCCCAAACTTAGCGTTCAAAATCCATTAAGCAGCTAAATTAGTAAGAGAATTCATAACCTTCCCATAAAACTGGCCTGAGGTGAGCTCTGAAAATGGTCTGCTATTCAGCCGACCCAGAAAACATCAGAAAGTCATGCAAACCAAAAGAACCTAAGGACACCCCCGGAACTGCCCAGGCCACCGAGGGTGTGTGCTATCCGAAAAGCCCTGCCCCGTCTCTGACCGACGTCACTTTCCGAGTGGCGCGGGCTCGCTGTTCTGTCCCGGACATGGCTCAGCCTCAGTAGCGGGAGAGGCGCTCGCCCTACCACTGCTGGAAGCTGGGCACGGGCTGAAATGACACACGGCGACTCTTCTACAAATGTGGACGTTTATTTCAACAAAATGTGAAAAGAATACATTTGACTGATGCTCCTTGCTCATCAGGGCATGTGTCCGTCGAATCTCCAAGAGACAAGTGAAGGCTGCTTTGTGAACGAAGTGAATGTGGCAATCTCAGCTCAAGCGAGTCTTGGTCGGTACGTCATTGATAGTCCTCCTAGCTCAGTAACCTTGCGTATGTGACGGGCTGGGGGACTATCCGATTGCTCTCTTCCTGGCTTCTCCGTGTGAAGAAGGCCCGCAGGGAGGCGCTCTGGGGGCGGGGGAGTAGGCCGTACAGACTCCAGAGAGGAACCGTATTCACTTACTGTGTCATCTGGTGAGGAGGGAAGAGGTAAACGGAGTGTGACCGGCCCTGCCTCTGCAGAAACACCAGGGCAAGCAGAGGGGGGTGTGAAATCTTACTAATTAGGGGAAAAACCAATCCAATTTTTACTTAAGCTGATAGCAGGAGTGGATGCTTCTTTCAGGACTGAACGTGGTTCCCCACCTCGTCCTGCCCTCTCTGGTGGTGCCAAATGTCCGCACTTTGCCCCAGAGCCGCGGCTCCGCACGCCAAGGGGCGGTCGCTGCCAGAGCCTGGTGGCCCGCCCCCTACGCGCACCGCACCAGCGCATCCCACGGAAGGGGGCGGGGCTCGTGCGTGGCCTTTCGCGTTAAGGCTCGACGCCGCAGGCTGGACAGAATTATTCATACCACCGCACTCACAAGTGCTAGTGATTTATTCCCTCTCCCTGGTCATCAGTGATACATGCAACCAGCTGCACCGTAAGAACTGGAGGCTCTATCAGCCCGGGTCACCTGCCACTCTTGCTGTAGCAACACCAACGGGGGAATCCGGAAACTCTTTCCTCCTTGAATAAACGGGTTGTGGAAAATAAACTCTCTCCACCACTCGTGAGGAGGCCCCTGCCGCTGGCCAGGAAGGGCCCCGTGAGCCCGGAAGACAGCAGCACCACGATGGAGTTGTAGAGAATCTTAAGGTCATGTGGGTTCTCTGTTCCCTGGAAGCCTGCTCACGCCGGGGAAGGCCAGTTCCTGGTGCTGAGAGCAGAGATCTCACCAGGGTCCCTTTTAGCAGCTGCGGGGAGACCAGCTGTACCTGCTGCTTGTGGACACCCCGGGGGAGAGACGAGATCCAGAGGGAGGAGGAGTGTCCGCTGCCGGGAGAGTTGCCCTGGAAATCGAGCTGAGAGACTGGAGGCACTAGTAACCTTTCGGAACTATCAAAGCTCCAGGCTTAATAGTCAGTACCCTTCCAAGTCCTAAAAAAGAGAGACTGTCCGGCCCACAGGCCCTGTCAGGCTAGTCCCAGCAGGAGCGACAGCTGGCTGAGCAGGGACGTGCAAGGGAGTGGCCGGTCAGCCGTCTTTCCGGTTGTTCTAAGAGCATCAAACCCACCGTTGAGGCCCCTAAATCAACAGTGACTTGGAGTTCCCAAGGATCACACTCCATGAAGAAGAAACCGGTACCTTGGTGTGATTAAATTGGGGGCCATTCCTCTTCTGTGCCTAATGCGTACCGGGTGGAACGTGATGGTAAAAAAACAATGGACTTGAGGCTTCCTCCTTGGCCCAGCCCTCCGCTGCTGCCTATGGCTGCAGGCTCACGGGGCCAGGGGTGAGGGAGGGCTGCAGACTGCCTGACCCCAACCCCCACTTCCCTGGGCTGGGGCCAAGGAGCAGCAGCCCTGCTTTTGTGTAGTGAGACCTCATGGTACAGGCTTGTACCCTTCATTGCCTTCGCAGGTCCTGACAGGGACAGAGGGCTGTAGTCACAGACAAGGTAATAAATACTGAATGGGATGGGTGTGACCGCGGGGGGGCGTTGTGACCCTATATCCCAGTACGTCATGCATAACCTGAAAACGTTCAAGGGGAAGCAAAATGCCACTTGGATTCCGGTGCTGGGTCTCCTGTGCCTTCTCATCAGAGTGGTCTCAGCTGGAAGAGGCAGCTCTAGCCCTTTTCTCCAGAGGCAGGGCGGGGTTGGGCAGGACGCTCTTTCTACGTTGAAGGGGAGTCCATCGTGGAGAGGATCCGCACGACCTCTGCCCGCTGCGTGGGTGAGATGTGCTGAGTCATGTGGACGATGGAGTCCATGGCAACCTCGGGATTGGCCTGGACCAAGCTGGAGAGGAAGACGGGGGACAGTGAAGGAGGAGCCAGCAGTGTGCAGAGGAGGGGAGCTTACGAACTGAGGACATGCTGACAGAACCCACTGCAGCCATTTCGGCCCCCACCACACTTGATTTGTTTTCCTACATGAAAAAAGTCCCTGGCAGCAAGGCAAGTACAAGATGGACCTGATGTGTTTTGCTACGTCAGAAAGTGAGGAGTTCCTTAAAAACAAAACAACAACAAAAGCAATGGGAGCATGTCACAGAGTGGAACCAGTACAAAAGTGCTTCCACTGGCTATAAACCTGGGACATTGTGGGCACTGAAGAGAGTATAATAAGGAATTACAAATTATTAAAAAATAGAAATTCATTATTGGTGTAGACTAATGAAGACCTACATGAATGGAGGAAGACAGAAGACTTTCTGCTTCCAGGATAACTGGAGTGGGAACCGGGGAGGACTCGGAGCTGGAGAGTTATCCTTCTGCAACCTCACCATAAAGACTGGATCAGACAAGAGCCCTCCGCGGATGCTAGATGTAGGTGGAACTCCTGATGAGGACAGGAGATCTGCATGGCCTTCCGGTGTGTCCCCAGAGACTGACTGCTTATGGGGTGCAGCAGGGGAGAGACTGAGCAACGTCCGGACCAGGTGATGCTAACGTTAGGAGGGGCAGATGTGAGCAGGTCTCCAGCTGTGGGACCCTGGAAGGCCACTTCATGGGTGTAATATTCCAGTGGAGAATGTATGACCTGAAGCTCATCATGAGAAGACCTCAGACAGAATCAAAACGAGCAATGTTTTACAAATGGTGGATCAGGGAGCCCGGGTGGCTCAGGTCATGATCTCAGGGTCCTGGGACTGAGCCCCACACCAGGCTCCCAGCTCAGCAAGGGGGGGATCTGCTCCCCCTGCTTGAGCTCACTCTCAAATGAATGAATAAAATCTTTAAGAAAAATGGAGTATTAGATATAAGATTCTATCAATGTTGGGACTCCTGGGGGGCTCAGATCATGAGGGCGAGCCCCACACTGAGTTCTGTGCTGAGGATGGATCCTGCTTGGGATTCTCTCTCTCCTCCCTCTCAGGAAAAAAAAACAACAAATTTACAATGTTAACTTTACTACAAGTAATCCTACTGTAGTTATGTAAGAGAATATCCCTCTTGGCAAATACTTGAATATGTGGCTAAAGGGCCATGATGTATGTAACTTAGCAGGTAGATGGGAGCATGTTCTATGGGAAGCAAGCATGCTCACAAGTGACAAAGCAGATGGGATAAACTATAAACAGCGGATCCATCAGGTACAGACGTGTCTTCTGCACTGACAGTTACAAGTGTCCCCGGCTACCTCCACCCCGCTATTCGATGGAGGATACTGAAAACTCTTGGCTCGGGAGGGGAGGAGGTAGCTTCCCATGATGCTGCCATGGAATCAGCTTTTTCCTCACAGAACCCTTCATCCGGTCTGAAGATCTGCACTGGCTGCTAACAGGTGGGCACAGAGAACTAAGCCTTCATCTAGTGGAGATTACTAAGTGCTCTGGGACCAGGAGCCCAGAACGACTTGTGGTTCAGGGCTCTAGTCTATCGGACGGTCAACTACAGTAGTCTCACACAGGGAAAACCCACAAAGGTTGTAAGGCACCATCTCACGATTTGTTCTTAAATCTCTGCTCCTTCCAAGGAAGCGAGCCCACTTTCTCCTACAAAAGTCCCCCCCCCCCCCTGCGGGTCTCACCTGCGGATCTGCTTGAGGACATAGTCTCTGCTGATATATTTGATGTTTTCCTCAATGACTGAGCGAACGCCATCTTCCTCGGTCAGCTGTTTCTCCAGCCACTCCACCAGATCCTTGTTATTGTCCCACACATAGGCCTGCAACAGATGACCCTTGGTCAAGCACCGGGGGCCAGGCCGGACACCCTGACTGTTCTCAGTCTGGAAAGTTCACTCCAACAGCTTGCTCACTGTAAAATATTTGGTCACGATTCTCCACTCCTGTTGGCGCTGCAGTGGAAAGAGGCCTCAGGACAGGAGCTGTCCTCATTCTCTTTCCTTCTTTTGGTACAAGGTGCCTCTTCCAAGCCCTTGGGCCCCTGGAGGCATCAGAGCTCATGGTCTGACTCAGGTCGTATCATTCTAGGGCTCTACCTATTCCGCAAAGGCTGAGAGAATGCCATCAGCTGATGGACTTGAGGGAACCAGTTAAGTGCTGCCTGGCTCAGACAGTGGAGTGTGTGACTCTTGAGCTTGTGGTTGTGGGTGTAGAGTTTAAAGTCAATATGTGTTTAAAGAAAAAAAACTAAGGGGTGCCCAGGTGGCTCGGTTGAGTATCGGCTCTTCTTTTTTTTTTTAGATTTTATTTATTTGACAGAGGGAGAGTGTGCGCACAAGCAGGGGGAATGGTAGAGGAAGAGGGAGAAGCAGGCTCCCCGCTGAGCCAGGAGCTCAATGCAGGGCTCAATCCCAGAGCCCTGGGATCATGACCTGAGCCCAAGGGCGCCCCTTGACTCTTGGTTTCTGCTCAGGTCATGAGATCGGCATCCATGCTCAGCACACAGCCTGTGTGAGAGTCTCTCTCCCCAGCCCCCCGCCCTACCCCCCACTTGTGTGTGCACACTCAATAAACCTTAAAAAAAAAAAAGTCTTTTCTGAGGAGGTGAGACACAGTTCTTAAAATGTAAGGCTCTAGGCCCTGCCAAGCTGGCAGAGGAGTTGCCTGGTTGGGAAGTTTCAGCGAGGCACGGAGGGCAAAGTCTTGCTGCTAGGGGAGAGCTACTAGGTCAGAAACCTACCCCCCATTTTACTTTCTATGAGAATATTCCAAAGGGGCACGTCGTCTGTAACCCTGAAAGTCTCAACAAACCACCTTGTGCCTCCTTTTTTTCGAGATCATTTAGCTGAGTATTTCCTAGGTAGTTGACTACATAATAATTCAGGAGTGTGTTAGAAACCTAATAGCCTTCTCCTTGCTCTCTTCTCCTCTCATTTTCTTTACAAATCATTTAGGAATCGTTTTGTTAATGGTTTCCGGAAAACCAAGTACCACCATTAGGGCTCATTCATATTTATGTCATTTTGTTTGGGTAATTAAACACAAAGCTCGTCATTTAAAGGTGTGCTATCCTTCTCTGTTATCACTAACGAAGTCAAAGTCAGAATGACAATGAGTTTGGCGCTGTAATTTAATAGGTGGGTGCATTAGGGACTCTCAGAGGCTTTGAGGCTTGAGCTGGGGCTCAGGAAACCTGTACACAAGCAAGGCACCTGAGCTACGGCTGTCACTTCAGGACCAGTGAGGCCTGGGGGGGTAAGGGGGTGTCTTCACACCCGTCAAGGGCAGCGTGGTCTTCTAACTTTCTATTTCATGCCTTCCAAGAGAATGGTTTCTTGCAGACTCTCACTTGCTCCTCTCTCACTTAGCTGGTGAGTTAGCTGCAACTGCTTATTTATTACGTCATGTGACTGACCTCCACATTTCGAAAAATTCTTAAGGGTTAAGGAGCCCAGGATTAAGGGTCAGCAGTGAGCCCTTCCTAGTTCTTGTAGGTAGTTCTCTTTCTGGCCCCCAACATGCCTGCTCTGTCTGGAGTAGCGGCTACAGCGATGGGCTCTCGTCAGGGTGGGATGGCCAAGCCAGTGTCGGCCCGAGCCCCGGTCAGGACTCTGCTGCCATCTCCGAGCCAAAGGGCAGGGAAGTGTCTGGTTCCAAAGGAAAGGAGGTGCTGTGTCAATCTCTACCGACAAAGTGGGTGGGTGGTGAGGTTTTTCCCCACGATGCCGTGGTCTTCCTTCTCTCTGGCACCTCAACGCCTGTGCACCCCATGTATGGATTGGATACACCGGGACTCTTACCCGCTGCCACCGAACTCGGATACTTCCATCTCTATCATTGGTAATTTAGACTTCTCCACGGCTTGAGGACTTACGCACATGCCCTCACTTATGCAGATTTTGGGGGTTGGAAAAAATAAAACAGTGAATGCTTCTTGGGTTTCAGAATGGAAAAAAAAACCAACAACCCTAGATTTACCCAAGAATCCCAAAGCCTTTAGGAGAATATTTAATACTCTTATTAATCATTTTTAATCCGTTTGCTTTTAATTAAGAAACAGCATGATGCTTTCCTATCAACATATGCCAGGGAGCAGATTAATTGTGGCTTAAGATAACTCTCCTTGATTGGTGTAATGTATTAGCTAACGAGATGCCTGCTTCTAACGATGCTCAGACACTATGCTGGAAAGCCAGCTACCCTCTAGAGAAAACTCTTCTGCCTTCCCCTCCCGCAGCCACAGAATATGCTAGGTGTTTAAATTAAACATTTAAAAAGTTCCTAGACAGGATTAAGGCAACACATTCCAAGTTTTGGAGTTGTTGTTCTAAAGTCTCCTCTTTGAAAACATGGCCACACGTAGGAAAGACCTGCTGTTTGCTCAAAACGTGACACCCACCAAGCCAGACCTTAGTAAGGTCCCCCTCACGGCCAAGTACACCAAGGCGAAGGGGCCGCAGCTCCTAGTCAACAGCACTGGTAGCAAGAACAAACAACTGTCAGCACCCACAGTGCCACAGGGGTTTCCTAGCGGGCCTGGAAGGGTTTAAGGTGCTGCTGTGGCCTAACCTCGGAGTTGGGGAGGCAATGGTTCCTTGTCTGCCCTCCTGGAACAGAGATGTAAGACTCATCATTCCAGCCATCTGGAAGGACGGGCCAACCCTATTCCCAGAAAGCAAGCCATTATCATTTCCCTCCTTAAAATTATGAAATCATGGCTGATTATTCCCAGCGTTCCAGTGTGGATTTTAAAAGCCAGTGTGAAATGCTAGGCTGCTAATCTCATGACAGGCCTGGGCTCATAAGTCACCTGCCTCCCACTCCTCCCAATCAGAACATTTTAATACCGATAAAGTGCTGATAGTCAAACATCACAATGCTGGCCTTGCGATACAAGTTCAGCAGATGATTTATCCTTCTCTGCATCAGTGGAGAAGTATCTCAGGCACTATGTGGTCTCACTAATTGTATGTAGTAATTAGTCTATCGCACAAAATCTAAATGACCTGTTTAGAAAGTTGCCTTTCGAAGTATTGGATAGCTGTTAGGTCCTCCTTATTCACTGTACAGGAGGACTGGGGAGTGACCAGGGCACAGTCTGATGGATGTGAGTCCCGATTACCATGCCCTGTAGATAACTCATCTTGTGGGCTAGCTGGAGACCCCTCTGGCAATGTGATTTTTTTTTTTCTGAGGCTTTGGAGTCAAATAGCAAACAGCCATGTGGGCTGGGGTGTCCTGTGGACATCGTCTCCTCAGAGCTACTCCAGTCTCAGCCCCACCCAGAGCCAAAAATTGTTTTCCAGGTTCTGCCTCCCCTCCTCCTTCCCAGGACCGAAATCAGAAGTTTAGAGCACGAGACTTGTCCAGGGGTAGCTGGAGGCCGGGTTTTGGGGACAGGGGAAATCAAACAACCCTATCAACGGTGCTTTTTCCTCTGTCATCCTTACAAGGGCCTCCACTGACCGGCCATCTCGTTTGGAAATCCAGAGTAAGAGTGAAGGGGTGGTGAAGGGTTTGGATCGTAAGAACGTGCTGCGGTGCCCCAGACTGGGGGCAAGTCGGAGCAAGCCGCACCGAGAACGGACTGCACTCACGGCTCCCGCCATGGTCATGAAGTCACACGTCTGTAGCTCTAAGTTTACACTCTGACGTGCGCTGAGAGGAGCAAACGGGCATCATTTGAGTGTCTCCTGAGTGCCAGGCACCGTGCTCCAAACCTTCTTTATCATGTCGTTTAAAAGTCACTGAATCCCGTGAAAGAAACATTAGCTCTCTTTTACACAGGAAGGGACGAGGCTTAAATCAATACCATGTCCAAGCCAGCAAGGCTGAGATGTGCCACGTTCGTGAGATTCTGAACACCACGTTCTGTTCCTGGCCCCACACAGAGTTCTCATCTCAGTTTCTACTACAGGGGCTTGGGGGGGGAAATCAGTCTTTGAAATACCACATGCCTCAGCCTAAGAATCGGAGACCGAGAACCTACCCGCACAACAGATGCACACCGTGTTCCTGGTATCGTTTCCAGGGAGCTGCAGTGATGCTTTGCTTCTGTCTGCAGCGAAGCTCTGAACCATAAACCTTACTATTTCCTGCAACAGGACTGTCCCAGTGGGTTCTAAGAGTCCCGTGACTCCCGGGAACAGTTTCCTCTATGGGAAACAAAAGACTTGCCCTGCTAAGTTACAGAACATCACCATGCCTTCAAATTTTCTATTCCTCAATCTCTTTCTCCAGATTAAGATTTAAAAAAAAAAAAACCCACAAATTCTCTGGGACAAAAGAACACGCAGCATGGCTCATAGATGCCTATCATCAAATGCCTCTCCCTGTCAGTAACCGCAGTGAGGTTCACTTCTTGGTGCAAAGCCAAGGTCCAGCCTTGGCCGGTGTTTGCACTTGAGACCGAGTACATGGTATCTATCACTGTTTGAAGAACCAGTGGGGGGAGGGGGGTGAGGAGTGACATTTGTAAGGTTTCCCGCCCATCTCCCGTACGGAGCCGCTTCTGTGCCGGCCCTGCAGAGGCAGCACCGACGGCGTGTGGACTGTGCAACACTTTCTTCTCTCAAGGGCGCTACAGATTTTATCAGCCACCCCTCGCTCAATCTGTCCTGCTGAGCCTGCAGAATATGGAAGGAGATTTCAAAGCCACATCTTAGCATCACCGCCCTTCCTCTCTCCTCAGCCGTCCTCCTGGCCTAAAGAACTCAAGAGAATGTGGTCTTCTGCAGACGGGAGGGAGGGGATAGCCTCAGTACCGGGGCAGGGTTGGCTCCCAGGGCCTCAGGCGGCCTCCGCCTGCCCTCTGAGGCTGCGGTGGTCTCTGGCACTGACTCCCAGCTGAAGTCTGTGTGCACACAGCCCGCTGTCTCCATCTCTACGACACTGCAAGGACGCGCTTCTCTGGACACACCGTCCCCTGGCTCCAGGATGCTAAGGAACCATTGAAGGGCCGAGCTACTCACTTCATGCTTGGAGGGAAGCTATTCCTTCTCCTCATCCTTGTGCTTACTGAGGCCATGCACGTCCATTACTGACTAATGTGGTAGGAAGGCGGTGCAGGCCTCTCCTGGCCACACGCACACACACTCCATTTACCTAGCCGGCCACTCTTAACTGGAGAACAACCTCTTATTTTACACTTGCGTGACTTTCAATGCCAACTTCCACTAGAAGCTGCCAGTAGCCACTGACAAAATTGTCTCACTCAATTATGATGCCACAGACTGACCTTAACCTGAACCAAGTGTCGCATAAGGCCGCGCTCGCCCGCTGCACATCTGAAATATTTATCTAAAGAAGCTTTTCATTCGTAAAGAAATGGGGAGGCTTAACACAGAGGTGAATCTTAGAAGCATCCAGATTCACCGGCTTTAACAATGATGGCAGATCTTGGGAGTTCCTTCCTGAGAACAGTCAGCAGAGACGTCAAGCAATGCTTTGCAGGAAGAGGCTGAGGGGCCTGCCCTCCCTCACGCTAATCCAGGAGGCACCAAATGTTCTGATCAGAACAGCCATCAGGAGAAGACCGTTTTAGCATACGGTACCAATATTCTGATAAAATGAATATATAACCAGATAATAACTACCAATAAAGATCAACTTTTCTTAATAAAAGTTCCAACTCTTTCTTCCCACCCTCTCACGGACTATCTCGTGCAGCCCACGATTCCAGCGGCTCAGACCCATGCCAGCGCCGGGCACACCTCCCTTTCATTTCTGCCCCTCGGGGGGGGTATGGAGCAGAGCACAAAGGCATGCACCTACCTTCACAGTTCCTTCCACTTCTACAAACCAGCGCCGTAACATGGCCTGGATCTGGCCGTCGGTCAGCTCCGGGTTGGCATTATGGATTTTCTTTTTGACCAGGTCCTCCAGCAGGAGACGCCTCAGCCGCCAGTAGAAGAAGGTACGGGATGTTTTCCAGTCCAGGATATCCTACGTACAGACAAGAACAAGCTTAGTCACCTCAGCCCTAATCCGTGCTCAGTGCCCAGTCCAGAGGGAACTCCATACGCACACAAACCTATTCTCTAGCAGCCCCTCAGAGACTTGACAGCTGGCCCGGACTGTAGCACCTGCTGCCATCTCCCCAGCTCGGAGCTACAGCCCCCCCCCCGCCGTCCATCCAGAGCACTGCGCACAGCATGGGCCTCACGAGTGTGAGCCCCACCTGTGGCTGAGATGCTCTGGGGAAAGGGGCTGTGACTCTCCAGATGATGACACAGGGTGGGAACTGGTTGGCAGCAGAATGGCTCAACCAACTTGCACACAGATCAAATGTGACTTGGCTGCCACTGGGACCCAGATACCGGGTCCACAACCTGAGGACCCCCGGGGCAGCTGTCCCCAGACGAGGCTTATGAGATGTAGTTTCCCACCAATGTAACAGAACTTGCCTTCTGGGGAGTCCGGGGTCATGTAAATCAGAAATCATTTTGGGATGATAACGGATACACAAAAAAGGGGAAAGTCTCTCCAAAAAAACTGAAAATGCACCAGCTGTTTTAATCCACCCCTAACAGCTTCCCGCTTGTGAGCCTGTGTGCATGAGACACACGCTCGCTCGCCTGCTCGCCGGGCTCTGACAAGTCAGGAGAAGTGGCAAGTACTGTACTTACGTTAATAACACCCTTCTCCTGCATCCGGCCCGGTGTGTCGTGCAAGTCAGCAAACTGCACGGCTACCTGATGGTAAATGGGAATTAGGAATTCCTCCCGCTCCTTCAGCTTGTTCTCCAGCTCCTTCCGCTCAGCTGGGCTGAGCTCTGGGGTGCCTGCAATTAAATAAACCTGCCCATCACACTCTGTGCTGACCGGGAATCTCTGCACAGAAGCAGCCACGGTCTTGGGAAGTCAGGGGAAGAAACACCCCTCCTCCCGCTGTGGCCTGGCTCTCCATTGTCTTCGCCACCTCTTTGCTGAGTAACAGAACTCTGTGAGATGCCAGACTGGTCCTTATCTTGCCACGGGGAGCCCACATGTCCTCCTCTCACTGTGGAGGTCACCATTGTAAAAGCAGCCACGGGAGTCCCTTCTCCCCAAGTCTTTCTCTGGGCGGGTGCCAACAACTGCCTA
>CM053619.1:17374749-17480018 GCA_028646535.1 Procyon lotor | reverse complement strand
TGACAGAACTGTGAAGCACTGCTTCCTGGGATGAGGCGAGCCCGGGTGCTTTTATAAATACAACCGGATGAATGGGACAGACCAAAACAGCCCCTTCTCCTTCCCAGAAAATGCTGTCACTATTGCACCATATTGCATCAAACCAGAGAACTTCTGAATCAGTGTGACGAGGTGGGTGGTAAGCTGCTGCTCATTCAGGGAAAGAGGCACCTGCCTACCCCAGAGCCCAGGGATTGGGCGGCCATGTGCCAGGTGAGGACACTGTGTATGGACAAGAGGTGACAGGGCAAGAATGCTGCCTTCTGACTCAAACAAGCAACTCTTGCTCTTTTCAGCTTACAACATCTTGAAGATGGACACAAATGATCGAAGAGCACACACAGCTCAGACACTTGGATCACTTCTGTCAGAAAACCCAGCTTAACCCCTGAATTCCCTTAACCCAAGGAAGTATCCTTTTCCTGTTATCTGGCTGCTAAAGAGAAGGGCTGGGAGGCAGGCATTCTCATAGATGTCTCCAGACACACTGATCCTCACCAGAAGCCACAATGCTCCCTCTGCCCCCGGGAGGCCTTGGGCAGAGGGTGTGCTGGGCGGAAGGGCCAGGCGCGGAGCAGCCGCAGCGCCCAGTCAGAGCATCCTTGCCTGTGTCAGACCTCCCTCTCAGGGCGGGCTCCACGAGGGCACAGCCGAGCTGCTGCATGGCCGGCTGCCCGCCGGCTGGGGACGGGGCCACGTTCGAAACGTGTGTCTGGAGCAGGATAATGTTTCAGGAAAGGGCTCCTTTGCCTAAAGACCACTTGTGTTGAGGGAGCAGGATGGAGGGGATCTTTTGATTGCTTCACACTTGGACCAGACAGCTCTCTCAATTGATATATCATTTCCCTCTGAGCACAAGGCAAGAGTAAGGATCCAGGAGAAAATCTCAGGTTCCGGCGTCAAGAGGCTGGGCCAGGAAGGCCTCCCTACCCCAAGGCCACTCCCTGCTCCTGGCTCTCTGAGGAGGTAGAAGGATGTCAGGGAGATACGAAGAGGCCATGGAGGACTGGGGCTCTATTTCCAGAAAAGGAATTCAAATCCCTTAAGGGATCCAGGCTGGTAGGATCTTATCTGCCCTGCACGGACTCTACCAAGCCTGTTCTGAGAATCCAGCAGTGCAAGACCATGGTATTTGGGCTTATATCACATTTTTTCTTTCTCTCTTTATCTCTATCAGGAATATGTGCTGTTTCCATGTTCTATGATAATCGCAGACTACAAACTAGTAATTCACCTTCTACCCAAACGAACTATATAAAATGACGAAAGGTCAGTTTTTAAAAATAAGAAATCTGAAAAGAGATGAAGTTAGCTGTTCAGAAATTAAATATTACTCATTATCCTTAGAGAATAAATCGTAGTTCTGTTTTTGAACACAGTCAATCAGCTGTGCACTGGTTTGTCTAAGTGATCTGACAGCGTGCTCCCCAGTGCAGGGGCCAATCTGGGAAGAGATTGGGAACATAAGGTAACATCCACTCCTACAGGCTTTCTCCTAAATCAGATTTTTCTCAGTGGAATTGGCTTTAGATAACAAAGGGAAAGAATTCCTGTTTAATTTTGATCAGGCTCAGTATTCAGCTGAGGTAAAATCTGGGGAAATCCTGAGCAAAGCAGAACAGAGGGAACCACAATTCCATTCTGGGCTCTGACGTAACATTAGTTTGTGTCTTGGATGATTTAAGTCTTCTTTTTGCCTTAATCTCAATGTGGAAAATGAGGTCATTTTCACCCACTTTGTGAAAAAGCATCGTGGCAGTCTTTGATTCTAGGCACTGACTGAGAAAGGAGCCCAAAGCCAGAGCAAACCCCAAAGGTGCAGGGTTCACAGCATGTCCGGTTACATCCCCGCTGGCCTGTGACCCTACAAATACACCCGGTATGTGTCATCTTCCTGAAAAACCGCAGTCACCTGAGGGACATGACCACTTCTGTTTCTTTCATATTTCTTTTCCTATAGCACTTGTTCCAGAAGTAGACCTATGCCACAGAGATCCCAAACGTGGCTGTCTGCTTCTTCTAATGATTAATGTAAAAAGGAAATGATGCCAATCTCCATGTTTGAAACATGTCGTAGATTCAAAGCCAACGCACATTCATCTGACCTTCACAGTGGCTCAGTGGGGGTGTTATCCCCACTTTTGGATGAAGAAGCTAATGTCTGGAGGAGTTAAAACAATTTACCTGCACGCAACCTAACCGAAACTTGTACATGATTATTTTTATTCTAGATCCACTCTCATGTTCCTGACCTGCCCTGGGCCAGAGCCTGCTTCCCATTTAGCAGACTAAGGATTCTTTCTCTAGTATCATTTTGGTCAAGGTTAAATAAATATGGTTTTCTTCAATGCAGAGAGGAAATTGATAATGAGATGATTTGTAACAAATGATTAAACGGCCATCACTTGGGAATCTCCTCCCTCTCCCCTTCCTGTATTTCAAAAGTTAAAAGGTGCTGGGGGAAGGTGGGAGCGATATCACTTTCCTTCAAGAGAAAGAAGCTTTAGCCCTACACCCCTCACCATCCAGTGGTTCTGCAAACAGATGTCAGAGAGGATCCCTCTTCCTACCACCCAGTTACTCTGAAGGGATGATAACAGCCATTGGGGGGTTAAAAAGAGGCAGTGAACCCCCAGTTAATGAGTAGGAATTCAGCAGGCAGTGTAAGATAAATGGAGCTCTCTCTGCTTCTGCTAGAGTCAGCATGAACTGCGGCCCTGCGGCTTGTTTGTGGCAAATGGAGTGCGCGAAATATCAAAGGGCAGTGATCCAGAAGAAGACCGACTTTGACAAATTTTAAATTGGCCAGAAAGAAAACCAGCAAAAAAGAAAAAAAAAAAAAAAAAAAAAAGAAGAAGAAAAAATGGGAAAAAGAGAGAGAGAGAGAGAGAGAGAGAATTATGCAATTCACTGTGTCCTGCAATTGTGGCCCTGCTGCCTTTGTACAGAATTAGCGGTAAAAACAGCAGCGACGATTGCCTGATGCTGGAAGCAATTATGAGCCCTCTAAGTGAGATGCTTATCAGTGGCTGAAGCTTTTAGAGCTCTCTCTCTATACAGTTGTGAGTAACTTGCTCTTGAGCTGCAGTTACTTTAATTAAAGTGTATAGGGTTGGTCAGAAGTAATTATCCTGTTTGGAGAAGAAAGAGAAAAACACCACCTCAACAATTCTGGGTGGCAATAGATTTTAGAAACAGCTTTGCCAATTCTCGTTGTATGTGTGCACTTCCCATAAAAGGCTCAGGCCGAGATAGGTTAGAGTTATCGGGGGTTGTTACCTAACGGGGAACAATGGGACGCACACAGGGTTTATCAGAACCCCAGTCATTGTGCTTGGCTCAGGGCGCCCAAATGCTGGGACGTGCAGTCTCCAGAGTGTAGGCAAGCACTTGGAAGTTTTTGTGTCTCTAGATGGTGAGCATATAAGGAGTCCACAAATGGTACTGTGTTAATTAAGTTACTATTTGAAACAAAAATGAAATAGCATCTCTCTTTTCTATGCATCCCATTTGCGGAGTTTCACTACCTTCTAACGACAATCACCGTGTTCCTTTAGAAAACCAAAACCAAAACAAACCAACAAATACAAGAACCGCAAGCAACTGTCTTCACTAACACAGCAAGGGGCTCAATGGGAGATCTGGGCAGAAAGACGTGTTCTAAAGGGATCTGAAACTCATTCGGCCTCTGGACTCAACACAGGGTTCCCAGGGTTGGGTCCTGCGTGCCAACTGCAGCACCTTCCGAAAGCTCTGAAAACAAATGAGCAGCAGAGTAGTGGCTGGAGGCCTCGCGCGCAAGTGTTCCCACACCCGGGCTACTGCTGCCACGGCCTGTGTGTGGAATCCCGCAGTGCACAATCTCTACTTCTGTCTCTCCGGCTCGGGATGGCCCCAGAACACCACCTGGGTAGGTCTCCAGCCTCTCTGTCCCACGCCACTGACTTACGTCCCTCAGAAACGGGGCGGGCTGGTACAAAGACACAGACAGAAACAGGACACTGAAGGCCTGATTAGCCTGTCCCCCAACGGCAACTTCTAGCTAATCATTCTTTACAAAGACATCCACAAGGCCAGAAAGATGAGCTATGTGAATTATAAGAAAAATACCAGAAGAAAACTTGGATGACTTTTGCTTTTTTTAGGTCCCACTTTCCCTCCTATTACATACACTATTTCATTCTACCAGGGCTCTTACTACACAGAGGACAGTAAATAAAGATTATCATGAATTTGATCAAATGCTTCAGTGCCTCCTCCCCTGGCCTATGAATGCACTCATTACAAATCAGCTGAATGGCTCATTGATTTGCCAGGAGGACAAGCAGACATACCCAATCGCTCAGCCAAGCGAATGTAGACTGGGTCCACCCGACGCATGGTTTTCACCAGATCCTTTCTGCGGAATTTGATTTCTACTGTCCCCTCTGGTTCCAGAACTGATCCCCTGGATCAGAGAGAAACAAAACAGAAAGAGAGGCACTTTAAATGAAGGGAACAACAGGATGAGGCCGTTACAATCTGCAGACCAGGAAATAGCTCATGGTTTTGGCCACCCATGGCTCACAGAAGTAACCCCAGGGAGGAAGCAGGCATCAGAAAGTGTCTCAGTAGGATGTGAGAAAGGCCAGGCAAAGCGCGATTAAAATAATTCTCATGACTATACCAGTCTACTTCCATCTCAAAAGATGAATACTGATTCACCATCTACAGCCGATAAGGGTAACAGGAATCACATTTTTTTTTTCAGGAAAAAAAAAAGATGATGACATGGGCACAGTGGCAGGGGAACAACCTCCAGCACTCAGTGTGTATGACGGGGGGTCGATCCCGATCGGTTCCACACACAGCTGTCAGTCTGCGGGCGGGACTCCCACATACTAGGCCAGGCCACGCAGGAGAGAAAACATTCTGCCTACCACTATGGAGAGGTCCCAGGGTTATTTCTCGTTTCTAGTGCCTACTGATGATGTCCTATTACCAGGAACTTTACCCTAGACAACTTAAAAAACAACAACCACCTTTCACATTAAAAAAAAAAAAAAGGAAATTACAGCTAATAATTTCTATATACGTGGCACTATACTAAGTGCTTACATATAAAGTTCATAGCAATCCTGTCGCTAGTCTACGTCCCCTGTGAGGGAAGGAACTATTATCCCCCATCTTACCAATGAGGAAACTAAGGTCCAGAGCATTAAGAGACTCGTCCAAGCCTCACGAGTGACAGAGCTGCCTCTGAAACCAGGTGGTCTTGTTTCCCAGTCTGCAGAGGAATTGTCTGTGATCTGATATCAGATCAGGGGCTAGATTTGGATTTAAAAATAGTAAGTCTCTCAGTACATACTGCTAGCCTAGGGATTTCGCCATAAAACTACTGGGCTCTCGCAAGCAGCTGTTGAAGTTGGAAGCTAAAATCTTGGGCAAAGGGAGAAACAGGTACTCTAACAGAATGATTGGAGGCAGGAATTGGCATGGACAATGTCAAGGAAACACAATGTGAAATTTACCTATTTTGGAAAGGGTTGAGTATTTTCAAGGACCACCTCCCAACAAAAGCCTGGGACTTTCTCTTATAGTTCTCTGGGTGCCGTGAACACGGTGTTCTCCTAGAAGGCCAGAGTGAGCAGCTCTGGAATCACAGAATGTGAGTGCTGTGGTGCACCTCAGTGACCAGCAGCTCGGCCCACACACCAGCAGCAGCATTCAGGGAGAATAAGACTGCTCCAGGTTCCTCGCCAGCCACACGCTGAGCTGGGTTAAGAGCCTAGAACTCCACAGACTAAGAATTTGGTCCTTCCACTCCAACTCGCCTTGAGCTCCCTTTGTCACATATCTAAGAAAGAGACAGCAAAGAGACAGGCCTATCTGCACAACAAACAGGAGAGGATCCCTCCCGGCGTCTGGAACAGAGGACGTCTTGGTAAAAGGATCTGGGCTAAGGGATCACACTATTTGGAAAGCCTGACTCCCACCTGCTTTCCTTCTCATCCTAGCAGACACTATTTAGAAAATCTTTTTCTGACCCTGGAGCCCTCTGGGAATAGACAGATTCAAATAAAGTTCTCTTGGTGCTAATGTTCTCTAGGAGGAAACCAACCCTTAGAGGATCCCTAGAGACAGTGAATGGAAATCAAGAAGGAATGCTACCTGCTCTCTCGGTCGGCGTACATCTCCATGTGCCGGGGGTTAATGGTGGGGTCGATCACAACCCAGGAGCCCCCCCGGAGCTCAGCCTGGGGAGGAATGTACACCAGCACTGGCTGGGAGCACTCCCGTAAACTATCCACAATGTAGGCACCAAACTTCAGCACTTGGTCGTACATATCTGCGGAGAATGAGACAAATAAACAAGTGTGAAACAGTGCTTCCAAATATTGTTCACGTCGTGGCACCCACAGAAGATAACACGCTGTGCCTCCAAGAGGAGATGATGGGCCTGGGGGTTCAGCCACCCTGAAGACCGAGAGGATGGGTATTTCCACCTGTATTCTGTTCAAGACTCCAGGGGATCCTCAGAAGCACAAGAGAAGTGTACTGTCTTTCCCAGGACACAGCGTGCAAGCCCTATGGATTGCCTGTCTCCTTTATAGCCTTTCTGAATTGCTGGATTCAGGTCTCATCACATTAATTCACACTTGCTCTACAAATGTGGAGTATTTTTCATGTCAATATGTGATCTCTCTCACTACATTAAGTTTTCTGAAGGAAGGAACTATTCAAGCTCTTTTCAAGTCTTCTCTTAGAATATGGTAAGCTCTTAACATGGGCAGCTAATGGAAATGGAGCCTTCAAAAATTTTATCTTCAAAAACTGCATCTCTCCTCTTTGTATTCCCAGTGTCTTGTCCGGTGCCTCGAACACAGTGAGTGCTCGATAAGCATCTGCTGAAGGAATGAGCACACACTCACTTTGGAAAGAACATAACCAGAAAGAACAACAAATTCCTTCACAGTTGCATTTTTATCAGGGCATCAGTGAGAGAAAAAACTTAAAATGCATACATAGTTATTGGAAATATCACACAGCCACATAAAAAGACAACCTACCTCTTCATTTTGCTAAAGAGCAACACTTTGTAATCCCCCCAAAGCCAGGAGCAGCCGGAAGAAAAGGCACCCTGGTGCATAAGTAAAGCGAGTCCTTGGAAAGTACGATCAGCTTATTTATTTCCCAACAATTTATGGACTTCTTCCCATCTCCTAGCTCCCTGAAGTCTACACAGGGCCAAAGTTTTAGGTTTATGATTCCAGATGTTTAATGACCACTTCAGTGGAACTACAATGGATCCTTTCTAAACACCAAAAAACAGGTTCAATGGAGTTCAAACTTTCCTATCAAAGCAAGGATCTCAATTTGGAATAAATCAATTCTGGAAATCCAAAGCAAAGAAGCATTTTTCAGCAAGTTAAGAGCAAACCCAAATAGAAATTGCTTTCATTGTAGTTACTGGCAAATTAAACTGCCACCTTCTCCAAAGTAAAAATGGCTCTCTCTATACAAACCATCAGTGAGCACAGTTCACCACAAAGTATGGGTCTCTCTCCACTGCCGGGTCTGGCCTCTCTGTGACAACTTCAGAAACTCCAAAACTTCAGAAGCTGCTCCAAGGAAAAACTCCCTTCTCTATGAGGAATATGTATGGTCACATACTTGTATATATGATTAGAGCAAAGACATTTATTCCTTTGGGAGGAAAGCAAAGATCAAAAAAATTTACTGCTAATTACACAACTGCTGTACGAAGAGCAGGGAATAAAGGACTTTAAGCGCTTTACGCTAATTCTGTGGTTATGAAAATAATTGCTCAGTTCAAATTATTTTAACTAAATTAATTCTTTAGTGGATATTTCAGCCAGTGCTACATAATAAAATAATTGTGTAATTAGCAGTACATTTTTCAGTGCTGCCAAGAGTACAGTCTCAGTCTCAAAACAAGTAACAGAAAGGAGTGGCCCTCGGTGGTATCGTGCACAGAGAAGAAACGGAAGATGGATAAAAGGAGAAAGCGAAACAGTAGAAAACAGCACACAACATCATCCTGAGCGAAAGGGGAATAAGTAAGGTGGAGGTAAATGAAGATAGTTTCCAGCCTCTTCCCTCACTTCTATTTGTTGCAGATATATATATATATATATTAAAATCTCTCCGTACTACCTATGATGAACAGACCCAGCCCCCAGAAAGAAAGGATGGGCTTTATTTGAAATGTATGCCCACTTATTTAAGTTCTACCAACTCAAGTTCGTAGGATATGCAGATTGTTTGGGAGGAAGCTGAGTGTGTGTGCACCATTTTGATGTTGAACCTCGGTCTGTCCTTTTCATCCCCATGGCTAGTCTGCCGTGTACCACAAGCATGACTTCATAAACACACACAGACGACTCGTTTAATCACCGGAAAACCATGTTCTTACATCCACGTCGTAGGTGAGTAAACTGAGGCTTAGTTAAATAAGTGAAATTAAAGGCAGAGGTAAAATTTGAACCCCGATCTTT
This sequence comes from Procyon lotor, assembly GCA_028646535.1. NCBI lineage: Eukaryota > Metazoa > Chordata > Mammalia > Carnivora > Procyonidae > Procyon > Procyon lotor. The sequence goes on along the minus strand of CM053619.1, from coordinate 17,471,481 downwards.
TGGGCTCTGAAGTCTACTTTCCGTGACCTCGTTCTTACTGGGAGGAAAGAGCATGAGGCCGAGGTAACTTGCTTTCCAGCATCTGACACAACGGCTGAGTAAAATAAAAACCAGAAATGGGACTGTAATAAATAAATGACTGAAGATTTGTAAATTTTGCCTGGATTTTTTTTGTGTGTTCAGAAAAGTCAGAAATCGTACTGATGACCCTACCGGCTATGCGAAGGGCTTGGATCTGACTGCTAAGCAATTATCTCCAGGCCCCATGACTGTGAGGAGCGAAGGGGCATCAGGCTTCATGAAAGCCGACAAGCTTGGGACTGAAAACAATGCCTCTATCTAACCTGCAACACCAACACACCCGCGATCCAACCATCAAAACACCCAAAAAGCCACAAAGGCTATTAAAATATAAATGGACACACACAAAACAAACTGTACAAACAACATGCTCCACGATGAATGGCAGCAGCCCCAAACCACCCATTCTGAAAGGCAGGGTGAAGCACCTCGCAACAGTCTGACACGCATTTGTCTGAAATCCCTTCCTTTTTGAGACAGAGCAAAAGCACAGCGAGAGGTAGCAGAGGAGAGTGTATTCCTAAGGGTTTAGGCTAGATTATCAGTCTAGGGAATTTTAAAGCTATGCATATGCTGTCAATTCTCAGGCCATGAGAAAAGCAACTGAGAATGGAAAATACTGATAGGTTCTTCAGCGGAGAGGCGGGGGCTTGGCACTTCCTAAGGACTAGGAGCAAAGCACACTGCATGTGATCACACAGCCTTTCCAGTGTGTTCTCAGCATCCAGGCGCCAACCCTGCCTAGGGCCTTCGTTGTTACACAACATGGATAAACTGTGGCAGCCACATGTACCGAACAAGGGAGCAGGCTGGTAGGGTGTTTCCACAGTGCCCCATACTCTTGAAACTGGAACAGATCTTACTGGCTTGGGGCGAGATTATCCGTTAGAAGCGGAAGGTAAACATTAGACACACACGAGCTGCATATACATAATGTGTCTCATCCGTTCATTACGGCCAGCTGACAACAGTGTTTCGACAAGCAAGTCATCAGAGACTTTAAAATAGACTTTCATTCCAGTTAAAGTTTTCAATAAATGTTTTTTTTATTGTTATTTATAACCTGTCCCAGGAAAAAATAATAAGTATAACATGAAAAGCCAACTGAGAGTGACCCTGTAGCACCAGCAGTGAGGCGGCTTAATATCACTGGGATTTGCATCCTATCAAGCTATTCATGCTGAGGCTGGGACCCTGGTGCTAATTTCTAGTAAATTTCACGCTTGATGTCTCCCTGTTGTGGGTCATTGCCGGTTCGTCTAAATAAACTGCTTCCAAATGGCTCTTCCATCTAAATATTCAGCCAGTTTTTATAATTTAATTTTGCATTATGCTGAATAGCCTTCCGGCCAGATAGAACTCATTGGGAAAAAAGCACCAATACCATCTTGACATACTTTTATTTATTTATTTATATTTTTACTGCTCGAATTAGACCTCCTAGGCTGACTAGTAAAGAGTTTTTTTTTTTTCCCTCCACTAATGTCAATTTTCAGCATAGCAAGAGCTGTCTCTAATCTTTTCCTACTCATTACACACAATTTTGGAGTCATTTTACCCACAGTGCAGTCGGCTCCTGGCTGTGTGTTTGTGTGCACTGAGGGATGGCATAATTGTTTATTTTCCCTCCCTGCATAATCCCCAGCCAGTATTGAAACCAAAACTGCAAACATCTCCCCAAGGGAAATGGAATGACTCTCAGCTTAGGTCCCTTTACATGAGATAATATGTAGAAAACATCCTGACCTGTATGTAAATATGAAAGGCGATGTTCTTCCCCCTCCTACGTTCACACTGATCTCTATCTTCCCCAAAGCTTATTTATCTTAAGTGATGTGTGAACGGATACAGCAGCAACAAAATTCAGAAGGCAGAACTGGCCCTAGTCTGTATCGGGCCAGTAACTCATTTTCGACCATGGGCAGGGGAGAAGGGGGATGGGGGAAATTATTGTTTAATGGGTACAGATTTTATGTCAGGGATGATGAAAAGGTTTGGGGTATATTTAGCGCTGACAGTTACGTAACACTGTGAATGTATTTAATGCCACTGAATTATACACTTACAGATGGTTAAAATGATAAATATTATGTGTATTTGCTACAAAAGAAAAGAAACAATTCCTATCTTAACTCTTAGAGATTCTTGTCACAATGGCCAAGGACAACTTCAAAGCAGAGGGCAGGCAGATGGGTGGCTAATAACTATTTCAGGAACGTACACAGTCTATTCTAGGGATGTTCTAGTGGAGCTGGCTTGGTCCTAGGCTCAAAACTTGGCCAACTGTGCTACAGGTAGTGAGACAGATTTGCGTTCCTCTCCCAGTTCTGTCATTTTTTAGCTAAACGATCTTGGAAAATTTATTTAACCTAAGTCTCAATGTATATAAAATGCCGATAAATAACATAGCCTACCCCTTAGAAGGGCTTGTTGTGATGATTATGTACAATAGTGCATGTAAAATGGCTAGCAGGGTTTCTGGTGAAAGGAGCTCAACAAATCTTAATTGTTGTTGTTATTCTTATGAGGCTAGCAGCCAATCTGGGCCTGAGCCAGAACATGCAGCAGAGTTGAAGCTTTTCCTACAAGTAGCAAACTTCTGAACTCTGAACTCCTTAGGACAAAAGAGCCAGGCTGGCTGACTCCTAAGTAATGTCAGGAAGAGTGAATGCTCAATGGCCCCTGGAAAGAGAGGTAACTAAAGAGTACTGGCACTGCCTTCTTTAAGTCTTAAGGTAAATCTTCTGTTGTTGTTTGCTTTTTTAAGATTTTTTATTTGAGAGAGAGCAGAGTGAGAGAGAGAGAGCATGCACAAGTTGGGGGGAGGGGTAGAGGGAGAGGGAGAAGCAGGCTCCCTGCTGAGCAGGAAGCCCAATGTGGGGCTCGATCCCAGGACTCTGGGATCATGACCAGAGCCCAAGGCAGATGCTTAACCCACTGAGCCACCCAGGCGCCCCACCTTAATGTAAATCTTACAACTAAGAAATCTGGGATCAAGTGAAATTGGATGCTAAACAAACCTCACATATATGAATGAAAGGGCTTTCACGCTCCTCCCCCGGAAAAAACCACTTTAGTATAATAGCCTACTCTTTGAACACTGTAGTATTTTGTTCAAAACATTTTTCTTGACTCCTTGAGCCTGTCTCTGACTCAGTTTTGTTTTCTCAGAAGTAGCTAGCAGAGTTCCTTGCACATAGGAACTCAATAAAAATGTGCAGGATTGACTTGTTTAACCTATACTTTCAACATCGCACAGCATTTTCACTGATTTATTCTCTTTGTCATAAAATTATCCACCTGAGAGTCTATAAAAGTATATAAACATTAATTTGCATGTACAGTCCAAGTCTCCCCCAAGAAAAGTGCAAAATGTGGTAGTTCTCCAGCAAATATGGGCAAAGGGGAACTTTACAGCTTAAAAAAAGAAAAGAAAACCACCTTAGTTTTCCGTATTTTGCCAGGGAAGCCTGGCCATCCAGGGCTTTCCCGAGCCAGGTTAAGGGAAAGTTGCTGGCAAAAGGCTCTAATCTTTCTTCACACACAGCTGATAATCTATAAAAGGGTAACTGTCTCAGGCTTTTCCTCCCTCGGAGGGAGAGGTGCTCCTGCCTGAAGCTATTTCCGGGTTCACTGTTTCACATTTTTATGTCCTTATCTCTAACCACCCTACTCCAGCATCGCCGACTCCTCCCTCCTTCCATTCCCCTAACTCATTCTATTACTTCAGAACGCTGAGTTCTCCCCTAGTGAACCAAGTTGACATTGACCAGTGTATTCATCCCCTGCAGGTAAGTAGTCTCTGGTCTCAGCACGGTCACGAGGCTCTGGCCATTGGAGAGAGAGCTTCGCTGCTATAAGAGGGAGAATGAGTTTTGTTTGGCTCTCCTGAACCATCCACAGTGCCTCTGCCCAGACGGCTTCCCAGTAAATGGTGATACTAGCTGCCTACATCACTAAGCGACTCCCATAGCACAGAACAGAGCCTATAATAATGGTCTGATGTGCTGGAGCCACAGGCCCACGGCTGTTGTTGGATAATAAAAAAAATACACCACAAACTACCACAAAGAACAGCTGCTGATAGAGACTTGGTTCGTTTTCTTCTGGTGAAGACTAATTTCAGTATCTACCGTGGTCACGATAGAGTGTTAGAGCACAGCATCAACAAAGAATGTGCCCAGACAAGAGGGAGGACAGAGGCCGGCAGAACACTATCCTGCACCTGTGCAAGCTAAATCCACAACAGCAGCCCACCTCCATCACACCAGCAGACTGTTCTGAAATTCTGCACTGAACTGAAAAGCATACACTATTTTCCCCACTCAAGTTGCAACTCAGAAGATATATATATATATATATATATATTTAAAGATTTTATTTATTTATTTGACAGAGAGATCACAAGTAGGCAGAGAGGCAGGCAGAGGGAGAGGGGGAAGCAGGCTCCCCGCTGAGCAGAGCACCCGATGTGGGGCTCAATCCCAGGACTCTGAGATCATGACCTGAGCCGAAGGCAGAGGCTTAACCCACTGAGCCACCCAGGCGCCCCCAAAAGACATATTTCAGAGAAAGTATAATCCCCATAAAGCCTAGTGTGAGGGGCTGTAAGGATACCCATTGGTTCTGCCCAGTATAAACCTTCCCTCCCTGTGCTATAAAGTTCTGGGGAAACAGTTCTAACCCCTCCAGCCCAGAGCCAGGCCAGTCACCTTTCATTCCGCCAGAGAAGCCTCTCCAGTTGGCAAAGACCATCAGAGGCAGCCCTTCACGGTTGAAGTCCTTGATCGCCTGATAGGTCTTAAACGCAGAGTCTGGGAACCAAACCTGGCCAGCCTGCTGGATTATCTATTGGGGAAAGTCAAAAAGGAAGACACAATTAACAACAGAGTTTGAGGGGGAATTTCTGCAAGGTGAACAAGGTTTTACTTGTTTATTTTAAAAACTCAACCAAACCAACCAAACAAAAACTGTTGTTGTTCATCAAGAGGATCATCTTTGAATTCAAAAAGAAGAGAGGATCCTGGATCTTTGACTTTGTTAAATATTCCTCTAAGTCCTGATTACACCCCCCACTCCTAGTCAGAAGGAGACCTTACTGCTTCCAATGGAAGGACGCAGTCTTGGGCATCCTCATTGTAGGCTCCCTGAAGGCAACTTGAAGTCACTCGACTGCGCCAGTCCTCAGAATGAGCCAACTGTACAGTCTCCAGTCCTCTCTCCTCTGTGCTGAGTACTAGCCTCCTCTGGACTATGGCTGGTCAACAGACACCTGATGTGACACTGCTGAATAACTCTTCCCTGGTCTCTCCCATCCCTCATTTTTTGACCCTTGTCCGGATGTGAAAAATATAATCTACCCTTTTAAAACAAAGATGAGAAAAAAAAAAAAAAAAATAAATGAGAAAAAAAAAAATAAAACAAAGATGAGTGGTGGTGTTCATATTTGCCATCAGGGCAGAATTCTTCTTAATTCTAGTAATAGCTCATCCATGTGCGTGTTCAGAGAATCTCGGACCAAAGAGACCTCAGCTGCCTTCTGGAAGACCACCTCCCCGACAAGCCCAGACTGTTCTTTAGCATCAACAAGACCACTATAAAGGCCTAAGTTAATTTTTCAGTTAGAATTTAGCTTGTGGTCCATTTAGAGTCATCTTCAAGGCGAGCACACGATGGTGTGCAATGCCCCCAGTATATCCACAGGCTGTGCAGAAGGGAAAGCCAGCTCCGAGCACAGGCACACGGGGTACTCGAGGTTACTGACCTTGGCTTCAGAATCCAGGTTTGCAGGATCCGCTGGGATACTTAGTTCCACCGTTCGGGTTTCTACGGCAACTACTCCCACAGGTATTCCTCCTAGCCTGATAAAAAATGAGCCAAAGAAGAACCCAGTGTATGTAAATAGTACAGTTGGTCATTTCTTTTCCAGTTCCATATCAAAAGATGGGTGTGTGTGGGGGGACCTGGAAACTGCAAATACAGAGAGCGGGGAAATCGGACTCTTCTAGGGGCAGAAGACTACTCTCAGAATCACTCCTGTTCTTGGGGTGCCTGGATGGCTCAGAGGGTTAAAGCCTCTGCCTTCGGCTCAGGTCATGATCTCAGGGTCCTGGGATCGAGCCCCACATTGGGCTCTCCGCTTGGTGGGGAGCCTGCTTCTCCTCTCTCTCTCTGCCTACCTGTCATCTGTCTCTCTGTGTCAAATAAATAAATAAAATCTTTAAAAAAAAAAAAAAATCACTCCTGTTCTCCACCACATGATAAATTCAAACCAAGAGTTGTACTAGGGGAGCCTCAGCAGTTAGACCCAACAGTCTAGATGTGTGTGTGTGTACACGTATGCACGAATGCACACACCTTTTCCTGTGGATGCCAAATGAAATTTCTTAGTTCACTCTAAAGCATCTCTTTGGTGAAGACACAGGGAAAAGGTCTGAAAGGTAGGAGGCACCTGAAGTTATACTGGGTAATACAATGAATCCCATATACCCAATACCTGTCTTCAATAATCAACTCCTGGCCAGTCTTGTTTCATCTTCATTTCTAACTACTTTCCTCTCTGTGAGTACCATGTAATTTTGAAGCAAATATTAAATGTATAATTTTGTCTATAAGTATTTCAGTATCTGAGAGATAAAGACCACTATACTATTATCACAATAATAGTTTTATTTTAATAAAAAGTCCAGGGTATTTTTGTGTGTGTGTGTGGGGGGGGGGAAGTGTAGGTGTGGTATGGAGATGATGAAAAATATGTGCCAAGGGTACAGAGGTGGTTAAATAAGCCCTCAACTTTCCTCTTTCACTGGAAAAGAGCAGTGGCACAGGGATAACTCGCAGTCGTTATTCTTGGTGAAATAGGTGATCTCTATTGAAAGTATGCATTTAATCGCCAACATATGTTAATTTAAGAAACTCTTCAGGAGCTCAAAGCCTCTGCTGCAGAGATGCTGCACGATCCCTTCTCGGCTTGGTCCTCAAAAAGATTTCCTAGTAAAAATCAGGAAAAAAGAGAGGGAGGGTGAAGGTGGGGGGGAGGGGTGGCAGCAGCTGCAGGTACAGGGTGAGTCCTTACTCCGGAAAATGTGATTCAGTCTTGATTTTCTCAGCTGCATTCCTTGGGGCCGAGGCTGGGATGGGTTATAGTTTCTCATTCCCCCAGCATCTCCATAACAAACTTTTCCATGAAGGATGTCTTTGGTTGTTACACTGGCTACTGGAAATGGATTCTTGTCATCGCAAGAGGCCTGACAGAGGCCTGAGTGGGGACCACCCACCCCCTTGTCACTTGCCTGCACTGAATCAGAATCAAAAGCCCTCTAGACAACCAGACAACGAGCAGGAAGTACACAGGAGGGTTTAGAAATATTTCTGCTCACAATGATTAACAATCCAACTGGAAACTTGTAATTGCAAAAGCCACCCTAAATCGGTAACTTATAACTTATATATTAGGGCCCATGTGACCTAATAAAGAACATCTTTATCCGAGTATTACAGTTATTTATTGAACTTGAAAACAGCTCAGAACAACTTCTGTTTTCTATTATACTTCATATAAATTTTATCAGGCTAGCACATGAAGATGCTACATCTTGTTTTATAGTGTGTCCCTGGACAAGGTGCCATGGAATAATAAAAGACAATTTACAGCCAATAGCACACATATTCCAAACATACATACCAAAGATGAGTTTTGGCAGCACTTACAGTAACAATCCCAGAAGAATACATTTATATTTATTTCTTGAAATGCCACTGCTTTTGAAAGAAGCTAGCTCCATTTGTGTTTTATATACTTGTGAGCATGTGTATGTGTTTGGAGTAAGAAGCCCAGAACTCATCAGATGGAAAGAAAGGAAGAAGTCAGAGTCAGTGTTGCAATAAACAATGGCAGAGCTAACGAAAGCCAAGCTTGACTGATCTTGCTCACAGAACAATCCCTTTTCTTCCAATCATAAGTGTAAAGCATTATTCTCCTGTTTCCCGTGGGAGGATCTTAAAGACCTTAACAAAGGTTTCGCTTTCCGAGGCTTAAAATCTGTCATGTTTTTAACAGACGGGAAGACTGAAGCAGCATAGGTAACAAGACAAATTTCCAAAAAAGTTGATCTGAGTGTGGTGTGAGCACCCTCCGTAACAAACCGATAGATCCTGGGTAGGAGGGCTCTCTCTCTAGTGCATCCCCCACTCTCGGTAGGAATTTTACCAGGCATAAAGAATAGTTCTATTATAGTTCTCCAGAAGCCTGCGGTGAGGGCAGAAGACCTGAGACGCGAGAGAAAACGGGAGCTAGCCCCTGGGAGTTTCTGTCTGGGCTGACTCCATGCCTGGCTCTTATTCAGGGTCACAGTGGAAGATCCTGTCTGTTGGATTTGCCATCTGATGGCTCCTTGTCATTGGCAGCATGAGACGGGCTGACCCGCTGTACTGTGAGAACCACAAAGCCTAGAATTATTTTCAAGGCTAGAATCTAAATCTCAACCCAATGTGGCATGTTTGAGAATCTTGAGCAGGTGCCACTTTTCACCAAGATAAGGAAAACTGATTGCCCCCGAGAGGAAGGTGAGCTCCAGATGTGGGTCCCTGGGGCAGCATGTCTCTGCAGTACAGAACGAGATTAAGATCGGCCTTGGCAGGCGCTCGTTATAGCAAGCGCTACAGATTATTTCGTGCAGAGCTGGCTGTTGAGTGAAGCACTTCTTAGAGTGTGTATTAAAATTTAATAGAAACTTCAATTTCCCATTTGAAAAATATAGGTAGCCCGGCAAATCTAGTCCAGTTTATTTTACTCATTTCTGTTTCAGGTAAACTTTTTCTTTGCAATTCAAATCTGGTGATAAGCTAGTATCGTGCGCATTTGTTACACTTAAATAATCTTGCTGCCAGGGAGGAACTTCTTCTAGGTTACATAGATCTTTTGGGTTACATGGCAAGGTAGATGAGTCTGATTCATTTGTCACCTTCTTTGGAAAGAAAACGGGTCTTTGGGGAAGGGGAATGTCACTGGTGGGCTATGGCTATTGTATTTGGGCTTTACAGCCCTCAAAGAGCTTTTCTTTCAGTATTATAAAAAGGAAATGTCAAAACCAGACTTCAGTGAAACGCATCGCTGAAGTGACACAGTAAATGACTATTGGGAACCAGTGTTCCAGTTATGCTGCCTTGGGCATGACTATAATCCAATAATCTTAGAAAGTTTAGACAAAGAGAATATTCTTGGTTAAAAAAACAAAAACAAAAAACGACCACTATCACCACTAAAAGAACCCAACCCCAAATCTCTTTGCCATGGCCAGTTCCTTTCTGGTTTAGTTGGGAGGAAGAAGAGTTTCCAAAACAAAAGAGCTCTTACCTGGCTCTGCCAACCACCACAGTCTGGGCCCAGGGTTGCATGATCTCTGAGAAAGATCCATAGTCAAAAAATCCACTCAACCACTGACCTTTCTGGGCTACAGAAGAGAAAGAAAGAGAACAAAGACAGAATAAAGACCGTCAATCCATTGAAAATGCACTGGAGCTGGCAAATTTAAGGTTGGATGTGAGGGATTGTTTTGGGGAGTTTGTTGTTGTTTTTAACCATATTATAATAGATGCAGGCTTTAGGCAGCTGAATGCTCATCTGCCTTCAGACATCATCTCCTATTTCATTTGCTAGTCTGCATAAAAAGAATCATTTATCAGCAAAAGCATCATTTATTGTTAAACGATGGGGTTCAGCTAGCAGAGAGTTTGCATGCTTTTAAATAAATAACTTGGCTTTTTTCAAAACACTACAAACATTTGTCAAAAGGCAGCCAAGTCATTAAAGTGTTTTCAAAATGTCTATTTCTATTTTAAAACTTAGCTTACAATTTTGATTCCACTGACTTTTCTTAATGGAAAGCTGAAGACAGCCAATGATAAGTATTAACGATTAGATAAGGACCCAAATTTGCGGAAAAGAAAAGGGACTTGGCTTCTCTGCTAGAAAAGCAGCAAGATACATCCACTTTACTTACAGCTAAAAAAGTATAATCTTTGTACAAGAAAGGGCCATGCCCATATACTCTTGACACATAGCAAAAATATAATGGTTAAGATGCACACACCTAATGTCATTAACCTCCCCTGAACACAGAATTTCCTTCATTGGCAAGACACGTAACTTTTGACATCTTAGGTTAAGAAAAAAACTTTTGTTCCACAGGTATCCATGTTTGACCAAGGCCCCATAAAAGCTTCTGCAAATAACTGTTTCCTAGCTTGCCCCTCAGCTCATGGTTCCTCAGTGATCCTTCTAATTTGAACATGGCCCTCCGCCCCCTAAAAACCCAAGTCCAAAACCAATTAAAAGTGGAGATCCGAGCAAGCTAACCTCTGCTGACTTAAACAGGATGGAGAGTGTTTTATCAAGACTAAATTTGTAATTACTGTGTTCTACATTCCTTGCCTCTATGGCCCCAGTGTAAAATGTGATCATCCATTTCAAAATTATCTCTCTATCGTGAGCCCAAAGCCGATCGTTTAGATTCTGGTCTCGTGTTGGGCGTCAGTTTGAAGAATATCACAGCACTATCTCCTCTAATAAATGACTTTAACTTTTCACCTAGAAGATATCTGCTTTAACTTATCACAGGGAATCATCTGCTTTCTTTAACGCTTCCACTAAATTAAAATCTGAAGTCACTCGATTTGGGAGCGAATGTTAGCTGCACAGAGACAGCAGAATGAATTGCTAGAGAGTCGATGAAAAAATATTATCCAAAAAACAGAAAACTTAGTTTATCACAAATTTCATTTTATTCTGCAGATCTCATTAATAATGGCCAGCACACACATCTGTTCACCCCATGAAAGAGGTCTCACATTTTGATGAAGGTTCTAAATCAAACTTCTAAGTGCATCAGGATACTGAAATCTTAACCTCATATGTTTGGATCATTTTATGATTCTTACTTCAACAACAATGATTTGGAACAGGATTTATTAAAATGGAAAGACTTTCTTCTTTAAAAACCCTCCTGCCTTGTGTGTTGATTGGGAGGGGAGGGGGGGGAGGGACTCACTGGTGGGCCATGGCTGGTGTAGGTAGACTTCATCCCCCAACCCTCAAAGAGCAGGTTGTGTTCGGTTCAGATGTAGAACTCAGAAGCTAGCTAAGATACACCCCCCACCCCCTTTCATGATTCCCAGAAGACTCACGGAGTCTTGTTCTGAATTCTCCCAGAAAAGTCCTGGATTTTAAGGCTGACAGGTATCTTAGGTTCATAGTTTTTATCGTAATCATGGCATACAAATGAGAGGGAGATTATGGTGATTTTTCTGGGTAGAAAAACTAGTTTTATTAAGAGCAACAAGAAAAGGTGTTGAAGACAACAGGTAAAATTTTAAACTAAAATTCCTCTGGTGATTTTTCTATACTATCTAGAGTTGGGCTGCAGATTAAGCTCCAATTCCTAAGTAATAGCTGTGTGACCTTCCACAAATCACTTAACTTCTCTGAGCTTATAAAGTGGTAATCTCTTTTTATCTCTGAGAAGCAGTAAGCCCAAATAAGATAATATATAGGGAAGTGCTTTGCAATCAATCCCACCAAGCTCAGAGTCGGTACCAACAAAGGTTTAAGTCTTCCTTATGCAGACCTCTTTTTTCTTTCAACAAAATCACAGTGCCTCTTGGGATGCCTGGGAGGCTGATTTGGTTAAGTGTCTGTCTTTGGCTCAGGTCATAATCCCAGGGTCCTGGGATTGAGTCCTGCATTGGGCTCCCTGCTCAGCAGGGAGCCTGCTTCTCCCTCTGAGGGCCACTCCCCCTGCTTGCTCACTCTCTCTCTCTGACAAATAAATAAATAAAATCTTAAAAAAATCACAGTGACTCTTTATTTAGTGACTAAATTTAATGAATTACCTTCTGCACTCACTTTCTTTGATATAGCTGTGATAAACATGCAAAAAAGCACAAACACCCTCTCAAAAAACCTGAAAAAAATAGATTCAAAATGTAGCAGGGGCAGGTCGGAGCTTCACAAAAGAACCACCTGATAAGTAAGGTTTGTTAAAATAGCCTAATGGACTGACAAACAAGAATGTACATTCACCTTACCTGGAGCCCCCACTTCTTTTCTGTTGTGTTTTTGTTTTAAAGATAGGTAAAACCAGCCACAAGACAGACTGATATTTTAGACGCACATGGGGGGAGGGTTTGTTCTAACTCGATATATTTATAAAATTAAGAGTTCTGGACCATCTCTTCATGAATAATGATCTTACAAAGTAACCTTTGTTAATAACTAAAGCGAGTACTGGTACTTTTACCAATATCATAAGAAGAGAAGGGTAAATGCAGGGTGGGTGCTTGGAAATAACTTGCCGAGAAGAGTGCAGTCACGTTCCACGCTGAAGGGTCAAATATCTATCTTTTCTAAAACTGATCCGATTAATCTCTGTTTACAGAGACTAGATGGTCAAAGATTCTATGACTTTACTGCTTAGATTTAACTGTTTTAAAGTCTTTGAACCCATTAAGTAATAAGTGCTTTAATAACAGAATTAACAGAAGAAATGTATTAGTGACTGCCCTTCGTGTGCCTCAGTGACTGATTTATACATCTAATTTCATTTGGTTCTCATTTGTTCTTGAAGGATTTTCCACCTTGGTCTTCAGAGAGCTGTTTTAAAGATACATCTCACATACTTGTCACGTACTATCGTGCAGGAATTGGTTAGCGATTAAAAGAAGACTGAGCCTGAGGGCCAGGGTACTACCGGACCCTCCAATATATACCTACTTGGGTGAGGCCGGCCTGCTAGCATCCATCGAGGATCATATGGGGCCTTCGTGGGAACAAACTCGATGATTCTGTCTATAGGATCCTTGGAGTTCAGGAGAGGAACGGAACTGCGCACATTCTAAAAGGTGGTTAGGAAGAAAGAGCACAGCAATTAGTGAATAGCAGGGCCAAGGTCCTGACTCAGCCACGATCATTACAAAGACAATAGGGACCAGATACAGAATCATATCCATCCGTCCCAGCCAAGCCCCGAGAACCTGCACAGGTCCCAAGTCTCACATAAGAGCCTGGCAAAAAAAAAAAACGGTACATTCTGACTCTTGATTTCCATGTACCCACACTTTATGGGAAGCTTCTTGGAGGGATGGAGGGATACTATGAAGGAGAAAACCCACAGTGATTTGAGCCCAGATGGGCCACGAAGGCTTCTGTGATTGGGGAAAACATCAGAAAGGGGCCTGACTGATGAAATCCAAAGGTAATTTAAAGGTAGAAGCCCAAAGATAGCTGCAAGAGAAAGAGAAACCAGTAACTTCCAGAGGAACATTTCATAAAACAGTTTCTCCACCATAAAGAGGAGACCTCAAACACAGAGGCCGCGTGAGCTGTGGTGGGACGGCGAGGTTCTGGGGCTTGTCTGCTGGCTGGGAAGGACTCACCTTAGGCATGTAAGACAGCCAGTGCAGGACAGTGAAAACCCCTTCAAAGTCATCGCAAACGATGTTGTGGGTCACTCCATTGTTGTGCATAATCTGGATGCCCCCCAGCTGGTTATTGGAGGTGTAAACCTCCCGCCCAAGGACCTGGAGAAACAAGCAGGAGAAAAGACATTTGTCTTGACAGAAATAAAAAGCAAAGTCTATCTCGTGATTCTCACTAAAATGGGTTCTTTTCTCCACGAGACAGATTCCAGCCTCTGTGCGTTCTTCAGAGGGACTATCTGAACCTTTGTCTTAAAAAGAAAGCTGAGAAAAATAAAGAAGGCATTTTTTGAACAATCATATATACCGTTGCAATTTAAAAACCAGCAAGCCTCCCCCTATCTGTCACCTAGCTGCCACAGACAGGTGTTAGCATACTTCAAGTCGGCTAGCACTGTGGTGGCGGGGTGAGGCTGTGACCCGGAAGGGCAGGCCGGCGGGCTGCTGCACACATACACAGAGAGGTAACATGCCGGGCTTTTGGCAATCTTTAGTGACAAGTCTCACTCAAATGTTGTGAGGTTTGGGTCCCTAAGATTTTTAAAGGATTACTTTTCCCCTTCTATTTGATTTTTAAAGCTGGTCCCCACACACAAGTCCTAAGGCTGGCAAAATCCTGAAGCAACTCATACATACATGAACCCTTGAATCTAAAGTCGTCTTTGTGTGCTGGGTGGAGGGCAGTGATTTATACCCAAGCCTGCCTCTCCTCTGTCCTTCTCTCCCAAGGTTCCAGGCAATACGGAGGGCCTCTATCCCTGGTGTGTCCCTGGTGGAGTTTAACCCATGTGAGGTTGAAAAGCATGTGCAACTGGAAACCACAAAGTTTCTTCGAAAGAAGGAAAAGGAGAAAAAAAAATAGGAAGAAAAGATATTCGTGGACCTGGAAATTGCAGGGTTTCTTTTTCCCTAGAAGACTGGTTAATACTTTCTTTCAGGGAGGGAGGTTTCTTGACCCAGCAATGGAAGCCGGGCAGCCTGATCACTGACTATTGCAAACTGCTGAGTGTGTAGTAATTGCCAGTCATCTGGGGTAGCCCTGGAGAGCTCTAAACAGTTGTGGAGCGCTTACTGTATTTTACCTTTTCTCTTCCCTCTCCCCTCCTCCTTCAGAAAATAACCACAATACAAATTTGCTTCCTTAGTAGCTTTTATTCATTTTCAGTCTCGGGGAAGAATCTAATAAAGGGAAGGCCAGCAAATTCTCCCTGTATATTCCCATCTTGCCCCTTCCTGTTAGGAGCTTTGAGATGTGCCCCCCACGCTGGGTTAGCCCCGACATCAAGTCCCTGCAAGGGATGAGGAAGTCGATGACCAAAGTCACCACCTCAGTGTGACCCAGTTGGCCTCCGCTCCCCTTAACTTCAGCTAGGCAGGGAGGAAGAGACCCTTGGGAGAGGAATATGGAGAACAAAACTGCTTTCCTTGGTAAGGAAGTGCAGAGAACTGGTCTTTGCAGACAGCTCTGAGCTGAGCGACACGCCGGCAACTCCTCTGAAGGAGCCCCAGGAAGAGGGGAGACCGTATGTGACCACTGGGCTCCCCCTCCTCCTCTCAGTCTGTCTTTAATCTCAGCCCAGGCACTGTGGCTCCTTTCTCATTCTCCTGCTGTCTCTTTCCATTTGCCCTCTCTCTGACTGATACACCGATCTCTCGGTCACTCGGCTTTCTGCTCCACTGAGTCCATATTACTAATAACACCTCCGCCACGGCCAGTTTACCTCATGAAGGCAGGAGCACATCATTACAAAATAAACTCATAACTTTGACATTCTAGCAAATACACGCCGTTTATTATTTTGATGGCTTTAGTCTTTCTAACAGGCAGAGGGCATTACATACCTGTTTCATTTATATCTTTAAATGTGTGCACACATGTATAGTCGCACATGCATCAGGAAACAAAACAGAACAAAAAACCAACCCAAAACAAATGCCCGAAGCAGTCGGTTGATGGGGGGGGACCCTGGTGGAAGCAAAAACCCTGTCACTCAGGGAGGCCACGCTCTGATCTGGCTCTGGTTTTATGGACGTCATAAACCCGATGGCCCACAACTGGTCCTTCTGGGACAGACTGCCTCTCTGCCAGAAGTCATTCAGTGTGATCAGCAGTATTTTTAATTATTAAAATAAAATTGGAAAGGGGGGAAAGAAATAAAAAGGAGACACTGCACTGACCCTGAATATCTGATATTCACAATCTATGTCAGGAGCCAAGAACTCCTTGCTGCCTAGAAGAGAGCTGGGGCTGTTTCCTACTCAGAAAGATGGGTTTTCTTTCCCAGGAAATGCTATTTCTCGTACTTGATTAATGTCCACCTGCTCAGAACCTCACGCCCCTCCAAAATGAGTGATGGACTGAAGGAGGACCAATCTTGGCAAAGGGACCAAAGCAGACCAAGAGCTGCTCGGCTGTTCAAATACATCTTCCTCACACATCTCTGTCCCTCATTTCAAAAGGGAAGAGCACCCAGGACCGGGGCTACTCTCGGAGGCTCTGCCACTTGCCCATTCCACCCCATATTCCTACAAATTAATGGCAGACAAACTTGGAGGGAGCAAGAGTTTAATCACCTCACACATCTTCCCTTGACAAGCAAAACTCAGCTTCTGACGTGTTGGCATTGTTCTGCAAAAGCAGTATTTGTACACTGGATTCAGAAAGAAACCTCACCAGGGCTTACCGTGACCAAGGACACTATCTCTGGACTAAAGAAATGTTTGTCACGTGAGAAAATTCATTTACTTTGGAAATTAAAGGGAAAAATTATAGGCTAGACTAACAGAGTCTCCAAAGGGCTCTCTGGGACTGGCCTTATCTTAGGGGGTGGGGGCGGGGAGGGAAGGACACGCAGAAATGAAACCTGCTTCACTAATCACAAACCAACGCTAACAATCGTAGCTACTTTGCAATTGGAGAAGAGAAAACAGGAGCCTCCAGTTCATCTTCAGTGACCGTGTGTTTGGAGCACGCACCAGGAGAATGAGGGTGCACACAATAGCTCCTGATTTACAGGGGTCGTTGCTGACTCAAGTGGTTTTAATGATTTTAGAATACTTCACAACCAAAGCTCCAACCAAAGAAGCAGGATCCGGACAAGGACAAAACCCATTCTGCCTAACTCTGGAATGATCACGCTGGAACAGCTACGCAAACCCTGATCAGCATCTAGGAAGGCAAAGAAAAGAGCCCACAGAGGCAGCCTCCCTATTTTATTCTTCAGCGTTGCCCTACCAGCCTTTCCCAGAAAAATGTGGGGTAAACGACCCTTGCTGACTTAGTGTTTCCATGAAGAAGGTGAGCTTTATTCACCAGTTTTTCAACTGTGACATACATAGAGCTACACAAACCGAGCCGCTGGCCATTTCCCACTTTCCCAAATTACTTATCTCACATTTTCTATGGTGTGATGCAAACTTTTAACTTACCTTCCCATCAAGCATCAGTAACCATATTTAAACACAGGAGCCACTCCGAGAGAGGTGGCTCCTGAGGCCCCACTTTGCTGCTCCCCAGGTTTAGGTGGAGAAACAGTACCATAAAATATTAGGAAGAGACGTCACCTCAGGGTCGTCCGCTGAAGAGTGCCCACACCCACAGAACTGAGCCAGGGCTGACTCGGAGGGCAAAGAGGATCTGCATCCACTCGGTATAAACTTAAGCCTCATCCAGCCCTTCCTTCATTGTGGCTGGCAGACCTCAGAATTAAGGGCACCACAGAAAAGCCAGTGATTAGCAGGGACACAGTTGTTAAAAGCTCCACCGAAGATGCTGCATGGCCTCTAGAAATTTTGATATCCATAAGAAGTACAAATGAACGCAGTCATACATACATGCTAAGGCCTCTGCTGCTGTTGCTGCTTATCTAGAGACACCGCAGACAGCTCAGGTTTGCCACAGCTGACAGGCAATGAAAACAGGCTAATATACCGCCTGCTCTCTCCCTTAAATCCCTTTTTGGAGATCAAGATAAACACGTTCTTCCTTTCCCCAGTGCTCCAGACGTTTGACTGAAGTGGCAGAGTATTGTGAGGTTTTGTGCAAATGAAATCACTATGTAATACTGAATGAGTATAGTATTTACTTGTCAGGATATTTGTCAGCACAGGCATGGAGATTTCCAAGTTTCATAGATGCAACTTAGCTCAATTTTTTTAAAAAACTGCCTTTGTCCTGATAGACACATTAGGTTGGGGGCCTTCAGACTTACAGGCAAATATTTGCAATCGTGTGCTGAAGATGTGAAAAATAATGATGCATATCGATGGAATAAAAAATGAAATCTACTGCTGCTTTCCTCCCTTTAGCCAATCTTTCCCCCTTTAAACAGTTCTTGGGTTAGGGCAAGCTTCTATTCAAAGAAGCAGAAAGTATAAAATTCCTCTTGCATCTAAGAATTTAGGCTATACAAACTGAGTCCTTGCCGCAATCCTCCCTCTCATTAGGATATTTCCATCCTCAAGAGGATGTGAGGAGTGGTTTTGTATGTTTCCCAAGCAATTATCATTACTGGACCTCGTTTGTGATTCTAGATATTAAAGTCACTGTGGGATCCGTCAGCTTATGGATAAAGGTTTGGCTAAGGCAGAAAGAGGGACAGATATGGAAAAAAATTAAGTGGAAGCAGAAAAAAATTGGTAAAATAGGGACAAAAGAAAAGAGGAAGAATGCAAGAGGAAAAGGGAGGGGGAGAAAAGAGGAAGGGAAGGAAAAAAAATGCAATAGCTCATCTACTCGTGCTGTTAACACCCTCCTCCCTGACCTGAGAGGACTACATTTTTAAAAGCTGACAAGTAATTCAATCTCCAATTAACAATTTTAAGTGGTGCAGCACATATTACTGTGTAAATGTTTCTCCAGGAATATATCCAAGGGTGAATGGAATTAAATCTCTAGGGAGACAGAATTGGAGCCTATGCAACCAAAAATGTTTGGGGGTTCCCAAAACACAGCCTCTTGATACACAGACTCAGGGTTACAACTTGCTCTCCCCTCTTCATTGCCACTTGTCACTGGCAAACTGGAATGCTGGTTGGCAGTTGGTAGTCTAGGGCTGGGGGTAGAGAAGGGGCACAGGGACCTACTGCTGGCAAGGATGGGAAAGCCTCCCACCTGAGCCAAAACTGGATTCAAGACCATGCACTACAAGACCAAAAACCTCTCCATACACAGCAGTATCATGAAGTGATTGGATCTGCTGATGGGTAAACTGGGAGAAAAGGGACAGGGCAACCAGTGGTGGGAGAAGATATTTAACCAAGAGGAGACTGAGATATAGGCCACTGGAAGACCTCTGCTTACTGAGTTGGGAAAACAGAGGAATGAGTTAGATGGCAGGAAGATGACAAGGATTTGAAGGTGGACTGTGTGAAGATGCATTTTTAATGTAATGGGGGTAGAGAAGAGCCACATGTCCATTTACCTGTCAAATGTATGAGAAAAGGCATAGGCTTCCACAGTGAAAACTAACTGCCAACGAGAAATCACTTCTCACAGGGATCCAACAACCATTCATTGTTTTACAGACTTGAATGTATTGAAAATAAATTGCTTCCAAATATGGAAATTTTTTTAAAAAGTCTAGTTTATTGAGGTATACCTTATATGTAGAAAAATCACTTTTAAGTGTCGAATTCTAAGAATTTTGACAAATATATATACTCATATAACCACCATCAAAATCACCCCAAAAGTTTCCCTCTAGGAGGCAGGATCAAGATGGCAGAGCAGGCAGATCGTGAGTTCACATCCTCCCATGGACAAACCAGAACCATGACAACATAAGGAAAAACTATCTCTGAAAACGAACTGAAGACTAACAGAAGAGATTTCACACAACTAAGAATATAAAGAAAAAGCCTCATCAAGATGAGTATTGGGTCTCATCTCATACTGCAGGGCAGTGTTAGGTCTAGTCAGGACTCACACCCTATCATCATGCCCATACAGTGGGGGGGGGGTACTGCAATTACAGAGGTGCTCCCTGAGGAAGGAGGAGTCCAAGCTCCACACTAGGCTCCCCAGTTCAGGGGACCTGCACCAGCAAACAGAGCTCCCTTAACATCTGGCTCTGAAAACCAGTAGGGCTTATTATGTCCAGGAGGGCAGCAGGAAACAGACTGTATTTAAAGTGCTCACACAATTTTATTCCCTCCAAATCCCAGCGCAGAAGCAGTAGTTTCTACTGCTTTTTCTCTGTTCCTTTTCTCAGTCAGAATGGCAAAAATTAGCAAGTCAGGAAATGACAGATGTTGGCGAGGATGCGGAGAAAGGGGAGCCCTCCTACACTGTTGGTGGGAATGCAAGCTGGTGTAGCCACTCTGGAAAACAGTATGGAGGTTCCTCAAAAAGTTGAAAATAGAGCTACCCTACGACCCAGCAATTGTACTACTGGGTATTTACCCTAAAGATACAAACATCGTGATCCGAAGGGGCACATGCACCCGAATGTTTATAGAAGCAATGTCCACAATAGCCAAACTATGGAAAGACCCTAGATGCCCATCAACAGATGAATGGATAAAGAAGATGTAGTATATATACACAATGGAATACTATGCAGCCATCAAGAGAAACGAAATCTTGCCATTTGCAACGACATGGATGGAACTGGAGGGTGTTATGCTAAGCGAAATAAGTCAGTCAGAAAAAGACAATTATCACATGATCTCTCTGATATGAAGAATTTGAGAGGCAAGGTGGGGCTTTGTGGGGGTGGTGGGGGAAAGAAATGAAATAGGATGGGATGGGGAAAGAGACAAACCATAACAGACTCCTAGACTCACGAAACGAACTAAGGGTGGCTGGGAGGCAGGGGGCTAGGGAAGGGTGGCTGGGTTGTGAACATTGGGGAGCGTATGTGCTATGGTAAGTGCTGTGAAATGTGTAAGCCTGACGATTCACAGACATGTACCCTGGGGCAAATAATACATTATATGTTAATAATAAATTAATTAATTAATTTAAAAAAAAAAAGCAGTAGTTTGAAAAGGGTTACATGTGAAGGAGATTCACTGAATAATTTTAGGGCATGTGCTAGAGGGGCAGAGATCTGTTGGAACATTCTCCAAGGAAGGAGGTATCAGCAGTCACCATTTTCTTCATCCCCTCTTCTACCTAGTTGGCCCGGTGGTGGTGAGAGACAGTTCTGACACTCTCCATATCTCCAGTGCTAGCACTACTCACCACACTCCAGCATTTCCTTGTGGACTCTCCATCCGCCCCCCACCAGAGCAACGCAAGAGCCCCTCTCCTCCAGTGACACCTGCCCTGAGGGGCCAGTCTCACAAACCAGCAAGTCTGTACTAACTGTGGCTCAGCCCCAATAGGAAGGTACATGTAGCCCACCGGAAAGACCCCAGGGGGGTACCCGGATTGAGTGAACAGGATGGTTTTGTGCTACTGGCTCCAAAGGATAATCTCTACATAAAGACACTTTTTCAAGACCAGGAAATAAAAGTGATCTACTTAATACACAAAAACAACACAGAAAGTTAAGCAAAATGAGGAGACAAGAGAATATGTTCCAAATCAAAGAGTAAGATGAAAATCTCAGGAAAAGAACTAAATGAAATGGAGATAAGCAATCCACCAGATAAAGAGTTCAAAGTAATGATCATAAAGATGCTCACTAAGCTCAAGAAAATGGAAGAACACAATAAGAATGTTAATAGAGAGAAAATATAAAAAAGAACAAATCAGAAGAACACAATAACAAATGAAAAACACACTAGAATCAATAGCAGATTAGATAATGCGGAAGAATGGATCAGCAATGTAAAAGATAAGAGTAGTGGAACCCACACAACGAGAACAGCAAAAAGAAAAAAAAGAATGAAAAAAAAAAGAGGATAGTTTCAGGGAATTCTGGGACATTAAGCATACTAACATTTGAGTTGTAGGGGTCCCAGAGGAGAAGAGAAAATGAAAGGGACAGAAAACCTATTTGAAGAAATAATGATTGAAAATTTCCCTAATCTTGGGAAGGAAGCAGACATCCAAGTCCAGGAAACACAGTCCTAAATAAGATGAACCCAAAGAGATCCACACCAAGACATAATACTATATTATACATCCCTATATTGATTATAATACATTATAATCAAAGTGTCAATAGTTAAAGAGGGAATCTTAAGGGAAGTAAGAGAAAAATTTATTATGTACAAGGAGACCCCCATAAGGCCATGAGCTGATTTTTCAACATAAACTTTATAGGCCAGAAGGGAGTGGCATGATATATTCAAAGTGCTGAAAGGGAAGAACTTACAATCAAGAAGAGTTCACTCAGCAAGGTTATCACTCAGAATAGGAGAGATAAGGGGTTTCCCAGAAAGCAAAAGCTAAAGGAAAAAAAAAAAGAAGCAAAAAAAAAAAAAAAAAAAAAAGCTAAAGGAGTTCATCATCACCAAACCAGCCTCAATAAGAAATGATTTTTTAAAAAGATTTTATTTATTTATTTATTTGACAGACAGAGAGAGAGATCACAAGTAGGCAGAGAGGCAGGCAGAGAGAGAGAGGGGGAAGTAGGCTCCCCTCCAAGCAGAGAGCCTGATGCGGGGCTCGATCCCAGGACTCCCGGGACCCTGAGATCATGACCTGAGCTGAAGGCAGAGGCTTTAACCCACTGAGCCACCCAGGTGCCCCTCAATAAGAAATATTAAAGGGACTTCTTTAAATGGAAAAGAAAAGGCCATCACTAAACATAGGAAAATTATTAAAATTACTATTAAAATTATTAAAAGAAAAACATCTAGCTAGTAAAGGCAAAAATATGGTAAAGGTAGTGCCCAACTACCTACCTAATTAGTATGAAGGTTAAAAGACAAAAATAGTAAAAATCAGCTAGACCTACAATAGAGGTCAAAAGATACACAAAATAGTAAGATGTAAAATATGACATCAAAAACATAAAATGTGGGTTGGGGGATGAAAATGCAGTGCTTTTAGAATGCACTTGAACTTAAAGTGACCATCAACTTAAAATAGCCCTATATACACAGGATGTCATATACAAACCACAAAGTAACCCCAAACCAAATACCTACAGAAGATAAAGAGAAAGAGATGCCAATGTAACACTAAAGAAGTCACCAAATCATATAAGAAGAGAGCAAGAGAAGAGAGTAGCAGAGGTGATCTACAAAAATATCCAGAAAACAATCAACAAAATGGCAGTAAGTACATATCTATCAAAAATTGCTTTAAACATAAATGGACTAAATGCTCCAATCAAAAGACATAGAGTGGCTGAATGGATTAAAAAAAAAAAAAGACCACCTATGTGCTGCCTAGAAGAGACTCACTTCAGATCTTAAGACACACAGAGATTGAAAGTGAAGGGATAGAAAAAGATATCCCATGCAAGTGGAAATAAAAGAAACCTGGGGTAGCAATACTCACATCAAACAAGATAGACTTTAAAACAAATACTGTAACAAGACACAAAGAAGGGCATTACATAATGATAAAGGGATCAATCCAACAAGAGGATATAAGAATTTCAAATATCTACGCACACAACATAGGGGCACCTAAATACATAAAACAAATATTAATCAATATAAAGGGAGAAGTTGACAGTAATACAATGATAGCAGGGGACTTTAATAACACCTTACTTATATCAATGGATAGATCACCCAGACAGAAAAATCAACGAAGAAACAGTGGCTTTGAATGACACATTACACCAAATGGACCTAACATGTGTGTGTGTTTGTGTGTGTATAACATTCCATTCAAAACTAGCAGAATACACATTCATTTCAAATGCACATGGAACATCCTCCAAGATAGATCATATGTGAGGCCACAAAACAAGTATCAATAAATTTAAGAAGATTAAAATTATGTCAAGGATCTTTTCTGACCACAACAGTACAAACTTGAAATCAATTACAAGAAGAAAGTGGAAAAAAATACAAACATGTGGAGGATAAACTCACACTACTAAACAACCAATGGCTCACTGAAGAAATCAAAGAGGAAATTAAAAAATACCTTGAGAAAGAAAATGGCAACACAACATTCCAAAATCTACAGGATACAGCAAAAGCAGTTCTAAGGGGGGGAAGTTCATAGCAATGTAGGCCTACTTCAGTAAACAAACAAACAAAAACAAAATAAATAACCTAACCTTAAACCTAATGGAACTAGAAAAAGGACAAAGCCCAAGATTAGTGGAAAGAAGTAAATAATAAGGATCGGAGTGGAAATAAAATGAAACAGATTAAAAAGACAACAGAAATGATCAATGAAACTAAGAGCTGGTTCTTAGAAATGATAAACAACATTAATAAACCTTTAGCCATACTCATAAGAAAAAAAGAGAGAGGGCCCAAATAAAATCCGAAATGAAAGAGAAGTTACAACCAATACAAGAGAAATATAAAGGATCATAACAGACTACAATGAATAATTATTATATGCCAACAAATGGGACAACCTAGAAAAAAATGGATAAATTTCTAGAAACATACTATCTTCCAAGACTGAATCAGGAATAAATAAAAAATCTGAACAGACCAAATACTATTAATGAGATCAAATCAGTAACCAAAAAACTTCCAAAATACAAAAGTCCAGGACCAGATGGCTTCACAGGTGAATTCTACTGAACATTTAAAAAAGAATTTATATCTATCCTTCTCAAATTATTCCAAAAAGTTGTAAAGAATACTTCTGAACTCATTTTATGAGGCCAAAATGACCCTAATAACAAAACCACAAAGCACCACAAAAAATAAAATTATAGGCTAATATCCTTGATGAATATAAATGCAAAAATCCTCAAAAAAATTAGCAAACTAAATTCAACAATACATTAAAACAATACACCATGATTATGTGGGATTTAGTCCAGTGATGCAAGGATGGTTCAATATCTGCAAATGAATCAATGTAATACCCTGCATTAAGGGAAAAAAAAGTATAAAAATCATGTGATCATCTCAATAAATACAGAAAAGCATTTAATAAAAATAAAAAAAAAATGGGTATAGAGAGAACATGTCAACATAATAAAAGGCATAAATGACAAAGTCACACCTAACATCATACTCAACAGTGAAAACCTAAAAGCTTTTCCTCTAAGATCAGGAAAAAGATAAAGATGCCCACTGTCACCACTTTTATTCAACATGGTACTGGAAGTCCTAGCCATAGCAATCAGGTAAGAAAAAGAAATAAAAGGCATTCGGGGCACGTGGGTGGTTCAGTGGGTTAAAGCCTCTGCCTTCGGCTCAGGTCATGATCTCAGGGTCCTGGGATTGAGCCCCACATTGGGCTCTCTGCTCAGCGGGGAGCCTGTTTCTCCCCCTCTCTCTGCCTACTTGTGATCTCTCTGTCAAATAAATAAATAAATAAAATCTTTTAAAAAATAAATAAATAAAAGGCATACAATTTAGTAAAGAAGTAAATACATATTTACTATCATGATTTGCAGATGACATGATACTATGTAGAACACCCCAAAGACTCCACCAAAAAACTGTTAGAACTGGGGCACCTGGATGGCTCAGTCCGTTAAGTGTCTGCCTTCAGCTCAGGTCATGATCCCAGAGTCCTGGGATCAAGCCCCATGTCAGGCTCCCTGCTCAGCAGGGAGTCTGATTCTCCCCTCTCCGCTGCTCTTTCCCCTGCTCCTTCTCTCTCAAATAAATAAAATATTAAAAAAAAAACAAAAAACAACTATTAGAATATATGAATTCAGTAAAGTTCCAGGATACAAAATTAATATACAGAAATCTGTTGTATTTCTATAGACTAATAACGAACTAGCAGAAAGAGAAATAAAGAAAACAATCCCACTTACAATACAACAAAAAGAATAAAATGCCAAGAATTAAATTTAACCAAGGAGGTGAAAGACATGTACTCTGAAAACTATAAAACAATGAAAGAAACTGAAAAAGGCACAAAGAAATGGATAGATATTCCATACCCACGGACTGGCAGAATTAACATTGTTAAAAAGTCCACATTAGGACACCTGGGTGGCTCAGCTGGTTAAGCAATTGCCTTCAGCTCAGGTCATGATCCCAGAGTCCCAGGATTGAGTCCCACATCGGGCTCCCAGCTCCATGGGGAGTCTGCTTCTCTCTCTGATCTTCTCCCCTCTCATGCTCTCTCTCTCTCTCAAATAAATAAATAAAATCTTTAAAAAAAAAGATTTAAAATCTTTAAAAAAGATTTTATTTATTTATTTGACAGAGAGTGAGATCACTTGTAGGCAGAGAGACAGAGGGGAAAGTGGGCTCCCTGCTGAGCAGAGAGCCTGATGTGGGCTTGATCCCAGGACCCTGAGATCATGACCCAAGCCGAAGGCAGAGGCTTTAACCCGCTGAGCCACCCAGGCACCCCTAAATAAATAAAATCTTTAAAAAAATGTCCACAAGGGGCGCCTGGGTGGCTCAGTGGGTTAAGCTTCTGCCTTTGGCTCAGGTCATGGTCTCAGGGTCCTGGGATTGAGCCCCACATCGGGCTTTCTGTTCAGCGGAGAGCCTGCCTCCCCCTTTCTCTCTGTCTGCCTCTCTGCCTGCTTGTGATCTGTCAAATAAATAAACAAATAAAATCTTTAAAAAAGAAACGTCCACAATAGCTAAAGGAATCTACAGATTCAATGCAATCCCCATCAAAGTACCCTATCAAATTGGCATTTTTCACAGAATTAGAACACAAAATCTTAAAGTTTCTATGAAATCACAAAAGACCCAAATAGCCAAAGCACTCCTGAGAAAGAAGAACAATGCTGGGGGTATCATGCTCCCCAATCTCAAACTATATTACAAAACTGTATGTAATCAAAAGATTATGGTATTGGCACAAAACCAGATACAGACCAATGGAACAGAATACGGCATTCAGAAATAAATCCATGCTTATGTGGCCAATTAATTTTCTACAAAAGCAGCAAGAATATACAATAAGGAAAAGACAGGCTCCTCAATAAATCATTTTGGAAAAAATGGACCACTACATGCAAAAGATTAAAACTGGACAATTACACCATACATAAAAGTACACTCAAAATCGCTTAAAGACTTAAATTTAAGACTGGAAAGCATAAAACCCTTAGAAGAAAACATAGGCAGTAAGTTTTCTGACATCAGTTTTAGTGATATTTTTTTGGATTGGCCTCCTCAAGCAAGGTCAAGAAAATAAAAAACCAATGGGACTTCATCAAAGTATAAAGGTTTTGCAGAGTGAAGCAAAACCATCAAGAACATGAAAAGGCAACCTAATGAATGGGAAATATTTGCAAATGATATATTCGATAAGAGGTAAATATCCAAAATATATAAAGAAAGCACACAACTAAAAAAAATGCACACAACTCAGTATCAATGAACTATCCAATTAAAAAATAGACACAGGCGGGGCGCCTGGGTGGCTCAGTAGGTTAAGCCTCTGCCTTTGGCTCAGGTCATGATCTCAGGGTCCTGGGATCAAGCCCTGCATCGGGCTCTCTGCTTGGCGGGGAGCCTGCTTCCCCCTCTCTCTGCCTACCTGTGATCTCTTTCTCTCTGTCAAATAAATAAATAAAATTTAAAAAAAAAAAATTGACACAGGACCTGAATAGACAATTTTCCAAAGATGACAAAAAATGGCCAAGAGACACATGACAAGATTCTCAACATTACTAATCATCAGGGAAATGCAAATCAAAACCACAGTAAGATACAACCTCACAACCGTCAGAATGGCTAGTATCAAAAATAAACAAACAAAAAAGAAATAACAAATGTTGGATGAGGAGGAGAAAAGAGAACCTTCATGCACTGGTGATAGGAATGCAAATGGGACCAGCCACTGCATGGAGGTTCCTCAAAAAACTGAAAATAGAATTACCATATGACCCAGCAATTCTACTTCTGGGTATTTAACCAAACAAAATGAAAACACTAATTCAAAAAGATACATGCACTCCTATGTTCATTGCAGCATTACTTACAATAGCCACAGTATGGAAGCAACCTAAGTGTCTATCAACAGATGAATGGATAGTGAGGATGTATGTGTGTGGGGTGTGTGTGTGTATAATGGAATATTACCCAGCCATAAAATTATTTCCATTTGTGATGACACGGATGGACCTAGAAGATATTATGCTAACTGAAATAAACTGAAGAAAGACAAATACCATATGGTTTTATGTATATGTAGAATCTAAAAAAAAAAAAAAAAAAAAACCCCACAAATGAACAAACAAAAGTCTCAGAGAAAAATGATGGTTGCCAGAGGGAAGTGTGTGCGGGGGAGGATGAACAAAATAGGGGAAGGAGACTAAAAGGTACAAACTTCTAGTTACAAAATAAATAAGTCATGGCAATAATAATAATAATAATAATAATAATAAAAACATAGGCAATATAGTTAACAATATGTGGGGGGGACCTGGGTGGCTCAGTCGGTTAAGCAGCTGCCTTTGTCTCAGGTCATGGTCCCAGGGTCCTGGGATCGAGTCCTGCACTGGGCTCCTTGCTCAGTGGGGAGCCTGCTTCTCCCTCTACTAGCCACTCCCCCTGCTTGTGCTCTCTCTCTCCCTCCCTAATAAATAAATAAAGTCTTAAAAAAAACAACAATATGGTAACAATTTTGCATAACTGCATAATTGTATGGTGGTGATCACTTCATAATGTATGCAACTGTTGAAGCACCTATGTTGTATACCTGAAATCATTACTATATTATACGTCAACTATACTCGGATAAAAAAAAAAATTTCCCTCATCTCCTTCAAAATCAATCCCCTTCTTCCCTGCATTCTGCCTCAACAGTTTCACCTTTTCTAGGATGTTATATAACTGGAGTCATATACTACTTAGTACTTGGAGTCTAGTTTCTTTCAGTTAGTGCAATCCATCTGGGATTCATTTATGCTGATGTAGGTGGCAGAGGTTCCTTTTCACTGCAGCGTAGTATTCCATTTTATGGAAGTACCACAACTTGTTCATCTGTTTGCCTCTTGGTGGACATTTAGTTAAGTGAGTAGGCTCCAGGTTGGGGAGATTATGAATAAAGCTGCTACTGACATTTATGGACAGGTTTTGGTGTGGATGTATGTTTCATTTCTCCCAGGAACAGGACTGCTAGGTAATATGCAACTATTTATTTTTTAAAAAAGGTGCTAAACGTTTTCTTTTTTTATTGAAGTACAATTAATACAGTGTCATACCAGCTTCAAGCATACAATGGTTCAGCAATTTTTTTTTTTTTTGGTTGAGCAATTTTATATATTACTTAGTGCTCATCTAGATTAGTATACTTTTAATCCTCTTCGCCAATTTTACCTATCACCCCATCAAACTCCCCTCTACAAACCACCATTTTGTTCTCTGTATTAAGAGTCTGGTTTTTTTGGTCTTTTCTCTTTTGCTGATTCGTTTTTTAAAATTCCACATAAGAGTGAAATCATATGGTATTTGCCTTTCTCTGACTGGCTTATTTGACTTAGCGTCATAGCTTCTATGTCCATCCATGTTGCAGATGGCAAGATCTCATTCTTGTTTACATTTTTTCAAAGTGGCTGTTCTATTTCACATTCCCAACAATATGTACAAGAGTTCCAGTTGCTCTGCATTCTCATGAATACTTAATATTGTCAGGTAAAAGTT
Organism: Procyon lotor; assembly: GCA_028646535.1. Taxonomy (NCBI): domain Eukaryota; kingdom Metazoa; phylum Chordata; class Mammalia; order Carnivora; family Procyonidae; genus Procyon; species Procyon lotor. The sequence goes on along the minus strand of CM053619.1, from coordinate 17,442,312 downwards.
TTCTTTACTAAATACATTTTTCCTTTACTTTAGTGGTGCTTAATTGTGGTTTTAAACTTGCATTTCCCTAATGACAAGCAACCTTTCATGTGCTCATTTACCATCCTCATACCTTTTTTGGTGAAATGTCTGTTCAAATTTCTTAAGAAAATTAAACCCATTTTTTAATTTTTAAAAAAGATTTATTTTAGAGAGAGTGAGTGAGCATGGGATGGGGGAGCAGAGGGAGAGATGGAATCTCGAGCAGACTCCCCACTGAGCGTGAAGCCCACCGTGGGGCTCCATTCCATGATCCTGAGATCATGACCTGCGCCCAAATCAAGTACCGGATGTTTAACTGATGGAGCCACCCAGGTGCCCCAAATTAAAATGACTGTGTTGCTTTCTTATAATTGAGCTGTGAGGATTCTTCACATATTCTCAATAATGTTCTTCTAGCAGATGTTTTCAAAAGATGGAATTTTTTTTTTTAAAAGATTTTTTATTTATTTGACAGAGAGAAACATAGCGAGAGAGGGAACACAAGCAGAGGGAATGGTAGCGGGAGAAGCAGGCTTCCTGCAGAGCAGAGAGACCGATGCGGGGCTCGATCCCAGGCCCCTGGGATCTGACCTGAGCCTAAGGCAGACGCTTAACGACTGAGCCACCCAGGAGCCCCAAGATGGAAGATTTTTTTAAAATCCCAGGGGGCTTCTGACGAGGACAGAAGACAGAAGGCTGGTGTGGAAAGGCAGAAGGCTGTGCGACTGACTGCCTGGGCTCAACAGAGGCGAGGCAAAGAGTTCCGTGCTCGCTGGGGCTGGGCTTCTCGTGGAGTAGCGCCAAGTGTTCATCTCAGCAGACTTTTTGTGTTTTATTTTCATAGGGTGGGCAGCAATTTTATTTTTTCACCCTTAGAACACATGAAAAGCCTGTTAACTGTGTTTCAAGGCTAAATGTGAAGCTCCACAAAAGCAGAAATCATCTTTGTATGCCCGGCGCACAAGAACAGAACTTTTCCCCTAACTGGCATGTGGTAAATGCATGTGAACTGCCATAATTCTTAGTGCTCTATAAAAATTCAGCTTTGATTTATATTTTCGGCAAGTTGAACTACTATAAGCAAAAGAAATCTTCCATATTAGTGTTATAAATGGGTAGCAGCTTTCTTAAGCAAAATGAGTGGTTCAATTTTCCCGTCCTTTTAGTTTTCCCCAGTGCAGACACTGGGTTTTTCTTTCAAAATTCTTTACCTAAGCCTGAATTAAGCTAGTAACTCTATCTAATATAAAGTCATATTATATTAGGGTTGCTCTACTGAGCTGCATAAACCTGCTCTATCTGTTGAGAAAAGGCATACTTTATCAATGGGTCAGATAGAAAATGAAGATACTCAAATCTTGATTATATGTTCCAATGGTCTGCACTTCTCATATTTGCATCATATGCTGTTACGGAAATTTGGGTGGGTCCTTTTCTTTAATAACACTGATTTCTCAATTTCTCTTCTGTGCATACTATTTCAAAAGGCTTAGATTCCAGACACTGAGACATTATTAAAATTAGGAACCAGTCAAGAATCAACCAGAAAAACTTGATGCTTGGGCATGGTAATCTGTAGTTCAATCTAAGCAGCTCTTAAAGCTTCTCCTTTCATAATTCAACTCTCCTGACTGTGTACATTAGCTGATTAGATGTGTGAAGATGGGGGCGCCTGGGTGGCTCAGTTGTTAAGCGTCTGCCTTCAGCTCAGGTCATGATCCCAGAGTCCTGGGATCGAGCCCCGCATCGGGCTCCTTGCTCGGCAGGGAGCCTGCTTCTCCCGCTACCATTCCCTCTGCTTGTGTTCCCTCTCTCGCTGTCAAATAAATTAAAAAAAAAAAAAAAAACAGATGTGTGAAGATGGCCACTCTGAGAGGGGGGGGGCAGAGCTAGATTGGGATCCAGCACGGGGGACATTCCCTACAATGATGAAAAGCCAGGAGCCAGGTTTCTAAATAGTCTCGTTTCCTGTGTCTTTATCATATTCACACAGCAGCCTGTGCACAGCCAGAGCCCAGGTCTGTCTTTCTCCCAGAAAAGACTGGAGTCCTTGCATTCCTAATCTACCAATGTGTTCAGTTCTTGCACTTTTAATTTATGAGTGTTTGGGGGGGAACTCTCCGACTTGGGAACATATTGGCTCGGTCTAATGCTTGGAGATTATTAAACTTGGAGCTATGCTCCACTATCAAGTCTACAGATCTTTTATTTAGAAGATATGGTGCTCTAAATGCACAAAGAGCTCCCTGTCACCTTCACATTAAAGCCCCTAGTGCCTGGTAAATGGAATTATATAGCTGTCATCTCCTTTCCCCAAAGTTTTAAGAGTACAATGGGCTCATTTTTTCACACTCCATCCCAGCTTCAGAACTAAGAGACCTACTTTGTATTGATTTAAGGTCTCAGAAATAAATAAACCTGCTTCACCGCTGTGATTCACAACAAATTCATGATACACTATTGCATGATATATTTCAAGCTCTTGCTCTGGTTCTCTTTTTCCTCTGGTGAGTGATGGGGGAGGTGGGAGGTAGTGGGGAGCTGCAAAGCTGACAGCCTGATGGTTATTGGAGATGGCTGCTGACTGCAAATCCAAGAACAGACACTGTTGGAGGAGCATGGTTCTTTTTTTTTTTTAAACTGGGGGGCAGGGGTGAGAAGCTAATTTACTTGGGTTTCAGGCTGGGGCTGGAGAGAAGAAAGGTTAAAGGGAGAAGAGAAGGGTAAATGGAATAGCAGAGCTTCCACTGAACACTAATTTGCAAAGACAGAGCTATGAACGTTTATAGAAAGAGAGAAAGGTGAAGAAAATCCAGCATAAGAAGGTGTAACATATGACTGACTGGAAAATGAAGAAGCCGAACTGCTCTTCATGCTCACAGTCCTAAGAGGGCACTTAGCTTGAGTTCAGGGACAGTGTTTTGTTAGAGGCAGGAAGTGCAGAGACCCTGCATGCCACAGAACCTGCGAGACAGAGGCATTTCTTCCCTCCCAACACTCAGAAAGCAGCACAGTCCTGGAAGTTGAAATGGACACTCTGGATATAGGGCAGGTAGAGAGATGACAAAGGTACACGCACAGAAAGTGAGCTGGAGACGGCTCACTGAGGTGAGAGGGAAATACATTCTAGCCTTTTAGATGTGGTTGTGTGCCCTTACAGCTTTGGAATACGTCAGTCTACATTATCTTTGCTGATTCCTGAAGTAAGTACTACTTAACTTTGGACCCACTGGGTTTTGACTAGTATCTGAACACACAGCACCCGAGAAGACATCCTCCGACCGTGTATAGGGTTAACAGGGCAGGTGGTGGGGAAGCAGGAGATAATCAGGCTCTGAAGGCCTTACAGGACACTGTGCAGCAGACCCCGAACCTTCTACAGGGTACTTTCAAATGGTGTGTGTTTTAGTTGTTTCCCTTGTAATTCCTACTTAGTCACAGTTTTGGCTCGCAAGAATGTTATTTATGAATCCAGTTTCCTTTCTATCTTTGGATAGCACTTTCATCTTTACTATGTTTGTCCAGACTCTGAAAGCAAAGTACATGGGGAAGATTTTGGTTCCATTCAATCACACACAGGTTACACCACAACACTAGGAGCTGCTTTGCTAATTTTGAACACTTACTTTTTAAGAGGAATTGGCCTGTCTAAGCAAAGGAACAGACTGTAGCTAAATGTAAAAAAGAACTTCACATAGATGAAAGGGACTGGCTCATAAAATACCGAGCTCCCCTTCAGTTGGGTTTTTCAAGCATAACCGAATGAATATTTGGCAGTGTTGTTACAGAAGAAATTCAAACAATGATTGGGTGGTTGGGCTTTTGAAGATCTTCCACTTCTAGTAATTATAATTCTATGGTCACTTGCTGTCATCAATAGTAACATTACCACCACCACTACTATGTGCCATTTATTTTTCTGTAATATGGATATGAAACGAGATGGAACACATTTTTCAATAATTATGCTTTACAACTCCCATTCCTAATCTTGCTATGTAATAACTTCACATATCACTAGTATGTAACCTTTCTAGTATATAACACCCTAATATGTAGCAACTATTTTGGATCCTACCCACCCTCATCCCCAATCTGTCCTCTCCCCGCGCCAGCCTAACATGGTTTCCTGGCTACAAATTAATATACATCTTCACAGCATAACAGAGTACTAGAACTTAAAGAGAATTTAAGATCAAGAGATCTTCCACTCTTCACCCTTAGGGTAGGAAATGTGTTTTGTGAAGAGGAAACTGAGACTGAATTAGATGAAAGCCCAAAGTTACTTACCTAGTAAATGGCAGGGAAGGGAATGATCAAAAGTTTTAGTTTGTTTTTTTTTTTTTTTTTTTTTTAACTAAAGGTTTTGTAACTTCACAAACTTTGAGCAAATTTTAGGAGGCTGTCAAACACAGTAATTCCTTAATCTGTATTTAATGCCTCAGGCAGGGCCTCAGAGCTTTCACTCCATCTAGAAGTTCAGTATTGATACTTATTAGAGGTGCTCCCAAGTCATTAGTCTCCAAGCCACCAGACCTATACAGAGCTCTCTTAGTCAGAGGCAATGTCCCTACTGGAGCTCTGAAGAAAAATTGTACCCTACAAGATCTCCAAACCAGAGAATCAGGCTGAGGGCAGATCACAATGACTCACTAATGGAGTCAAACATACCTGAGGAACCAAAGTAAAACATAAAACAACCCCCTGAGGAACTGCCAAAACTGAGGAACATCAAATGAAACAAAGAACAACCTCCCAAATGGGGCCAGGTTTGCCCATATCACGCGCGCGCGTATGTGTGTGTGTTTGGGGTCTAGGGGAATAGGGCTTGAAAACTAAGTAGCTGTGCCCATTGCAATCCTTTCTGAGAACTCATTCATAATGCTAAAGCGAGGCTTACTCAGAAAGGAAGCTCGAATGCCCTCTTTAAAAGGAGAGTGATCCCATCTGGAGCTTCCGGAGTACAGGGACTGTCTATTGTGAAAATAGGTAGTTAGGGACTTTTAAAAATGCAAATTGCTGGTCTGATCCTTAGAGTGATTATGAGCTATTGTATCAACAAGTCCTTGGGGACTCCTGTAGACAGATGACTGACACATATACTACCCTATCAGGACTGAACATGGCGCCTCTGACGTTAATGGCTTTCCAAAGTGCGGTGATTGTCTTTAGATAACATCTATTGGGAAAGTCAATACATGAATGTACTGCCGCAGTGAGGACTGACATCTAACATTTTCTTAAAGGAATTTTGCTCTCAAAGGATCAGAAAGTATAGAGAATGTTGTGTTTGTATTTCCTTTCCAGGCCCTAGATCATGAGTTACAACGAGAAAGGACTCTATGTTCATCTTAGGGAACACTACAACAGTGCCAGTGATTTACCTGTATTAACTCATTTAATCCTCACAAGACCTGGTAAACAGGTACTATTATTATCCTCATTTAACAGTTAATAGAACTGTGACCCAGAAAGGTTAAGAAAATTGCCCCAAGGTCACACAACTAGTAGGTGGTAGAGCCCGGGATTAAACCCATATGGTTTGGCTCTAGTGTCTATGCTCTTAGCCATTCCAGCTCTTTAAGTTATCTTTAAGTTACAGTGCTCACTCGCGGTGAGAGCTAAATTCTCTTTTTTAAAAAAAAATTGTTTTTATTTATGATTTTTTAAAGCCATCTCTATACCCAACGTGGGGCTCAAATTCACGACTCCAAGAGCAACAGTCACACACTCTACTGATTGAGCCAGCCAGGCGCTCCTCTCTCCTTCCCTTCTTGAGACTCCATGACTCACGTGTTGTGTGTCACAGAGTCATGGAAGCACAATATACTCACAGAATATACAGTACAAGTCCCCAGTCCCACAAGCTCATGGGAGGAACTCTGATATTGTATCCGACAAAGTGAGCAACAACTTCACATTTCATATTGCACAGACACATAAAAATATGTTTGGAAACTGAGATCCAGAGAAGGACTTGTATCAAGTCTCAAAAGCAAGATTAGAATTAGGGCCCTACAGGCCTAACATATATAGCGCTGGCCACACCACCATCTAATCTCTTTTCCTGACAGATTCAGTAGAGATTGGGTAAGGGAGATGAGATTACGGGAATTTTTTTCCCCTAAAGGAGACACTTTAAAATGTCACGTATCAACTCCTGAACAAATCTGTCACCCATCTGTCACAGCCATTGGCACATGCCTACCTCCACAGACAATTAGGCTAGGCTATAAATCACAAATTCTGACTCGTCTGTGTATACCTCACCAAGTCTGGGGGATGGACCGAGAACTAGCAGCTCTCATTTACGTCAGTGTTCCCTTACATTACTAGTCCTTCGAGCCTACCCATCACCTAATATCATGTTAAAGATATTGTGCAGAAACAGAGAGTGGTGGCGGGGTAGGGGAAGTAAATCTGCAACTTTCTGGAAATATCCAGTGGCACACTGACTTCGGAGTTTATGACTATACAAACTGTCCCAGCCCTGTAAGGGCCCATCTTACCAGTTCCCCGAGCACATAGGTTGCTCTTTGCCAGGCTAGCATGACACCCCCCAAGCCAGGTAGTCTGTCCCATCCGTCAGGTCTGTCTTACCACTCGGTGAGGCATTCTGAGCTATCTGCCACCTATAGCCTATAGTTTGTAGAGCTAGGAACCTATGGTCTTCTACCTTGGGTGACATGACACAGCAGACCCTTGGAAGCTTCTCTTAATTAGGTTGAGATGACATCAATGCTCATGACATTTGCACAAAAAGGAAAATGACCAGACCGTCTTCTCTTATCAGGCCTTGTGGACATTAAGCACAGGGGACTGAGCCCATCTTGAATGAAACTTGGGGGGGCATGGAAATTCATGTTCTCATGCTGATTTCGTCTCTGCCAATGGAACCAAGTCACTTTACCTTTGTTTTAGTCTTCCTATCTGTAAAACAGTCCTGATACCACTAGCTCACCCCAGAAGGTTGCAAGGGGCTGGGCTGATGCTCTTGATTTTAAGTTGCAAATAAAGTCATACAGACTGCTTCTAATCACCAGCCTGCTGCCTTTAGTTCAAATGGCAAATCTGCTTCTGCAGGACTTAAGAATACCCAGATACTGCACTTCTCAACTTGGTAATATTCTCAGTATTTTACAAGTAACTACAGGCAACAGAGAGCAAGACAGACAAGGAAAGAGATTATACAAATATTGAGGTAACAAGGGTAAAGGGATAAAAACACAAATGCGGGAAGCACTTCCTGGTTTTGGAACAAAAGACAGTGGCAAAGGATGGTGCCCATGAATAAAATGTATAAATGTACAGGAAAACCACTGAAAGTAAAAAAAAACAGGAAACCGCTAGAATATTTATATTTTATTTGCAGGTTACTACTGTTGGCTACAAAAGGAAAAACCTTTAAAAAGTAAGAGTCTTTGGAAGCAAAAGGTAGGAAGGTCTAAACTAATTAAAAACAGGTCGGCTAACGATAGGCAGCATCACGTGTGCACTGAGATGGAGTGTGGCCATAAAAGCTTGACGCATACATGCAGTGTATTAAGTTGGGAATGTGTGTCTCTCCAGCTTCATATCTATTAAAGGAACGAACAATTTACATGTTGCTGTATTACAGGAGTATGATAGGTGGTGTGTCAACCCTTTCTCTTTAAACTGAACCATGTTAAGTCAAATCAGTGATGGGGTTTGGGGGTAGGGTGAGGAGGAGAGGGGAGGGGAGGAGAAAAGCAGGGAGAAAGAAAGTTCCAAAAAAATCTCTGCCTCAGCAAAAGTTTTCATTAAAATTTTAGACAAATGATCCCTGTGTCCTTCTCCCTTGCTGCCTGGGGCTCCATGCTATTTCTATGCAAATAACAACCTCGTGGTTTATATCTTATTATTTCCACCGGAGCTGCAGCGACATGACCTGAGACGTGTAAGAGGTGGGGGGCGGGAGGGAGGGAGTTGGAGAGGAGAGAGAAAGAGAGAGGGAGAAAGGGAGAGAGAGAAAGGGAGAGAGAGATGGAGTGGGTGTTCACTCAAGTGTGAAAAAATATTGTCAGGAGTAAGCGTCAAGAACAAAAAAAAATTGCAGGGATAACGTGTTTATTTCAGTCCCCCCCACCCCCACCCCCCACCCCCCCTTGCAAACCGGCACCTTTTAAAATTCATTGGGCATCAGGCGATCATGCACAATCCATCTGCTTTCACTTTATCATTTGCATTTCATGCCTCCTGGCTTTTGATGTGCTGATACTTTGATGCAGTCAGGAGACGCGCATTATCATTATTTCAATTTTCAAAGGGGTCAACGGGATCGGCACTTGCACACACAGATTTCTTTTTTCCTACAACCTCTGCACACTCCCTCCCTTCCTATTCTTCACCCCAATGTTTAACATAAAGGATGAAGACTCAGAAGGGTGGGGGTCAAATGTTTACAGTCTCAAAGCTTGCATATACCACCTACATTTCCACTTTGCACAGGTACACGCACACCCGGGCAAAATGGTCAAGGCTTAAGGAGGCTCCAGTGTTTTCAGACACACACAAAGACGTCCTCACACATGGATACTCAGGGAGGCACACACAGAGAAAGAGAGGGATCTAGAAGCAAGACACAGACACAAAGAGAGACACCAGCACTCACCCAGGAAGAGACTCGTACTCAAAGTGACCTGCACACACCCATAGAGACAGATTCCTACAGAAGGAAAGGCAAACAGAGATGTCGAAAAACACAAAGACAGAACACGCAAAAGGAGCGAGTCGGAGGAAGCAATCGAAGCATGCAGCTCCTGTATAGTGTCCTTTTTCATCCTGGACAGGCGAAGGGGCACACAGGACATTCTGAATGAATTTGCATGAAATTGGGTGTCTTCTAACAACATGTCTGTGTACTTCAGAGGCACTGACGTGAAGACAGGGAAGCAGCAGAGCAGGATTAGGTAACCTCTATAACTTGATCATTCCCTTCAGCTACAAATGATCATGTCCTTCTGGAACAGAGCATTGTTTGGTAAGTTACAGCTGCAGCTTTCCCCGTCTTTTCCCCTGCAACTGCACTTCTCCTTCAACAAGCAGCCCTGTAGGCTACGAAGAAGGGGCACATAATAAATCTGATCAGAGCAATTCAACCAGATTTTAAGAAAAATTCCCTAGTGCTTTCTTTGTGGCACAAATGGAATTCAACGAGCAAGTTTTTAGGCAAAAATCAAAAACCAACCAAACAAAAACCCCCAGCAGGAGCAGCAACACCTTTGCTTTTTTATTATTCTTTGTGTATAACATAGTATCAGAGAGAAAACAAGAAAATGTAACGAAATACATTTCAGAAATTAGCTCTTTGCTAATGGGAAGGGATGGGAACATTAAGGGAATACAGGTATCTTCTTTTAAATTCTACCCTTACAGATAATCACACCTACAATTCTTTTCAACATTCATCAATATCTTGTCCTAAGAAGATATCCAAAAAAGCAACTTAAAATTAAGATTCTCAGCATTTTCTCCCACTGCAATAGTCCCCTTCAATAGGGGCAATTCACAATCTTTATTTCTACGACACTTTCCAAAAAGTGAGCAGGGTATCCAAGTTTGCCATTGTCAGACCTGCTCTGCCTTTCCCTGGAGGGAAAAGCAAGCCCAGAGAAGGATACAGACCTCATATGAATGTAGAGCGTAAACTGATCACATCAAACGGTTCTCCTCATTTCTGACATCTCCAAAAGCTAACTGGGCCAATGGATGTGTCAGCTTTTAAAAAACAAGGTAACAGGACATTTGATTCCTACCCTTCCACCCAAAAGTCAAGGCTTGATAAAGTTTTTGTGCAAGTCTAGTAAACCCAGTATGTGATATAATTCAGCATGCATATAACTCAAGATAAATCAGCAAACCATGTAATAAAGAAGAAAAGGGAACTGAAGTTGTAACGAGGATCAACACTTTGTGCCAGGTGCTAGGTACCTTTACTTATGTTTTCTCATTTGATCTCCCCCATATCATTTAAGCGTGTAAATTATTATCCCCCTTTGACAGACAAAGAAAGCAGAGGAGCTGAAAGGTTATATGAGTTGCACAAGGTCAGCCAGGCCATCCTAGACTATTACATATTCCTGGCTCTGGAGAGAAAATAATTTTCCTATGTCTGCAGAGAAGTCAAGACTACATCATCTTTTGTATATCCAGGTATTAGATAGTTTTCATTCACACAAGCAGTGACCTCACACTTTTTTTTTTCTTCCCCCGCTTGGAAAAGCCCCAATGAGCTCGGATTGACAAGGCACAAGAATTCTTTCCTTCCTCCCTCCCTCCTCCTCCCTTTCTTTCTGAGGATTTATTTGAGAGAGGGAGAGAAAGAGAGAGAGGGTAAGCACGGGGGAGAAGCGCAGAGGGAGAGAGAGGAACCTCAAGCAGACTCCCTGCTGAGCAAAGAGCCTGACTCGAAGCTTGATCCAACTCCAAGATCATGACCCAAGCCCAAATCAAGAGTCAGATACCCAAACGACTGAGCCACCCAGGCATCTTGCACAAGAATTCCTTTTTCAGGGATGATAAATTTCTGTCATACTCGTTCCCAGCAATTCATCCACGCATCTGTCCACCCATCTCTCTATTCAATATTTACCAATTACTTCCTCTACGTACAATGGACCACCGTTAACTGTTCTTTTTAAGAGGTACCTTCATAGGTATCTCAGAACATTAAAACTTGATATTGTCAACATGTTCAGAAGATGTTTCAGAGACAGCTCCGCATCTGGGAATAGATCTCTTCACTTATTCGCAGATGAGAGAAAGGGAAGGAGAGCAGAAAAAAACATTCAATTAATTCTCTTTCTATAAAGACACTATCTTTGTAGAAGGTAAGTGTTCTGTATGGTATGTTCATAAATACATATCCACAGGGCTTGAAACAGTGCCTGGCCCATAGTAGGTCCTTAAAATATTTGCTGAATACCACAGATGAATGAATAGGTAAGCAAGACAGATGCAGGAAAGACGGAGGGAGAGAGAAATAGATTGAGGGAGGCATGGCCTGAATGGCTTCTCCTCAATCAGGGTCTTGAATTAGGAATTCACGATCATCTCCAAACAGCTGCACATACTTCTCCCAGACCCAGAAACTTACTTTGTTGAGGGCTCCAGCTCCGGTCAGAATTAAGTGAGAATTTTCAACCTGGATGGTTCTCTGTCCCAGCCGGACAAGGTAAGCTCCAATCCCAATGGCCCGGCATGTAACCTTCAAAAAGAATAAAGTAAAAAAAAAAAAAAAGGAAAGAAAGAAAGAGAAAATGAAAAGAATAAATTCTACCTGTCACATATTTATGTCCCTCCCCAGCCATAAGAACTAAGGCACAGATGTATAAAATCCACATTAACAACAATAACAACAAAATACTGCTTTTTGCAACGTTTGATTGATTTAACAATATTAAGCTTCACAATTCCCTGGTCAAAGACAAGAAGGTACAGAATTCACCGAATGATTCAAGTATTAGACCCTTAAAGGGCCTTTACTTCTCTTATACTTTTGCCTGTTTCACAGATGCTTGGCATCTACTCTAGAGGTAAGAACGAGGAAAAGTAGTAAAAAAAAAAAAAAAAAAGGAAATTCAAGCTGTTACATCTCTGTTAGAATGTTTAGAGAAATAATTTAACCTAAAGGCTAAAAGGAGGTGTGCTAGGTTTATCTAGGATATTCAGTTATTTACATTATGGTGCACAGTTAAAATCAAATTGTAGATATATAATTTTTAAGAAATGTTCTCATTTGGAACTAAATAGCAGAGACGGGACAAAAATAATTCCTAGTCAGTCAGTTCTTCAAAAAGGTCATATTCTGTTAAGATTTACCAGACTGATGGTGATGATCTCATCATAGGCCAATGAGGATTCTCCAGCAATCATTCCAGAGCCTCGAAGGTTCTCTGCTCCAAGTCCCTCTTCTTTCCCAATGATATCAGTTATCTTGTACCTAATGGATTCAGCCACGCCAAATTATAAAGGTTGAACACAAGAATAACAATCCAGTCAAAATAATAATCGCCATTAAAAGGCTGCTAAAAGCATCCTGAAAGCTTATTTAAAGCCAGTGCTCTTATATACTTTCTTATACTTTTCATTCATGTATCTTTCCTCCTTAGCTTGGTGCCTATTTTCACTGGAAGCAATATAGTATAACAGAAAGAGCAAAATCTGAAATTAAGTAGACAGGCTTAAATGCTTGCTCTGACACATGCAGCCATGTAACTCTGGAGATAATAGTAACTTCTGTAAAATGGAGATAATGTCTACCTCTGAGGGTTGACATGAGAGTTAAATTAAAGCAACAAAGAAAGGGCTTGACACATAGATGGCGCTCCAATTTTAGATGCCCTCTCTTACTTTCTAGAACAAGTTTCTTAAAAATGGGGTCAATGTAGATCTCTCTATAATCAGCAACGGCCATTAAATCAACAATTTTAGATAAATGTTACAAAGGAATAAAAAAATTCAGAGGCCAAGTGAGAATGCTCAGCCCAATTTCTCGAGTCAAAAAATCCTTTCTCTTTCCAAGACAGGACTAAGGGTAAGATCAGAACAGTACATGCCCATTCCTGCTTTTTCATAAATATCACGTCCATACACGGAGGGGTCCTGGCTCCAGTGCTCTGGAGGGGCAAGTGGAATGTGTGTGGAAATGAAATGCTGGCCAAATTGTCCAGAAAGCATCCTGTGGATCCAATGGGAGTCACTCATCTGTCTTCTTGGCCAGGGATTTGGAGTGATAGCTAATAATAGATAAGTGGGAGATGGGAAATGCAACTAATAAAAGAAAGGAAAAATACAAAATTGGAAGTAGAGATGGGCATATATTATTTACTGTTCTGTGTGTACACAGAAAGCTTGGCACTGGGCATAGTTTAATAAACTGAAATAATAAATAAATATCCCACAGTGGCTCTTAAACTACTTTTTTGCCCTTGTATTTCTCTGTTCCTTCTTTCTTTACTTCTAACCTTCTACCAATTCCTTCCCTTTGCCCTTGCCCTTGCCCTCTGGCTTTGCATCTTTACCTCCCAGATTCCCTTGACTTTCTATTTTTAGCCTCCCTGAGGAATTCTCCAATTCTTCTTTTTGCTCTGTATCTAGGCTCTAAATTCTAGAGGTATGTTACAGGTAAAGCTAATCTCTGTTAAGGGCCACAATAACTGGAGGGGGGCTTAATGTGTCCTTTCTGGAAGGCTCACATGATATGCAGTCACAAGCACTCATGGGTCCAGTCAGCCTGTCCTGCAAAGCAGATCTTTTCCCTCCTAAGGACTACGTATTGCTTCACAGGTACTCATGACTTGGTAAGTGGCTTCTTCTCCCTTTGTATTACATGAAAAAAAAAATACAAATTTCCCATTTTCTGCTCTATGATCTGAGTCTTCTAGTGTTAAGACTATCATTGTTAGAAGCAGTACTAAATTTTAACGTTATTTGTAATAAAAATCTTTGTATAGTGCAATACAATTAACAAAATACATTCATAAATACATATGATTTTTAATCCTCACAGCAATCCAGTGTGATAGGTAATATCCTCCCCATTATTACACGTAATAGTGGCCAGGATTTGACTGCTTACTATGTACTCAGTGCTGCGCTAAGGGCTTTACACATATTAATTTACTTGATCTTCATTTTACAGGTGAGGAAACTGTAGCTCAGAGAAGAAAAATGACTTGCTTTAACAAAAGCAATATGCAAAATCAATAGTTTTTTTTTAAAAAAAGATTTTATTTATTTATTTAAGAGAGAAAGAGCATGAGACAGAGGAGGGCAGAGGGAGAAGGAGACTCCTTGCTGACGGGGAGCCCGATGTGGGGCTCGATTCTGGCACTCCGGGATCATGACCTGAGCTGAAGGCAGACGCTTAACTGACTGAGCCAGCCAGGCACCCCGCAAAATCAATAGCTTTTTAAAATATCAGTGATAAAGAGTTAAAAAATATAATAGGGAGGGGGGAATCCCATTCAGAATAGCAAGAAAAAGTGCAAAATATTTACGAATAAACATTTAAAAAAAATGGCAAAACCCCATCATACCCACACGGTGCACCACGGTGCCTCTGGTGTCACGGTGAACTGCCAGGGGCACTGCAGGATATTTTAAGTATCTGAGAGAAACACTACAAAATGGAATACCTGTTGGATTCCACGTGAACTACCAGATTTAGGGAGTTCATAATTAAACATTAGATAATGCTACATTCCTTTTGACGACGTACTATCTTTGCAAAGCTGGGTTTTCAGTTTCTGTGGAAAAAAAAAACAAGTTCTGCACAAAAATCAATGCAGAACAAGAAATAAGGGTGGCTATATCCAAGCTGAATCCAAGTCTTGAGATTTCATACAGATGCAGATGTCCTATTAGTAATCGTAATTGTTTAAAATGAAAAAAAAAAAAAAAAAGAAAAAAAAAAAAAACAAAACAACCCACCAAACTTTCCATTTATGTGTATGATACCTCCCAAATAATTACTGTTAGAGTATAAATACTTATGAAGTTGTTTGGGTCTGACTACTTAATAAACAGAAATACTGGGTATATCTTTTAGCCCAAAGGTGCTATAAAAGCATTACCGAGACAGCAAGGGTGTTATGAATCAAGAAAGACTGGGAACTTCTGGCATAACCTATATGAAGAAAACCACAAAACTTAAAAAGATACACCTGAATAAATGGAAAAAACATATACCATGTTTCCTGCTGGGAAGAGTTAATATTATGAAGCTGTTAGAGCTTCCTAAATTAAGTTATAAATGTAATATAATTTGAATCAAAATCATTATGGAAACTTTTTGGTTATTAAAAAAATGAGTCTAATATAAAAAGATAAAAATAGCTAATAAAACATGGGGAAAAAATTAAGAATGTGGGGAAATCTGCCCCATTAGAATAGTTAAAATAATGTGGCATTAGCTCAAGAATAGACAGCACAAAAAAAAAAAACAATACAAAGCCGAGCAATTGAGTTGAGATTATTATAAAAGTGAGGAGATTATTATAAAAGTGAAGAATGCATGCATTATTCAATAAATGGTATTGGAGTAGTTGATTAACATTCTGGAAAATACTTGTAGATTGTAAAAATGTTCAATCCCACTAGTATTCAAAAGTACCAGTTAAAATAATTGCTCTTTTAGTCTTATTTTATTAATTGACAATAATCAATACTGGCAAGAGTGGAGAAAAATTAAAGGGGATAACATACTATCATGTATTGCTGATGGGACTGCAGATCTTGGGAGGGCAATTTGAATTTATCAAAATATCTTTAAAATAGACATATTTTTAGCCAGTAATTCCACTTTTAGAAATTAGCCCAAAGGGAATAATGAGAGATATTCCTAAAAGTTTTTATAAAAGAACATTTAGCCCAGGAATGTAGCAGTAAATAATGGGAATAGTCTGAATGTTCAAAAAAATATAGTATGATAAATTACTATGAAGCCATTAAATATCATATTCTCATACAATATTTTAAGAATACACAAAATTTCCCCCAAAATAGTTTTTAGTGAAAAGAACAAATTACAAAAGTTTTTCTATTATGATCCTGATTATGTAGAAAAAAGGGAAATATATACAGAAAAGACAGCAATTATATAATATACATTAATAATTGTTATCTTTTGGGGTGCCTGGGTGGCTCAGCTGGTTGAGTCTGACTCTTGATTTCAGCTCAGGTCATGATCTCAGGGTTGTGAGACTGAGCCCCACATGGGACTCTGCTGGAGATTTTCTCTCTCCCTCTCCTTCTGCCCCTCCCCTTGCTCGCATTTACACCCTCTCTCTCTAAAATAATAAATAAATCTTAAAAAACCAAAATTGTTATCTCTCGGTAAGATTATAGCTGATTTTTATTTCTTCTTCATAATTACTTACATGTTCCAACTTTTTTCTAAAATGAATAAATATCTTAAACATAATTTAAAATTCTCCATCAATCAATAAGGTCTTTCAGCTAATGAGTGGTAGAGCTACGATTCAAACCTAAGACTCCCTGATTACATAACAAGCAATCGTCATTGCTCTTCAAGGTCATGATCAGCAGGACAGTGAGGAAGAAATGATCATATTCTCCTTTCCTTAATCCATGGCCAAATTATTCTACTACATATATACCTACCTGGATTCTCCTTCATCTTCTACATGTTCACAATGGACAGAGTTGAGAGCACTGACTCTCTTATAATCCTGAGGGGTCAGATATAAATATTTGTATCCCTGTGAAGAACAAACATTTTTTAACTCATTATCTGCCATTAGCACATAAACAGAAGACACAGCAGAGCATGCACAACACGGCCTATTCCAAAGCTAGCTTTAAATTGCCACATTGCTAAATAACAACAAAAATTAAAAAAAAAAAAAAAAAAAAAAAATTGCCACATCACTTCTTTGAGTTACTAACAGAATACCAGCATAGATAGTTCTCCTTTGAAAGATGGAAGGTTCCTATTTCTCTAGTCACTCTCCTTGAAACAAGATATCTTGTAGCTACAACTGCAAGTATATTCCATCCATTTCATTTTCATCAGAGTTAAAGAGTCATTTTCCAATCTTTTGTGACACCTCTATTAAAGAGGTCAGAACAAAATTAAAGAACTGTGTGGATTACTATTCTTTACTTTCTCAAATCCATAGTACTATCA
Source organism: Procyon lotor (assembly GCA_028646535.1). NCBI lineage: Eukaryota > Metazoa > Chordata > Mammalia > Carnivora > Procyonidae > Procyon > Procyon lotor. The sequence goes on along the minus strand of CM053619.1, from coordinate 17,425,619 downwards.
AAATATAAATGGGTAAGAGATAATTGAAAGGATCACAAAACTGGGAAGGCAATATTAAAATCAGAATTCCATGCAGTGATAATCATCAGTGAACACTGAATTCATATCTTATGCTGTTTTCAATAAATTCCTAATTCCCATTTACATTTAAAAATTGTACTAACTTTTCATAATTATTTATTTTGCACATACATCACACACTCACAAAGTAGGGTTATAGGATACATGTGTTTAACTTACGTGAATTAGTCGTGCAGTAAAAAAAAAAAAATAAAGTAAGCAGAGGAAGATGTCTTAAATACTGTGAGAAATTATGCCCGCATTTAACTCAATGTATTTGACCCACTGTGAGCACAACATGGAAGAGACATGAATCTGCCCCTGAATTTGTATGACTTATGACAAGAATCTAGTAGTGCTGAGGGTCATTCGTATGTCAGTCACCATGTATTTACCAAGTGCCTCTTATGGACAAGGTACTGTTCTAGGCACTGGAAAAACAGGAATGAGCAAAATAGACAAAATTTCCTGGCCTTATGAAACTTATGTTCTAGAAAGAGAGATGGAAAATATGCAAATAAATAAAACATAAAATATTAATGAGAATAGGGACGCCTGGGTGGCTTAGTGGGTTGAAGCCTCTGCCTTCGGCTCAGGTCATAATCTCAGGGTCCTGGGATCAAGCCCTGCATCAGGCTCTCTGCTCAGCAGGGAGCCTGCTTCCCCACCTCTCTCTGCCTGCCTCTCTGCCTACTTGTGATCTTTCTCTCTGTATCAAATAAATAAACAAAAATCTTTAAAAAAATAAAAATAAAAAAAATAGAGTTTAAAAAAAAATATTAATGAGAATAATGTTTAAGGAAAAGAAAAAAAGAATGTTGCGAGAGTTGAACCTGTAGGAAGAAAAGCCCAGGGAAGGCTTCACTGAAAGTGGCATTTGAATAAGGCCTGGAAGAACAGAGGAAACAAAATGAGGATATCAGGACAGAGTCGGGGCGGAATTCTAGGCAGAAGGAACTGTAGGTGCAGAAGTGTGGAGGCATGAATATGCCTCATGAAGTTCCAGAAAAACCAAGCAGGCCGCGGAGCCAGCATGGAAAGAGACTATCTGCAGGAAGAAATGAGGGCAGGGTGGATTGGAAGGCCAAGCTATGTAGGACCTTGGGTTCAAATTCATGTAACATAAAACTGGCCATATTTTTTTAAGTAAACTCTACACCTAATGTGGGACTTGAACTCAACGACCCTGAGATCAAGAGTCGCATGCTCCACCAACTGAGCCAGCCAGGCGCCCCAAAACTGGCCATTTTAAAATGAACGATTTAGTAGCTGCTTTTCGTATATTTCTGATGTTGTGCAACCACCACCTCTCTGACTCTAGGGCATTTCCATCACTGCAAAAAGAAAATATGAATTCTACCGAAGTATAATCTACATGCAATAAAATTCATTGCTTTTAAGTACCGCAGTGTGATGAGTTCTGACGAATGTAGATACTTGGGAAATCACCACCACAATCAAAATATAGAATATTTTCATCATCTCCTGAAACCCTCTTACGTTAAAAGATGTCTCAGTGAAGGAAAGGGAAAAGGAGCAGTGAGGAAGATAAAAAGGAGACTCTGGGGCCCTAGAAGCCAAGAGGAGAAAAAGTATTTCAAGGATGAAGGAATGACCAACTGTGTCAAAGGCTGCTGAGACACTGAATAACTCAGATGAAGACTGCAAGTTGTGACAGAATTTCACAGCGTGGAACCCATGGTGACCCTGACAAAGCAGCTACAGTGGGCTGGGGAGGGCGCGAGCCCAACTGAAGTGGGTTCCGAAGGAATAGGAGGGGACTATCCGGAAAGAGCAAGAAGACACAATGCTTTTAAGAAGCTTTGCTGTCAATAAAGATAATGAATGGAGGGCTAAGTATTTGTGAACTAACGGGGTAGATTCAGTGGAGGGGAAAAAATAAGAATGTAAGAAGGAAAGGGTTAAGCGTGTAAGAGGAGTGATTGGCCTTAGATTGGAGCAGGGACTGTTCATCCAAAGTACAGGGGAGATGGCAGAGAATAAAGGCACAGGTGCAGAAACGTGGGAGCTTGTGGATGCTCTCTTCTTGTTTCTCGTTCCTTCCATTTCCTCAGTGAATTGAGGAAGCAAGGTCGTCAGCTAAGAGGGAGGATGGGACAAGAGGATTTTGAAAGTTTAAGGAGAGAGGAGAAGATGTGAAATTGTCATTCAGGAGGTTCCCAAATGAATTTAAAGTAAGACCAGTCTATAGCACTGGATATTTCTATCAGCGTTCAGCTATGCAGGTTCACGTATGTGAGTTGATGGAGAATATTGGATTTAAACAAGGTTTTTGTAAAGAGACAGAGTAAGCAGAATGAGGAGAGAAGCAAAAGAGTTGAGGGTGTAGGGAAGGTGGTAATTATAATACGATTATAATGATTAGCCTATGACTGACCATAGAATGTAAGCTGAGGATGTAAGGAGGATGGAGGGGGGCAAAGAAAGCGATGGTTGAAATTAAGATCATGGGGAAGAAGAGGCTGCGCCGGGCTGGAGGACAAGCAGTCAAGGATTTAAGAGGCTGGGTTATGGGATAGATCATGTATATGGATATAGAAGTCACCAAGAATTCTAACAGGGCTCATTGTAATGGAGTGAGTGACAATATGCCAGCAACGAAAAACAGGCAAAGAATGAGAAGGAGTGGCCAAAGAGGTGGGGACCACTCTAGTAAGTGGCGGTGTGGTAGAGTCTGATGACAGGAGATTCAAAGATGGGTGTTTTCAGAGAGAAAGGTGGGGAGAAGGGTCTGGAAGTAGTGATGAGGCACAAAGAAGAAACTCTTCCCTCTCCAGGCTCAGTGAGACTAGGGAAAGAGAGAAGAGAGATATCAGTCACTCTTTAAGAGGGCTACAGGGAAAGCAGTGTCTTTGGAGGACAGGCAGATTTCAAGTAGAGAACAATCAGAGAAGAAGCTGAGGATACAAGAGCTTTTGTAAATGACTGACCATAAGTCCTGGAAGCCCCAGTGGAATAGTTTAAAGATAGATATTCCAGGCTTAGCATGTCTCATGCTGAATGCATATCTATTTCCTCTAGTGTTCAACCCAAAGAACAGCAATCTATTTCAAAGCTGGAGGAAAAAAAATAGGTGAATATACTGAGAGACAAATTGTCTCCAACATGGTTATGGCTCACTGTAAGTATTGACTTTTGAACTTAAACCTCTACCTCTTCCCCAACCTCTTCATTTGTGTAGACAGACAGAGAGAGACAGACAGACAGACACACACACACACGAGAGAACCGTACATTGTCTTGGAGTTTTATCATTGCTTAGTCTGTACCTTGTAAGGATCCTCAGGATCTACCCAGGCCACGTGAAACATATGACGAATTTCCTCTGCCAGTCCAATTCTTGCTCCACTGTTGGCTGCCACAAAGATGCGTGGGATACCCTCCGCCCTGGCAAGCTCAGAAGCTCTGAGAAACAGCAAATCCTCCTGGGGCCCAAAGGACCCAATTCGGTATGTGATGTCGTTGCCAATAACAATGATATCTCGGCCTTCTGGGTACTCAGGACTTTTAAGGGTCATTTTCCAAGCTACCATGCCAATCTGCAAAGGCACCAGAGAAACAAATAAATAGAAGCTTCTTACATGCAGAGTTTTTTTTTTCCAAGTTCCTTGAAGGTATCAGACTATACCTCAGACACAGCCTTCATGTAAAGATATGTAGTGGTGAAGAGCCAAGTTTCCTATGGGAAACTAAAACACACATTCAAGCATACTTCTCTAGGTTATGCTAAGAATAGCTGGCTTACTATGTATTTTCCAGTTATTTCAATCTGCTTAAAGAAGGAAAAACCAAAGTTTAAATGCAAGCAAGATACATGTGGAAGAATGCCACGGTACAGGGAATTAAACCCAAAACTCCCTGACTTACCACCCTATCTACTAAGACACTAGCTCCACCTTCTCTGAGATTCTTTCTGAGAAACTTCTTACACACATGAGGAGAGCAGAAAGAGAATCACCCGTCATGAACTATACCGCTTTTGCAATCCTGGATCCTTTTACTGTTCTCTAGCATCTGACAGGAGTAATAGCAGCGCTCTTTACCAGCTTGCTTTAGGTATCTTCCATTTCTGCAAGAATTCACTAGAGCTCAACACTGCATCCTTGTAAGCATCTCTTGCCACTTTGTCCCAGCACCAGAAAACCAAAGCACACAAGGAACGATACATGTAAATCTCCACTGTCTGTTCAGTAGCACCTGCCCAGCCACACAAATAAATGATATTGGCTCAGAAGGCAGGGGTGACATGTCTCTTCCCAAACCCTCCCAGCCCTCTCTTCTTTTAATCCCCTTCTATATGAGATCTAGTCAATCCTTTTACTTGTTTATTTGCTAGTTCCATTTCTTTTCTGTTCACTCACACCCCAGTTACAGCAGCAGTTTTTCATGCCTGCCTGTCTGTTTCCCTATACCCGGCTAAGTAATGTTTTCCATTCTTTTTCCCCCCCATTTCTTTCTGGCTCCCCGCACACACTCCCACCCCCTCGACTCGCTCCCAAACACAAAGCCTACCAGATGAGCATTCCTGGTCCTGCCTAATGGAGCCCAGCCACATCTGCAGCCTTGGTCCCTCATCCCCAGGCTGCTGCATATCACCTCATTGGGGAGCCGGCCATCAAGAAGGGCCATTAACAGATGTAAATAGCAGCATCCCTGGAAAGCCACATGCATCACCCAGACTCAACCGGGCCAGTGATCATAAGCTCTGAGTACACATTCCTCAATCCAATTGCACATCCACTGTAATCAGGCTGGTTGAAGCTTTCCACACAGCTATTTGTGATTCTCAGCAATATATATATGTATATATATATGAGAAACACCCACAGATAAATATGAGCTATTTAATATATCATACCATTGACCAAAGAAATCAAAATGGATATAATACACAGAAAAAACCCAATCACCTTCTGAGATAAGGTATTACTCTATCTGCTCATTAAAGACACAGAAAGGAACGAGAAACAGATCTTCCAAAATATAGGATGGAGAAACTGCAAATATCGGGATAACTTTGGTCATGGTTTTTAAGAAGCTGGCTAATATAATGCCTGTGTAGGGAGAAATATCTTACACCTGCTTTCTCACGTGGCTCTCTAACCTAACATCTCTTTTGTTTCTCAGGAAGGAAAAGCTATTTCCTCTAAACGCATTTGTAGTTAGGAAGATTGGGTTTTACACCAAATTTTATGATATATTAACCTTAGCCACCTAGGCTAGAAGTAGCTTAGAAACAAGCCTTGAAGAATCTACTTCAGCATTTGCATGCTAATGCACACATTGTGTCTGTGTGGCATTGGGCAGGCAAATGATACTCTTTTCTTTTGTTATTACCTGGGGACTCTAACTGTGTCACTTGGGCAGTCAGTTCAGCAATTGGCTAGGTCATTATGCTTGCAATATTGACTTCTAATTAGGTGTCAACACAGCAGCACCAAGAACACACTACTCTTTATCAATGTCTTTCCAAAGTGTGTTCCTCATCGACCACCTCCCTCCTCCTTTAACAAGTACCATTACAGAATGGAGAGTGCAATCCCAGTCTTTGTATAGTCAGATTCCCTACCAGAAGAGATTCAGTTTTGAGTAAGCATAATGGATAAACATCCAAGAAAGCATCTATTGCTCAACTTAGTCTAAAATTTAGATTTTATTGCTAATTGAACAATAGGGCACATAATGGAGAAGATGGGCTTTGGAGTCAAACTAACTTGGATCCATATCTAGGTCCTATCACTTGCTAATTGTGTGACCCTGGAAAAATAACTTTATTGAGCTTCAATGTCCCCACAGACAAAACTAACAATGCCTATGGGTTTGATGAATCAACTATTCCAAACAGTAATCTATTATATTAACCTCAACATACAAAATTTGCCCCTTTCTCTCCCCTCAATCTATCCAAATCTTACCCATTCCAAAAAGATTCATTCAAATTCCATTTCCTCAGTAAAGCTTTGCCTAGCCTCAAGTGACCCCTTTCTTCTCTGATCTCCTACAAAGACCTTCATGTAGAGAATTCATTTGATAATTAATCATATATTGCCTAGGACCGTTTTTAGCTTGCCAGCCTAAACCATTATATCATCTCCTCCAGTGCCTAGCAGGATCCCTACACATAATATGGGAGTAATAAATATCCGCTGGTTCCATAGTCATTTCATTTTTTAAATGATTCTTGGAAAATAGTCAACACCAAGGGCTTAGAACACTGTCTATGACTTATCTCTAGGGATCACAGAATAACAGTCCTAACCATCATTCAACTATTTTATTTTTAAAAAAATAACATGAATAATAGCTACCATTAAATGAACATCTATCACATGCTGTACTATACTAATACGGACAAATACTGACAAGAGTTAAGAGGTTAGTCTGGGAAGTTATCAGCCTATCTTGGTCCAAATCTTAGCTTTATTCTAGCTATATAATCTTGACCAATCACTTAACTTCATATAGTCTCAATTTTTCCAATTATAAAAAGTTCTCAAATTATTAATTCAGAAGCAGCTGTTATTGTTGCCATGAGAAAACTAAGATATAGAGGAATTAAGTAACTTGTCCTTATAGCAAGTATGTTTATTTTTTAAAATACAGTTCACATAATTTCCTTTACTAGAGAAATTAAGGAAGCACATTCCAGATTAGTGCCACTGCAGTTAGTGGAAACAATATGGAAAGATAAACGTCAATTACAACACAAACATAAATGTCACTGACACCAAAATGCAATGTGATATTCTGGAACAGAAAAGGACATTTGTAGAAAAACTGGTGAAATTCAAAACAAAGTCTGTATTTTACTTATTAGTATTGTACCAATGTTAGTTCTAAGTTTTGATAATTATACCACACTTATGTAAAATGTCAGCATTAAAAAAAAAACAATGGTTTCACTTAAATATATTTTTACACACCTCTTTCAGCAGACATAAAGATTATTTGAGTAACAATAATGTAAGATGTTAACATTAGGTATATGGGAACTCTGTACTATCTTTGTAACTTTTCTGTAAATCTAATGTATTTTAATTTAAACAGTTAAAAAATAAATATCATGATAAAAACTTTTCCCTCTTCTGGAGGGAAGTAAACTGGCTAATAAGGTCATCATTAGTATTCCGTACAGCCTTACAAAATGATGGCTGTGAAGACTATGAATATCACATTAAAATATCCATGATATGATACTAAATTTGAAGAAGAGGTATAACAAACTTGTCTATACACCATAATAACTGTGAGACGCAAAACAGTGTGGTGGTTAAGGGCAGGGACTCAGAAGCCAGATTTGGAGAATGTGAGTCTAATAGAATCCGACACTGACAGAATAGAGATTCAGTCAGTTTTCTAGCCACTTAAGTAAGTTATTGACCTCTATGTGCCTCAGCTTCCTCATCAGTAAAATGGGGTAATAATAACCTTTCCTATAACGTCTGTTTTGAGGATTAAATCCACGGTAAGCCTCAGAACAGTATCCGGCACGTAGTAAGTGCACAGTAAGTGTTACAACAGTGTATCTATAGACGTGTTGGGGGGAAGGGTAATGAAATAAAAAAAAAAAAAATAGCAAAATGAGATGATAATTATTTTTAGAATGACGGGATTGTATGGGTCATTTTTTTCTATTTTCTAAATTCTCCTTAATGTGTTTATAAAATTATCAATGTGATATAAGTTTAAAAAGGAACTAGGAGAAGACCAAATAGCTCTTCACTGAGTGACAGGTACGTAAAAATGTACATTACTGTCTCTACTTTAACATACCATATAAAAAAATTTTTTAAGGGGAAAGTAGCTCACCAGCCTAAGGATTTCTCGTACTTTATAAGAGCTGAGTCTACGTTTTAGTCTTACCACAACAGATCATATTTATATAAAGTTAGAAGAAGGGGCACCTGGGTGCTCAGTGGGTTAAGCCTCTGCCTTCGGCTCAGGTCATGATCTCAGGGTCCTGGGATCGAGCCCCGCATTGGGCTCTCTGCTTGGCGGGGAGCCTGCTTCCCCCCACCCTCTGCCTATTTGTGATCTATCAAATAAATAAATAAAATCTTTAAAGAAAATAAAAATAGAGTTAGAAGGAGAAAAACGCATGAGAATTAAAAATCAAGACTCACCTCGAAGGCAGAAGAATATCAAGAACTGCGTTAGTTTGTTGAAGCTTTCATTTCATTTTTAAAAAAGAAATGCTCTGCAATGATGTAGTAGAATGTAAACATACGTATATATAGGTTTATACAATATTAATATCTCTACCTGAGAAGTAACTGCTTCAGTGTTTTTCTGGTCTGATGGTTAAATACATATTTATACTTTTAAAGTCAATATTTGTACAATAGACAAGAACAGTGCCTATCAGCTAAATACATATTTAGGACTGTACCACATGTATTACAAACATGTACTAAAATCGAAAGCTTATATTTATACAGAGCCTTTCATCTTGAAGGGGGCTAAAGAGCTTTACAAACATATGTACATAAAAGGACGTTCGCACTGATAGGCAAGCAAGGTATCAAGTCACCCACTCCCCTATTTCTTCCCTCAAGCAGCCCGGAATAGGAACACATGGTGTCAACAGATGCAGGTCTGTAACAGCTGCAAAGACATGTAACACAATAATCCACCTTGTGATGCACAGTCACTGGAAGAGGGCTTGCAACTAGAGAACAGCAACCGCTCTCCTCCAGTGCAGAAGCACCACGGCCATTTCCAGCTTTGTGTTTTTAAATTATTCTCTACCAAACTCAACTAATCACTTGACAAAATTGAATTTGATACTGGAAATGGTTTCTGAATGCAAAACACTTTCTGTCTGATGATGAGAAGTAGGTTGGGAAACGCTTCCCCTGCCCTTGTTAGATTTAGAGAGAGAGAGAGAAGGAGGGGAAAAAAAGGGTCACAACATTCAGGAGAAATGGTTCAAAATACGCTATCTAAGAATAGCTTTGTCTCAGAGGATTGGGTCATTACTTCAGAAGATAGTCCTATTCTCCCCCTATTTAATTAGGACACTGTTTTTCAGTCCAATTACTTTATATAGATGGGTCTAGCTATATTATACACACAATGGAGACTTTATATTGAAAATTCTGCAATCACTATAAAAGCATACACAAGTGGTGACAATGTGATTAGAAATGTGACATTCACTGAACTCACCTAAGCCCAAGTTGCCTAGTGCACTGACTGAAAAATAATAACCAAAGGAAATTCCATCACCGAATCCCCTTGTTCCAGCTTCTCTCTCCCTCCAGTGCTTTGATGCAGGTGAAATCTAGGGAAAAGGACACTCAGGACTGAGGGCAGCAGCTTGAGAGGGTCTGCCAGAGTGGTGGGTTTATGGCCTAAGGAGGTTCAGACTCAGGCTTGGTGGCACGTGGCCATGGCGGGGCACAAGTTTCTTTCCTGACCATGGACTTACCAAGTGGTTCCAGCCACTTACTGCCAAATATGTTTTCATTAATATAGCCATAAACCATTTAAAAATATGTAATTTCAGATGGTTTTTGATAACAGGATGTTCCGATTAGCAGGTTTCTTAGGTTTAGGGTTAACAACCTAAGCTAATTAAAATGAAAAAAGGAAAGAGGATCTAAAGAGTTAGTGGGAATAAGCAAAGGATGAGCAGAAATAAATATTTGCCTTATGCAAGTTCTAAGGAAGAAAATATTTCTTTCGCCACAGTCTGATTCTGGAATAAACACACGCAAGTGAGGAGGAGGGAATGGGGAGGAGAAAGCAAGCAGAAGAGAACAGTCTTATTTAACTGTTTTTATGTGGGTAAAATGATTTGTGCCACAGTATTTCCATAAGAAGTGGGACCATTATTTTCCTGTAGAAACACATTTGGTTTGAAAAGTATCACTGGACAGGATGTGAAAATCAAACCGAATGAATTATTCACAACCCCCGATCAGAGGTGATCATTATTTCTGATGCTCCAAACAGTGATTAGGATTCTGCCCCGAGATGTCATTTTCTCGCTGAGTAACACCAGCGACACAGAAAGGCATTATCTATCTATCCATACATGTATTTTTTTCTCTTGGGAGGACCTTGGTTTAATGTTACTATAACAGATACTAAAAACATGACAATATTATCATTTATTCTGATGGTGCCCATAAATGCCATTAGTCTGACACAAAGTGTCAACACTAATCATGACCCAAAATTAACACCAAAATTGACACAAACATTAATTGTACTATCAGTGTGAACAGAACGTGCAACTGCACACATGCAAGCATGTGTGCACACACACACGCACACTTTCCAATGCTGCTGTTACTACAAAATAAAATACTAATATTAAGCTCAACCAATAAATTTGTAGGGAAAGCTAAGGAGCAAAAGAGGACGGATTGTGTTTTTAAGAATGTAAGAAGATCCATCAACTGTAGTTATGCTGTGGGAAGCAGTAAAAGTATCTTTGCCATGGCTGCCTTTCTTATATGCCCTCACTTTGAGTTCAGCAGTAATAGTATTTTTCTATGTGGACTTAAATATAGGTTAGACTGTGGCTGATATGTTAAAGCTTTATTTTCCATGCTAAATGTCTAAAAGTTGAAATTTTCTGGCAAAGCCTCCAGTAACTATTGTTTTACTACTGCTAATGCCAGGAAGAGGACCATCCTACAAGGCTCTGGAGCAGCAATACAAAGAATTCTAGAGCGTTAGAGCTGAAATGGACCTAAGCATTATCTGCGTCATGAAGATGAGAAAACGAAGATCCAGTGAGAATAAATTTGAACTTGAGTTCCTCTATAGATACATAATAAAGTGTTACCTCCCCCCTTCTGTTTTTCTTTTTGTTTAAAGATTTTGTTTAAAGATTGCTGATTTGAGAAAAAGAGAGAAGAGAGAGAGAGAGAGAGAATGCATGCGTGCAAGTAAGCATGACCAGGAGGCGCAAAAGGAGAAGAGAGATTCCCAAGCCTATTCCATGCTGAGCATGGAGCGAAAGTAGGGCTCGATCTCACGGCCCTGAGATCACGACCCGAGCTAAAACCAAGAGCTGGATGCTTAACTGACACACCATGTAGGCACCCCAACCTCTTCCCCTTTTGTATCTTGCATAGAATATTAAATCTTCACTTTTAGTTAGATACTATCAAAAAAATAATTACAGTATTAACTCATGTTAGAATCTCATGAAAAAAACCCTATCTGATGGAATAGTAGAAAAACTGTATGGGTGTTAAAATGTGCCTTTTTAAGCCACAAGGCAATACGATATTTGACATAATTTGTGCCATTCAGAAAAACCATGCTGAAAAAATGTCAATGCCTTTCCATATTGTATTATCTGCTGGATATCATATTCCATTGCCTAGTGTTGTATGATCACATAAAAGAGCTGAAAACAATTTTCCTAACAGCTGAAAAACTCTCTTTTTCATGCTTGGATAATTCAAAAATGGCTGAACAAACTTACCTCAACCTTTCCAAAAAGCGATAAAAGGGTAAGAAAAATGCCATTTTGGGAGCAAAAAAAATTTCATCCCCGAGGTAATTTCTTGAAAATATTACTGAAGATTAGAAACAATAATTCCGAACAGGGGAATTACCTCTCCCTGCAATATTTGTAAACATGAAACCACAGTACTTTTATACATATACACACAATGCTTTTAGTAAACATACCAATTTAAAACCAAACAAACATGCAAGAGAGCACATATAAGCCAGTGGTATTTGAGAAATGGGGCACAGGAGTAATTGGATGATATGGAAATTAGGCAAGTTGGCCAACTACAGTTCAGGAAGCCTTGCCCATCAGTCATATAAACGAATGTTGAACTCTGATGCTCCACACTACACCTCATCCTCTCGCGTCATCTGCTGCTGTCCTGATGTTCAGTATTGCCTTTAGCTGGAGCTGCAAAGTTGCTTGGCATAGGGTACTACAGCACATCCTTTCTCAGTAAAATCTTAAAACTTAAGGTGTAAAAATGCTGGCAAGGTACATTGTTTTGTTAAAGGCTATCTCTAGCTAGGACTGACTTTTAAAGGGGACTGAGGAGCCCTCCATGAATTCTGCTGTAGTCGGCCAATGGACGCATTAGGATTTTCCATCAGTCAAACTCATTTGGCCTTTGTTTGCTAATAATGAAGAGAGTCAAATCAACTAATCCACCTGTTGAAAAATCTCCAGTACATAGTAGTTATTCAGAAGGAATTCTGAGGTAAGTTATACGTATGCGAAGAAAATAGGCGATGGGGATTAAGAACAGCACTTGTAGTGAGCACTGTGTGTTGTATGTAAGTGATGAATACTGAATCCTATGCCTGAAAATAACACTACACTCTATGTTAACTGGAATTTTGATAAAAATTTGAAGGAAAAAAACAAAGCAAAGGAGATGATGCCAAAAGAACAGTGTCAGAGATTCATTAGAAGTAATTTCGTGGCAGGAAGACATACCTTTCAAAACTAGCGTCAATATTTTTCTAACGAGGGGCTCAATCCTGGTTGTGAGGATCATTTCAGACAAAGACTCATAACCAAACATGTTCACTTAGAAAGAGGGTAAAATAGTAATTTTAAATAAAACTATCTTAATCACATATTTTATAATCTTTTTCTATATTTGAAATTCCTATCTTGTTAAGCCTAAAAGGATTAAAGTGTGGGGTTTCTCTTTTTTTTTTTTTGAAGCCCTTGATGAAAAATAAGACAAGCACAAATCATGAATGCTTGCACGTAATCAGTGGTGTGTGATACTTTTCTGCTAAGGATCTCAAAGCACTTACAAACATTTCCCCATTTTCAGCAATAGATTGGTGGCAAGGACCATTAGTCTCTTTTCATAACTTGAACAATCAGTGCACAGACCATAGTCCTGTTTTTCAGATCTGTCTTCTTTAGGTCTATTTCAAAGCTCAACTTCAGCATACTGTAATACAAATATGCCTCTCTTCCAACACATATCTAAAAGATTGACATGGACTCAATTTCTACACCCAGCATGAAAAGGTAAACTGATTTCCAAAGAATGAAACAAAAGCACATCCAAATTAGCTTCACGTTCATGGAGCTATTCCGAGGTTAAATTGAGTAAAACAATATACAAAAGTCTAATGTTAAACTAGAAAAATATTTGGGCTCTGTGTGCATGAGAAATGGACTCAAACCCACAAACATATATACTCTTCTCTAGTCAGAGTTTCAAGCATAATAGGTTCCACTAGAATTTAAGTCCAGCATAACCCAAACAATTCCTTTGAGAGCAAAGAATACGTCAACCAACTGAGTTCAGACAGAAGGTTATGGTGTTTTTCCTAAAATAAGAGGTCCAGCCTAAGAACTATCGAAATGGATCTACTAATTGATTTCTTCCAATCTTTTAGGATTCTATAAGCTTACCAACTTCTTTTCCCTACTAACTCCTAATTTTTTTTTTGTTTTGTTTTTATACTCCAATTAAAGATTTCAAAGGATTACAACAACATAAAAGTGAGGAGCAGTGTCAAAATGATAAAATCTGTTTAAGCAGTCAGTAGATGCAGGGGTTTTTGTCATATTACTCTTCATATTTTTCTATAAGTTTGAAATATTTTATAGTAAAAAGATTATTGGCACTTACAACTTCCTGAAATTGAACATCAAAACGTTGCCAACAATTAACTACGGGCAAGGCTGAGCAGTTCTGGAACTAAATTCCTAATTCCCACCATCCTTATGCCCTTCCACCCCAAGAGCATAACAGATACCAGTGCTGATGGCAACCAGTCTTTAAATTTTAATCTATGCTATTTTTTTTCCTCCTCGATCATCCTCTTCCTAAAAAAACGTTTCCTATAAAAATGTGTAAAGCAATGACAGAGAAAGGTTCACCAGATCTCTGCCTAAAGAGTTAAAAATGCAATTGCATACTGGAGGAACACGAGGCCAAGCCCACCATACCAACTGAAAAAAAGGGGATAGGATACCACTGGGTCTGCCTTATCAAAGAGGGCAATTCCAGAGGCTTGTCTAAATGCCAAGGTGCTGAGAAGGAAAAACCCTGACACCTAGTGCCCATCTGAAGAAATGAAGCCTGGCAGTGACTACAATTCTTAAGCATGGTAGTGTGTGTGAAGGTGATCATAAAATTGCATTGAATTTGGAATGTGCTCATCTCCCAAAAAACTTTAAGGAAAAAATTTAATACCACGCAAGAACTCCAGTCCTTCCTTACTGATCCTTTTCTGGAATACACACCCTGTACCTAATTATTATAGCTGCTTCTAAACAGAGACTCTTCTCATCACGGTTTCTCATTACGACAGGAGAGATGAGAGGGAGGGTCTGTATTGCTAAAAAAAAAAAAAAGCCCACGTGCTGAAAGAGTAAGGAAAACAGGGTGCTACTTTCTGTCTACACCAAAAGTGCTATACAAGTTGCCTCTCACATCTTTCATCACCGCCCAGTTGAGATTCACAATCTAGTTCACAGTGGAGTTAAAGGAAATATAATAAAAGAGTGCTAGTAACATTTCAGAACAAAAAAACCCCCATGGTCTCAAGAAGGCTAGTGTTTTCTTTGTCCTACACCAGGCAAAGTTAAGTTGTTCTCTGTCAAGTCCATGACCACCCTTGGCTTGATCTTAGCCTGAGCCTTTTAATAACAGGATTTAGCGTGAAAAGCAGCTGCAGTGGATTGTGAACTGTTACTCAAGATGTTCCCACCTGCAATTACAGCTTCCACCAAATGATCAAAACAGGTTAGTGAACTGGCAGGAAAATGAAAACAATTCCTCCAAAATTGAGAAGCAGTAAAAGGAGGACTGTTGGTTAGCTGCATTTCCTCTGCATCCAGGCTCACCAGCACACATTCATCTAGTTGTGTATTTACATACGGTGCCCATCACTGTAGCATCATAGCCTCTAGGACTGAAATAAGTTTAGTCTATGCTGCAATCACATTTTTCACAATTTTCATCTTTACTTGAAACTATTAAAAAAAAAACCCTAGACAAATCATCTTTGGAGCTATTTGCAAGTAACACAGTTCACAGATTTGGTCTACATCTCTTTTATTCCTACTCTAAATTCATACTAAACGCAATGCCATTCAAACCTGACAATGAGAAAAATGTGTTCTCCTACACTTGCATCATGAATAAGTTGGCATGCCTTCAGTTACATCTTTCGTGATGGGAAAGGGACAACTAGGAAAACAGAGAGGAGAAAGTGGCTAACACCACATCGGAAAATCTCTCTTTCGCCTGCTTTTAACATGGGTACAATGTTCAAAATGCAGGTCACAACTCTGCTGAAACAGCCAATATTCTTTCTGAAATGGCAAACAAGTTACCTAAAACTAAATGGAACTGAATTGTTCCAAGTCCTGGTCCCATCACCATTTTACCTATTTACTGTCCTGGGGGAAAAAAAAACAGGGAAGAAAGCCTGGCCATCCATACAGTCGATGGTCTGATAAGTACAGGTTTTCTGCGTTTGATTATGGGGAAAAGCATCTTGATTCATGGGGAAACTCTGCAGGAAGCTCTTGTTTTACCTTCACTCCTTATATCCATGTGCTAGCTTTTAAACTCAGCAACTCCAATCGTTCAAGGTAATGCAGTATCCCCCACAATGATGACCTGGTAGAGCCGTCACCTTTGGAGAACACCACATTATGATGATTTAATGTCCATGGAGCATCAATGCATTTACATAGAGCCTTGGCTCTCAGAACATTAACGGGTCAATTTTTTATTCCTTTTTTAATAAAACTATTTCTCAAGGCTCTGTTCAGATGCCCATTCTCTTTGGGACAGGACAGATTTGCTCCAAATCTCATCAGCATGAGCTCTTTTCTTTCCCTTCACATCACTCTTGGGGTAATACGTAGAGAGTGCCAGGCTCATGACAAACTTGTCTCTTTGGCCAAAGAAAATTAAACTGCAATAGCTGAAAGTCAACTTGCTCTGATAAAACTGGGCTTAGCATGAGGAAATACATCCCACTGACACCTCGTCATCTCTTAGACCCAGCTGTCCCTCAGAGTTGAGTGCTGAAACTCCATCCTTAGATTGGTCAGTTTCTCAGCGGACATGCACCATTGTATGCTCAAGCTACTGGTAATGGGGACTTTGATACTAATACCCCGACCTCATTCCTGTTGCACAATGCCCTATAATCTAGCTGTAGCCACCGAATGACTTCACCAGCTGTCCCAGGCATTAGACACTAATTGTTCACCCAAGAACATCAGTCTCACTCCTCTTGAGCTCAAAGACTCAGAAACAGCAAGCTAACGACTCCGCCTCAATCCTAGTCAATCATTTGAAGAAAAGGAAAAGAGAACAAAGAAAATAGGCAACTAAGGAGGGAAAAGAGTAGAATAAGAAGGAAGGGAGAACTGACAAAAAGCAAAAAATAAATAAAAATTCAAATACAATTAGATTTCTCAATTTCAAGATTTTTAGCACTGGGCAAAGGGAAACATCTGGCCCCCAGACTGACTACTGTGGCTGTTTAAGACATCCCTTTTCCACCCAGGTTTGTTGGGTCTTAAAAGGGTTAAAAAAAACCTTTAAATTTTTTTTTTTTTATTCTTTTGTGTGTGTGTGTGTGTGTGTGTGTGTGTGGTCTTTGGGTACAGAGTCCCGTATAATAAGACTATTTGTATTCATACTGGCAGAGTAAACACTACATGTTCATGCCCAGGCAGCTCTGTGCTTGTAATTTCAGCAAGAACAGAGCTCCGTCCCTCTGGGACTTCACTATTCCCCCAGTCTCCATTCGCTCAAACACAGAATGAGAGCAGAGAGAAAGCAGACGAGAAAGATCATGGCAAGAGGTTTCACACAGCAGTGCTGCTAGCTTTCACGTGGCCAAAAATCTCATTTTTTTTGTTTTAATTACATTAGTTAAAACCGTTTTTCTCTCGGCCCCATGTTCACAAGGGTGCCTTCCATTCCTAAAGACTACACTGTTGAATCAATCAGAATGTAAGTCTAGCACAATGAAGCTTTTCTTTGCTGTTGAGGGGTTCACTGCGGAGATGCTACACCGAGGCACAAACCTTTGCTTCAACTTTGTGTTAACGAGTATATATCTATTCTCTTCAAAATTCTATGCATCTTTCCTCCTTCACCTCTTGCCTTTGCTATTTGTTGAGGCGTTAGATTAGAAGGACTCCTATAGTCTGACATTCTCCATCTGGTCCAATGCTTGCATCCATCTTAATACCAATTCATCTACTTTTGGAATCCACTGGTGATTACTTACTGAAACAGCACACACCTTGTGTATACAGTAACATTTTTTGAAAAAGATACTGCACAAAATGGAAAATACCACCACATATCACCTCCAAAGGTCTACCCAGCCTGTTTAGGGAGAATACCCAGGTAAAGATTACTTTTTTCTAAAGAACGAGATTTATCTAGGGATTCTAACTAAGGTTGAAATAAAAACCTATCTCTTTTTAGGTGTATTATTTTTATTACTTGGGTTGTAACTGTATGTTGAAAGATTAGTTAAAATCAGGAAGAGGAGGACCATAGGCCACAGGGCAGAATACAACTTTGTATCATTATTAACAGTGTACCACAAGAGAAAGGATTCCAATGCCAGAAAATGCATTCTTAGATAACTACCAGAAATAGGCTTCTGCTACTTTCTTTTATGTTTAAATCCCTGGTTCTGAATGAGCCTCTTTAAGGATATATTTACCATGATCATAACAGCATCAGATCAAATAACCTGAGCACAGAAAACATGCCAAAAAGGGTATTCTAGTATGTAAGTATTCAAATAAGAAAAAAATCAAGCAAAACAATATTTTAACTGCTTTTATTATAGCCAAATCTCAAAATTTCAAGTATATACAAGAATAGAGGAAACGCTCTATTCTGATGGATATATTATCTAGCTTTGATTAACAACTCATGAACAATCTTGTTTCATCTATACTCCCACACTCACCACCCCCATTACTCTGAAGCAAGTCCTAGACATTGGATCATTTCACCTGTAACTATTTTAAATAGGTATGTCCAACAGAACATATCACTCTTTTTTAGAAAGCAAAATTGTAACAACATTTAAAAAATATTATCATACCTAAAAAATTAAAAATTTCTTGATATCTAGTCAATATTCTCTCCCTAAAGACCTCTACCTCCACTATGCTACCTATGTAGCATCTAAATTAATGCTATTTAATGACCACCTCCATGGAAAGCTGCAACTAGTAGTCACAGAGGTAAGGAAAGGGGGAAGGGGGGCGCCTGGGTGGCTCAGTCGTTAAGCGGCTGCCTTCGGCCCAGGTCAGATCCCAGGGGTCTGGGATCGAGCCCCGCATCGGGCTCTCTGCTCTGCAGGAAGCCTGCTTCTCCCGCTACCATTCCCTCTGCTTGTGTCCCCTCTCTCACTGTGTTTCTCGCTGTCAAATAAATAAAAAAAAAAAAAGAAAAGGGGAAGGGAACTCAGCTACTTGCCTCATTTCCTCCTGGAAGCCTGTTCATGTGGACCAGCTGACCTTGATCATCCAACACGAGCTCCGTATATGTCAGCATGTCAGAAGGCAGAGGAGGTGATGGAAGGAATGCTTGAGTGGACATAGACTCCCAGAGTTTGATCAGAGACTAGTAGAGGAGACAAGTTTGACTCATCAGTGATAATGAGCAATTCAGCATACACAAAAATAAATATTAAGTGTCAATCTGATTTTGCTCTTTCCAAGTGTTCTGCTAAGCATTGAGGCATTAGGCCAAATTCTGCAGCTCTGATTCTCAGTTA
Organism: Procyon lotor; assembly: GCA_028646535.1. Lineage (NCBI taxonomy): Eukaryota > Metazoa > Chordata > Mammalia > Carnivora > Procyonidae > Procyon > Procyon lotor. The sequence goes on along the minus strand of CM053619.1, from coordinate 17,406,791 downwards.
AAAAACAGATTTGTAATTATTTTTCACATAATGTTTTTTACATGTCAAAAGCAGGCACTTTTCCAACAAAGTCAAATTGCTGAGTGATTCTGAATCAGCACTAGAGCATTAAAAAACACAACAGACCTAACAAACAGAGCTGACCACCAAACCCCCAGGAAATTAAAATAAAAAACTTAGTTAAGTAGCATTAATCCCTCTTTTAAAAAATGGAAGAACAATCCCAGAGGAATAGAAAAATAACCATGAAAAGTGAGGACACTCCGCTAATACAAAGAAAACCCAAGAAGGAAGAATAAAGTTTCTACTAGAGGTTCAGTGGAAGCATCCTCTTTCTAAGATCTCTTCTACTAAGATCCTCTTTTTAATCATCCTCTTTCCAGATCTATCGGCTTGCATGAAGAAATTAGCTCCTGAGGGGTGTAGGACTATTTGTAAATGTTCAGATCAATTTTGCTCAAATCTGAGAAGACGGACACACTGATCCACTTAAAAACCATTATAATTTCCATTTCTAACTTCCATATTACCAAAACAAATGCCTCATGAAGTGGGAACTAGTTGTTTCTTTGCTTGTCTCAAAGCAACATTTAAAGGCAATATGATGCATTTATACCTACATGTTTCAATCACAGTGTTTATGTCTATTCTATAGGGAGAATTATATAGAATGACATTTCTATTTATAGTTCTGGCATTGGAGAATAGAACCAACATTCTACTTGTAGGCCAATAATGCTGGTAATACTAAATGAAGATAGCTATGTTTCTAGAGAGAACTTGTAAACAAATGACTACATAAAGGAAATCTCTTGTACTTGTGACTAATACAGGAATTACAGATAGTCTATTTACCAATGCCACATATATTACTTTATTAAAATTCAAATGTGGTAATACTGGTAGGACTGACTAGGAGACTTGGAAAAATCCTATATTCATAGATTTTTTTTTTAAAGGACAAATTCAGTATTCTTTTGATACTTTATATGTTGCATTTTCTGCTGCAGATATACTTTTCTTGCCTTCCACTGATGGAAGAAAAATCTGTAGCACAGAGATGATTCACCATACAGATCAAGGGAATTTATTTTCATATAAAGGATGAGAATCATAATGTCATATTTTCTCACACTAGTTTTTATTCAGCTACAATAAATCCCCCACAAAAGAATTGATACTTTAAATGGTGCATCATGAACACTATATCCATTTGTATATGTTATCGGCATTGATTCTCATATTAACCCAGGCTATCAGCTAAAGACCTGGGTTATCTCGGAAAATAGGAAAAAGAGAATTAGAGTTTCAAACCTCTTTTTTAACATTCATAATTCGATTACAGGCTTAGGAGAGACATATCTGACATAGCTCCTCACACAGGTCATTGTAAATTACCATTATAGGCATGCTGTCTCAGTTTACTTTCTTCTACTCAAAAGAGGTTTCTATACTCACCACTCTCCGTTAATTCATAAAGAACTATCCAATATTGGAGTTAGCAGTCACCAAATCCCAAACGAGATAGAAATGAGAATGGTGTTAAGATATTTCCTGCACTTTATGAGTGCCCCCATTCCAGGCTAAGCTGCCTCCAGGTAGCCACCTTTACCTGCCGAAACATCTCTGGGATGTCATATATGTATGTTGTCCCCAAGGATTGTGCCTGGAATCTCTTTGATTGAAGCAGGTCTTTGGTGACATATGGAGTGTTGATTAACATTCCATGCAATGGTCCCTGTTTGTCTCCATATGCCTGAAACATGATCTGCAGGAGAAAGAGAATGGCATGGGGAGTTAAGAGATAGAGAATAAAATCAGCTGCCTAGATGGGTTTTCATAGATGTTATTTCTTGAAACACATTTTTGGTGAGTTGAGTAGCTAAGACATGCCTTTACACACTGGGTAGTGTTCTCACCTCCCTACAGATGATCCAATTCCAAAAAATGGTTATGTGACCAATGACACACCATGGGCTGCTCTCAGTTTTGGATTAGTTGAAATCAACAAGAAAGCACATTGTAAATTTCACATCTCAGAGATAGACTGACAATGCCTGCCTTCTAAAGTGACTTGAATTCCATATACTCAGAAATGAAGTATGTCAACTAACAAGTCTGAGCAGTCCTCACATTTAAGTTGAGGAACAGCTATGCACTGAAGAGAATTCTACTCTTTCCCTAACAGTAGAAGACCAGGTCAAGGGTCTTCCCTATTATCTGTGCTTTAGTCTACTTGATTAGAAGGTGCTTTGTAAGTGTTATTAGCCACAGGAAGGCTTCAAAGATTCCTGCCAGAAATGGATTTCATCCATCCATCTAACTAGTCTGTTCTTGTTAGCTCGTAAGATATAGCCTATAGTAAAAGAAATATGTTATTATGTATATTTATATAATATAGATATATGTATTTATCTCCCCCCCACATACTATGTCTACAACTACTGAATAGCTCCTGCAATACCTATATTGTCGCATGATGAAATCGCCACACCAGTTTTTAATCATTTTAACTCAAACATTTCTAGAAGAGTACTTCATACTCCATATATTTAGATAGTTTTATTTGCTTATGAATATTTATAAGGGATGCCATTACTTCAATTCAGTTAATACTTACTGAGTGCCTAGAGGTTGTATGACACTAAACTAGGCACTTTATGCACGAATACATAAGATATAGACTCCCAACACAGTGAATACAAATGTGGGAAATAAGAGTATGCGTGTATAACTGCAAATCTATTCTGGTCTAAAATAGATAAGCTTAAGTCTACCATCAAGGAATAGATTTGCGAACCTGATATATAGGCTTAACAACAGAATTAAGTACTTTCCCAAACCCTGGACACCATTTAGCTAAGTGAATCCTTAGCCTCCACCATCAGAGGAACAAGTATGTTCTACTGACCTGTCAGTCAGGTCCTATGGTGGCAAAATTGTCTTGGCTGGCTTACAACCCCAGGAAGGGAGCTTCCAGTCCTATTCCACATGCCTGATGGTCAAAGTCACTGGGTAGGATGTAGAACTAGCCATGTCTTAAGTAGAAATGGTAATGTTTTAAGAGATTCAAAGTGTTAAGTGAGGTCAGGGTGTTAGAATAAGAAAATTGGACTCAGAGGAGATAAACTGAATCAAAGCAAGAAAAATTAGTAAAAGCAGCAGGTTCTTGGGACTACATTCCTCTCTATTAGCAAAGACAAGAGCTGTGGGTACAGAGTTCGAGACTCACTTTTGCCAAGGTGGAATGAAGGCAGGCTGGTCGTTAGTTAAGCAACATAATTATGTGGATTGAGAAAGGGGACTGGAGAAAGCCCTATAGGTAGACTCGCTGCTGGTGGGAATTTAAAATGGTAGGACTACTTTGGCAAACAGTTTAGCAGTTTCTTATAAAGTTAAACATACTTACTGAGACCAAGTAATTACACTCTTCTCTATTTCCAAGAGAAATGAACACAAATCTAAATAAAGACTTGTAAATGAATGTTCTTATGGCAGTTTTTTTCATGATAGCCCAAACTGGAAAATAAAACTTCAAATGTCCATCAAGAGGTAAACGAATATAAAAATTTTGGTACATCTAGGGTATATCCATAAAACAGAATACCACTCAGCAATGAAGAGGAACATACCCATTGTCTATACAACACAGATGAATCTCAAAAATATACTGAGCAAAAGAAGCCAGATACAACATTGTACACAGTATCTAATTTCATTTATGTGAAATTCTAAGACAGGCAAAACTAACCTATAATAATAGAAAGCAGATGAGTGGCTGCCTAGGGCTGGAGCTAGTGATTCTATTTTTGACTGCAAAAGAAAATACAAGACCTTTTAGGGGTGTCAAGATGTTCCCTATCATGACTGTGACAGTGGTTATGCAGGTATATACATAACATGAGTGTATTTTATATATAAGCCGTATCTCAATAAAGGTCATTTAAAAATGTATACTTTCGGGGCACCTGGGTGGCTCAGTGGGTTAAAGCCTCTGCCTTCGGCTCAGGTCATGATCTCAGGGTCCTGGGATCAGGCCCCGCATCGGGCTCTCTGTTCAGCAGGGAGCCTGCTTCCCTCCCTCTCTCTGCCTGTCTCTCTACTTACTTGTGATCTCTCTTCTCTATCAAATAAATAAATAAAATCTTTAAAAAAATAAATAAAAATGTATACTTTCTCCCTTATACTACACAATGTAAATCAATTGGATTGGATTGAGCAATGGATTACCCAAATCTCTTCTCCCCACTATGACTGGCTGACATCAGTGTTTATTACAGCTAGTAACACAAAAAAAGACTTTACCAGGAAAATGAAACAAAATGAAGCTCAAGCCAGTCAACTTTGCTTCTTGTTGTCAGAAAGAATAAACAAAGTGCTGAGCCAGAGGTTGATGATAATGGATGCTATTGAATAATCAGCTACCTACAATAATTCCATTTTCTACTATGATGGACACTGGCGTTAAAAATGGGTAATAAGTGTATGTTTTACAAGTTTATGAAAACACATATATATTTTATATATCATATACCTTTCACCGGGAGCCATCTCAGGGCTTCTCTTGGAAAACAATCTCTGATCCTAAATAGTCTACTCCCTTAGAACCTTATACTTATTTCATGATAGCACAAATCATCATCACACTATAGAGAAGCTAATTATCTGTCTTCCTCCCTGCCCCCGATGTAACTTTCTCAAGAATAGAGATTACTTTTTATCTTTGAATCCATACCACCTGACACAGTATAGGTGGTCAATCAACGTTACATTGATGAACAAATGAATGAATGATACACAGGCTTCTACAGTATTTTAGATTTATGTAATGACTCGCTAGAACAAAGAAGGAAAAAAACAAATTGGCAATAAGCATCTGGTAGGCAATAAGCACCAGAGCAGAGCAGGAGGCTGTTCCTTTTGCTATTTCCTTCCTCTAGCCAGGGGCTCTTGGGCCCCTCGGTGGCTGCGAAACTCTCTCAACTGATGAGCCTGAGGGAGACCTCTTCCTTCAGGGCTTCCTAATACGCAGGACCCAAGGTAATAGGGGTTTTCCCTCAGGCAAAAGGTAGCTCACTCATTCTTTCAGATACGTAATGAGTGCTTATTTTGTGCCAGGCATAGGACTAAATCCTGATTGGTGTCTGAGCCTTTCATGCCCCTGTGCCCCCACTAGCCAGAATAAGGGAAATCTGAGAGCTTTCTAATAAAAAAAAAAAAGAAAGAAAGAAAGAAAGGAAAAAAAGGTAGTTATGAAGAACAAACATATTTATCAAAAACATTAAAATCTCAAGTGGCCATCTTATTTTTCACAAGAATAGACCTGCCTTGAAGCCACAGTAGAAGTTAATTAAAAATATCCCTGACCACAGAAAGCTTTGACTGAAAATGTCTTTAAGGTTGTCCTGAAAAACATCAAATGCAGCAAAAATTATTGTGTGCTCTTTCTCTTGCTCACCCCTTGCACTCTGTGCTCACTCTCTCTGTTTTAACTGTTCACTTCTCACTGGATAGATTTCTCTGGCCATCTAACGGGGAATCAAAGCACAAAATGAAAGGTCACTCTAACAACTATCCAAACTCAGATTTTTAAAATTCATCTTCAAAATACTGGCAAAAATGTTTTCTTTTGCCTCTATTCCTGGATTTAAAAGGACATAGGTAAAAACAAGAGACATATGATCTCTTCCTGGTACCCAGTGCGTAGAACAAACTGAGACCTTGGTGTACACATAACTGGAGCAAGGTCATCCTTTAACCAGAAGAAATGCACTTCCCAAGTTTGGGCCAAAAACCTAAAATAACATTCTGGTTCTTAAGAATATATGAGCCAAGGCAAACCAACCTAAATCCAGTATCATAGCAAATGGCACAAATATACATAGAAATGAAGGTGGTAACATAGATTAAAAGGAATTCTGTAACTCTTAATCTCAGGAAACAAACTGAGGGTTGCTTGCGGGGGAGGCGGGGGATAGGGTGGCTGGGTGGGTGATGGATACTGGGGACGGTATGTGCTATGGTTGAGTGCCATGAATTGCGTAAGACTGTTGATTCACAGGCCTATACCCCTGAAGCAAATAATACATTATCTATTAATTTTAAAAAAAGGAATTCTCTAATATGACAGAATCAATCTACTGAAAGAGTCATCTTCCATTTTCACATTCTTGTTTTTCCTACCTGAAAAGGCGGTTAAAGTTTGCTACTTTGTGCTTTTATAGATGTATAATACTCTGAGCTCTTTGAAGGAAAAATAATGTGTGTAAATGGAATAACAATGGGTAGATATGAAAAAGTCACGGCCTGACATTGTTCAAGCTATTATATGAAATTTTCCTTCTCTAAAATCAAAGTTGGTGACATACTTCAACAATTCTCTTTTCTTCCCTTGCCAACGAGTCGACTATCTGGGTTGAAAACAGGAAGAAGGACAGATCAGATCAGACCAGACCAGACAGTTCAGGTAGCTCAAGAGCCCTCTAAAAAAGAACCCTAAATTGCAGGATTACCTCTTGAGTCAGGTTCACTGGGCATCTGTTAGGGCTCATCAGTATGTTACAAAAGATTGAGGGTTTCATAACATCATGATTAAGAACACAGGCACATCTTATAAGGCAAATGGAAATTTTTCAAATTCATGCGACCATTTAAGCTGACAGAGGGTAACTCCGCTACGTGAACCAATGGGACATGTGAGTCTGGATCTTCCATAACAAGGACAAGTAGCTCATCTTTAGGACCCGATCAAAACTCTAAGGAGCCTGCTTGACCGCTGTACCTGTGCTGTCCTGGAGTCCGTCACTTCCTTGTACAAGCTGATGTCCAAGTAATAGCCAGACTCGTTTGTCAGGAAGAGGCGGATGGGAATTGCTTTTCCAGTTGGCGTCAGGCGAATGTTGATTTTCAGTTCTGCCTGGAGGACACGTAATTTCCACAGCCGACTTCCATAGCGCATTACCATGCTCCGCACAGATTCCTCAATCTGTCACAGACACATCACCAAGCGCAAAACTTAAACACCTTGTAACTAGAACCTGTTTTCAGGTCTGCCCATCTTTGGGTAAGAAGGGAATGGAAAAAGGTGCTGGTTTCTGGAGATGTGCACTACATGCATTCCTTATAAAAGGTAAGATAATTTCTCCCCAACCCTACTCTTGATTAGAACAAGTCAGGGACAATTTCAGGCCAGCCTGGCATGTGAGTGGGGTTCTCTGGCTCACAACACCCAAATCTATGCAACGCCCTACACCTTTCCCAATTATATTCATATTCTCTATCAAAGATCTGCAATATCTAAAATTACAAGCCATGGGATTTAAGAGAAAGCCCCAAATAAGAATAAAATCTCTAGTTAAACAGCTATTAAGTAGCATTTATATGCATGGTAACTATGTTTCATTGCACTTACAGGACCTTAAATCATCATAGCAATTACCACCATGAGCTTTTTCCTATACAATTTTATTAAACTTTCTAATATATGCCTCTTGGTAAATTTCACAAATTAAAAAGAAGCAATTTGTAGGTGGGGCTAGAATGTTCTCTCTAAACAGAGCTCTGAAGCTTGGTCATTGCCAAGTTAGAGAATGTTTCTCTAAGGCTTATACCAAAGCAGCTTAGCACTCCTAGTTTTCAGGTGTAGGCAAGTTGTTTTAACCAAATGGCCTTAGATGGGATTTTTCCTTGCTGATATTTTAAAGTGAAATTTAAAATATCTTGTTTTAAATTTTAAAAATTTTTAAATTAAACAAATTCTTGTTTCCCCAATATGGCTGTAGGCAAACTAGGACATACTACTCAAAATTAACATGTTCTTTCCATACTCCAATGAAGTATCTTTCCAAAATGCTTTCTCAACTTAGAAAATATCAAAAATATCTTGTACCACCCTTCTCTTAAGGTTCTTCAGAAGTATGTGCTACCCTTGCAGTCTGTTTCTGCACTACAGAATCTTAGATTAGAATGGATTTCAAGGAGCTAACTTCTCCAGTCCCACACTTGCCTGTTAACCAGTATCTATCTGTTCTTTTCTTGAGGGGAAAAAAAGGCAACAATGTCTACGTATGGGAAACTGACAGCTCTCTATGACTGGAAAGGCATAGTTAGGGTGATGGGTATTTAGAGTGGAAGCAGAGAGGCAGATATAAAAAAAAACTTACTGAGAAATGGTAAGTCAAATCTAAAACTATATATAGTTATACAGTGTCCTGGCCATGTTCTCAGTCTTCTAGCCTCATCAGTCCCAGAACACTTAGGAGAACCTTTACCTAAGCTAGATGATGAAACTTGATACTCAGTGAGTGGTCCTTGGTTTTCTTGACAGGCTAAAGTAATCTATCAGTTGTTTGGAGTCTTGAAGAAAAAAAGCAGAACATGATTTTTCAGGTCTTAGAAATTCAGTTCAAAAAAGCAAAAGTCCATGCCTACAAATGATCTTGAGAAAAGGGGATACTGATTCTCCTAACGAAATTCCACAATACTATGGTAGAACAAGGTTAGAGGGTATACAAACAGAGAGCAGCTTGTATTTATTACACCTGGGATAAAAGGTCAAGTACAGAGTCACCCTGTTTTCCTCCCTAAATTACATGGAATGGATTTTAGAATAGAACTTCAGGATAGAAAACATACATAATACATGTGAAAATTCCTTATCAAACAAATCCTCTCCCTATCGAAAAATACTGAAGAGAAACAGGTTAGACACACTGGGAAGGTGCACTGCCTCCCTAAGGCCCAAGTAAGTACCATTTTGTGCAAAGCAGCAGCAACTTTGCCAAAAGGCCCAATAATAGCAAAGTTATTCCAGATGAGAAATCCTAGGGAATTATACAAAAACAGGACCACTGTGATGACAAATATCATAGAGCAGGTACCAATGAAATAAAGAAATTTTATGTTTTTGTACTGCTTACCAGCAAGATCACAGCATACTACCTTCTGTTTTGATGTCTGCTCTCAGTGGCCGTATCAAATTTCTGACACCCTCTGGAAACCCTGTCTCACAAGCATTCTGTAAACTTTAAAGATTAAGGGCTCAACTAGCTGATCTGTACCTGTTTCCAGGTCCAAGTGAAAATAAATATGGATGAATCTCTCTGCTTGTGTTTGGTAGTGCTGGGAGAGAAGCTAAGGAGAAATGTACCTTTGATGGGTCCATGATGACTGTGGGCACAAAGTTGAGGAAGATGTGGTTGCAGTCAGTGCGAACATTTGTATTATTAAAAGCGACTTCCAACTCATCCATGGCTTCTAGGAGCAGCCTCTCCCCTTCATTTTGTAGATATTCAAAAGAAGCTTCCTATGCAAGAAGAAAAATCACCATCCATGTTAGTGTGTTTTAGAAGAGTCTATAAAGAACTGGCTGCTATAATGACTTGAGTAGTAGTACGTCATGAATCACAAAGGCACCTGCTGATGTTACCTTCCTCCCTAGAGTCAGCTCAATGACTGCAGGTGGCAGAGGCAGGCAAGGGTCAGATAGAGAGTTCCTGCCGGTCCTTCCTCCTGCCTCCTAGCAAGCCATTTCCTTCCAATAGGTGGACATGCTGGGCATCCCCAGAGCTATACCTCCAATAGGATTACATTTCACATAGGGCGTATGGAGCAGTTTAAGAAAGTAAATCTATTTGGAAAGTAAAAGTTGAAGAAAGGGTATAACTTTGGGATGCAGAAATTAACATGGCAGGAAGTGCCTTGCTATACACAGAAACTACCCTATGTCTAGATGGGCTTACAAGAGGGCCATCTCGAACTTTCTCTTTCTATCTTCACCTAACTCTCCCTGTGATTTTTCCATTAAGACGCTTTTGCTCTTCTCGAGTGCTTTCATGCTTCCACTACCAAAAAAAAAAAATTTTTTTTAAGCCCTTTATAATATGGGATATTTATTTCTGTGAAAGGACTCTCAGACTTCTGCTGGTTACTAAGAATGAGAATAAGAGCCTTGACTCAAAAAATGAAAACCTGATTTTCAACAATGCCTGCTTCTCATCCTCAGCGTCATCCTCCTCAGGGATGACTTCCCACCAAAGTACAGAACCCACCTTGGTGACTAGATCAGAATGTCTGATGATTGCACGAACGAAGAACCTGTAGTCTGTCACTTCCGTACCCACTTCCACCTTGGCTGCCCCAAGATACAGGTGCATCTTATGATTAGCACATGGAATGGCGGTAAGGTCAAAATTTCTCATCCGGTTCAGCTCTAACTGGAAAGCTAGGGCAGGCTCCAGGTGACGATAGATACGATCCTCCTCAAACTGAGCACAAAAGTGGAGAACAAAAGAGCTCACAAGAGGCAGTTAGAAAATTATATTATAAAGAACATGGACATAAAAGAGATGCTTAAAAACAGAAACGTAAGTGATGGTGTGCAAATAAGCAACAAAAATGAGCTACATACAAGGATAATGCTATAGCTTATGTCAGATTAGGGACTAAAGGGCCTATTTTCTTCCCAAGCTTTTATCATGTGTGCTTTTACAAGTGGAGATGCTTTCCATTAAAAACAAGCAAACAAAAATACCAATTCCCTCAGAACTCCTACTGCATTACCGTCTATACAATTCATTTTTGATAATTAATCAGACTGCTTCGTATTAATATCTACTTCACATACCAGTGTTTTGGGTTTACCCAACTAAAATGTTTACAGGCAGGGCCTGTTTTATACTCTTATTTCTGGCACAGTACAAATAAATATAATTTTTAAAAATATTTGGCTTTGGAATATTCTCTATCCCTATAGATATATTATTATTTTTGTCTCTTTTTTTAAAGTTATATTTACATTTACTGCATGTTTTGCTGAAATAAAATTGTTCTTCCAGTGCAGATGTCAATTGAGTGAATGGAGAGGGAGAGCCACAGCCGTTAACAGGAAGAAACCAACACGGTCTGAAATTCTGTATTTTAAAATTGAAAAACAAGTGCACATAAACAAATGCACATAGACTTGGGTATACATGAACTCTCTGTGGGTGACAAGAATACTACCACTAAGTATAGCAGTCCTTTAATACCATATCATTAGGATCATCCTAAAGCATAGGGAAGACTGTGAAAGTTATTGCTTTCTCCGGATCGCTCAATACATTTGATTGTTTCCTAAACCAAACTCTTTCAGAAAGGAGTCTTCTTTAGTTCCAAGAAACATGTAAGGCAAAGGAAAGTACAAGTTCAGTTAGAGAAAGGAGAATGGCAAGAAGAGCATGGCAAAGATAAGCTACTCAGGTTTTTAAGAACAAAATGAAGATTTAAAAAAAAAAAAAAAAAGTGGGAAGGAAATCAGTCCTTACCTTATCCCTTGCTCGGAAGGTGAAAAATTTAGGAAATTCTCTCTGTGTTAAAGAAGGGGAAAATGTAAAAAAAAGAAAAAAAAAAAGAAGGAGAAAATGTGTCAGTCTTTCATGGATATGGCTCTTTGGGGATAAACACATAGTAAGTATAGAAACAGTCACGCATCTAGAAGGCCGTTCCTAGAAAACATGCTCCTTACCTAAGCTTAGCCCAGGGAATATGAATGATCCTCTGGGTAACTACCACTTTGACCACACTTCCAAATTTGAAATCACCACACTAATACCCTAACTTAAATATCTACCCTCTCCTAGGGAAAAAAAAATTAGTATTTTTGCATCTCCCAAATGAAAAAAAGAAAAAAAATCTTTCCAGGTGTTGCTTTTGGCATAACCTGGCAAATAAAACCAATATACACTTATGTGGTAGCATTGCAATAGTAGTTACTGGACTGATTTCCCAAGTTTCTCCTTAAGAAACTCTTAAAATGTAAACTAGCCAGATAGCACAGGATCCCCAATCCATGTTTTTTCCATTCGCTCTCAAGTCAATAACTCCAAGGGTTTAAACAATAACACTTCAAGCCAAAGCAAAGTATAAGATGTTACTTTGGTCACTAGCCCTCTATGTATAGGAGAGAATGGGACAGAACTAGTGAACTTGTAGTCATTAGGTCTTACTGTTCTTTTGCAGGGCATTACACAACAAAGCAACCAATTTCCTAGAACCTTATTAATTAACAAAGATGAATTCAATTAGCAGAGTCCATTAGTTTCTGAAATTTAACTTATTAACACCAAATACCCCTGCTTCTCGGATGGGAGGCTCTACTGGCAGTGTTGGAATCAAGTCATTACTATTTGCCTCTATAGGAGGTTTCATTAGGTCTCTTCTTCATTATGAGTGCAATGTAATCAAACACTTATTGGTACAAGGCAGAGAGACCAGGCCTAGCTAGCTGCCTAAATATCCTTCAATGAGCTTTAGGAAGCATGAAGGAAACATGAGCCGAAAGCTTCTAGGTGGCAGGTGCTCTTACGTGCTGTCCTATCGAACGCTTTCAAAAACCTCTCAGGTATAAATGACAACCCATTTTACAGCTGAGGAAGCCGGGGCCAAGTGATATGCCCAGAATCATAGAACCAGAACATGAACTTGATTTTCTCTAATCCGAGCCCATATCCTACCACTCTCTCTCAAGTGTAGGACACTGACTTTCTACTCTTGTCATAATCCAAATTCCTTATTTAGAGGACTTCTCTTTGATAAGATAAAAAACAGAAAGTAGGGTTTTAAATTAAAACAAACAAACAAACAAACAAAGCAAAACTCCTGCTGAAAACTTGTGGTTCTTGAATTTACTGAGAGCTTCTTGAATACTTTCCATAGGTATTTACACCTGTTTTTTTTTTTCATACCTTAGCTAAAGCTTACAGTTAATAAATCATTTTACATTTCCTTGGCATTTTGACTGTAAACTGCATTTAACAGGCTTCTAGGAGCTTGTTTAGCAGGCCCAGGAAATCCCCTGTCCAGGCTTGGGTCTTTAAAAGCCCTTTGAAAGTGGGTTTTACACAGCACTGATCTTTTACTGATGATGTTTTGTTCTAAATAATTCCCCTGAATGATAGTGAAGAACATGGGGATGACTTCAAGGTTAAGCAGGAAGATGTTCAGCTGAGTTGTCAGTAGATTTCATGCTCATGGCTTTATATAGCCTCGTTTTGGTTTTATTCTTGAAAGGTATGGCTTTTAAAGCATTAGCTAAAAAAGCAACACAGGTCAAAAAAAGGAAAGGTAAAAAATCCTTCCATGGAATTTTCTGAAAGATGAGTCAAGGAAAGTGATAATAAAGTCTTTTAAGCATACACCCTATTCTGCCAGAACTATTAACTAATTAAAGTATTTATTTAGTGTACCATTTATTCAAGTGTGTTTATATACGGGATCAAAATTATTTTTCTTCAAAAACATCACAATCTTTTTTTTTTTTTTAAGATTTTATTTATTTATTTGACACAGAGAGAGATCACAAGTAGGCAAAGAGGCAGGCAGAGAGAGAGGAGGAAGCAGGCTCCCTGCTGAGCAGAGAGTGGGGCTCGATCCCAGGACCCTGAGATCATGACCTGAGCCGAAGGCAGAGGCTTTAACCCACTGAGCCACCCAGGCGCCCCAAAAACATCACAATCTTAACCAAAAAATAGTCTTTACTATTCAGCCTATTAAGAAAATTTGTAGTAACTGAAAGGCAAAGGAAGCAAATAGTCTGAATTTACAATAAATAATGAAAGAGGCTAATTCTTGACAGAGACAGTCAAAGACTACCAAAATCAAAAAACCACTTTCCCTAAGTTTAAGAAAAAGTGTTATGAGATGATACAGGCAAACTTTTTTTTTTTTAAAACTTTTGAGGATGTTTTTAGTTCCATAGTGAGGTCCTCAATTTAAGTGTGAAGCATTCAGAACAAGAGATGGCCAGAAGTTGTATGCGATGAGAAACCAGGATGCTGAGTGGTCCTTGGAAAGCCGTATAAGTTCTGAACACTTTTATAGCAAGTCATCTCTTGGGGAGCTCGAAAAATCATAGAAAGACAGAGAAGAAGAAATGCAGAAGTCTGGACCTATAGTTGTAGTAAATTCCTTCACCCTGCCTCATCCTGAGACTTCCAATTTTTCCACTAACAGCATTCATGCTTATTCCATCACTAATGTAATTGCTTTCCAGGCATTCTACTAGTGTTATGGGCAAATATCATAATCGAATGTACACAAAGAAAAACCCTCTTAGTGTTCTGGTACCAAAAACCAAAAGAATGCAACATTTCTCAGGAAGAAATTATGCCCCTGCTGTGTTCTAATCAGCCAACCATCATCAAGACAATCAAAATAATTTGCCTAAATTAGCCAATCAAGACACCCTGCAAATCACAGAATGTGAAAACCTGCAACAGAAAACATCATAGCTGATTATGATACTAATAATCGTGTTAAAAACCTAATGAGATGAAGAAATTGGAAACTTGCTGGTGCAATTCTCTTTTACCTCAACATGCTGAGAACTAATTATATAGACTGTAATTAAAACAAAAACCCAAACCAAACCTTCTAAAAAACTAAGAGTTGATCCACTAGCAAACAAACCTACCAATTTTTTTCCAGCTTTATTGAGATATAATTGGCATAACAATTTTTTTAAAGAAATGAGCTCCTAACCATGATAACTATTTTTGATAGTGGGTTTTCTTCCTTCAGGCCCAAATAATCCAAACCGTTTTAAAGCGGAAATGTCTCCTAAAAATCTGGTAGAACCACAACTATCTCCTCGGTGACTTATAGCAGAAATGTTAAAATCTCATAAAATCTTACAAACAAGAAGCAAAAGGAAACTTAGATGCAAAGCTGATTTAGAATCTTACAACCATGTTTGGACCTAATGCTCTTGTTTAGGTTGCAAAGGATCAGAAGAAATCCTGAAAATTTGCATTTAGTATCCTTAACAAAACTGCTCCAAAAAAAAATATGGAAAGCTTCAAAAACCATAATACTTACATTCCAATCAAACAGCACTTTCTGCTGCACTTTCTGGACTCTAGATTTAAAATGCGAGTGAAACTGAGAGATAAGTAGTACTACATAAAACTGGAGAGCCTATTAAGCTGCAGAAACTCAAAGACCCTGTTCTTTGGTTTTCAAAGCTTCAATTTTTTTTTTTTATATGAAGGAGATATTTACAAGGATGGGTCTGTTTTCCCCCAAACTTTAAATATTCACGTTAAGCAGTTATTCGGGTACTGTTTTGGACACCTGATTTAATTAGATGGACATGGAAACAGTGTGGAGACCCAGCCTCCTCACTGCTGGTGGACAGGGCCAGCTCAGAAGAACAGGCTCTGTGTTCTAAGAAAGTCTCTAAGAGACTAAGGCAGCAGCAGACTTTCCAGTCTTTGGGGACTGTGGCGATTAGACAAGGAAGTTTTCACTGGCATCTGAATTAGCACCTAACAACATACACACTCTCCTCTAGGATTCTCTCCTCTGTCTGGCCCTCATAGACTGGTTCTGGTTCTGAAGCAGAGGACCATACAATGGCACAGCAGCCAGTGTTGTACTTGGTAACCTTCCTCCTCTCCTTGCCCCCTCATGTGCACGTTCTCTCTTCTACCCAATAATATAGGGATTGCACAGTGTAGAACAGGGGAGGCTGCATACATCACAGTGGATTACCAAGAAGCCAGAGAGATCAAGGGATTCATCTCTAACACTCCCAGAAAGCTTCCTCTTTTTCACACTACACTAACTATGGGGCAAGCACACATCAGATGACATGACAGAGGCTAAGCATCCTTCATGAATGGCAAGCTACCACCGGCAGAGAAACTCACAGTAGTACCATGAGAGTGAGCCCTGGATTTGTACGACTCCTGCCAAGGCTTCCTGGCTATTGCAGATCCTGGATGGAGCTCAGTAATAGTCGCCCTTGCCCCCTGCATAACCACTGATCATTTCTAAGGAGCCTAACATAAAAACACCCCAACTCCTCTGCCATTCAATTCTTTGGAGAAAATCCAGTCCACACCTAAACCTTAACGTTCTCTACCTCCTAAAGCAACCTTTTCCACACTTGTTGACAAAACACTCGATAATTTAATGGACTTCCCACTTGACGCCACTATAAATAGGAATCGGACAATGATTCCTGGGGAAGACCAGCTGCTGGGCTCAATTCCTAGGAGATTTTGCCTATACATGTCCCTATTTAACCTATTGGATAGCACAGAGAAAAAAGAGTGTTTTAAAGCTGTAGATACACTCTACAGCTTCCATGACACAGATTCAGAGGTAAGAAAGTAGAAAAGAAAAATAATGCCCATGAGAATTAATCGCTTTGGCTTTTGGAAGTTTTAATGGAGGGTTTTAATTTATCACGGAATGCTTATTATAGGAAACTAGTTACTGTGCTATAGACATGAAGACTGTCTGAACTATTAGGGAAAAGGAAAATAATTTTACAAGTTCACTATTATTTCCAAGAATATATTACTCCAAAGTCTGTGAGAAACGAAATACCACATTAAGATTTAAGAACCTAGCCCAGGGGCGCCTGGGTAGCTCAGTCAACAGTTAAGTGTCTGCCTTCAGCTCAGATCATGATCCCAGGGTCCTGGGATGAAGCCACGCATTGGGCTCTCTGCTCAGTGGGGAGCCTGCTTCTCCCTCTTCCTCTGCCTGCAGCTCCCCCTGCTTGTGCTCACTCTCTGTGTCAAATAAATAAAATCTTTAAAAAAATAAATAAATAAAACCTAGCCCAATACTCTTCCCTAACCCGAGTCTCAGCTCTGGCGAGTTCTGATCAGCATTTACCAGGCATACTATTTATTCATGGGCTTCCATATTCTATCCCAAGTATCAATTTTATACTCTAAGCTCCTGATTTTTCTTCCTAAAGCCCCAAGGGTTCTCTCTAAGCTCCTCATACTTCTCCACTGCCTCCAGTTTCCTATCTAAAGTTATTGATTGATATATATCTGCACTCCACTTGATTTCCTGACATCAATAACACAGGGGAGTTGTGCAGTCCACAACATTTCCTAAAGCATTTCAGAATATCTGAGCTCTTTAGCTGGCAGGATAGATAGTCTGTCTTGTTTCTCTACAGACTAGACCAAGAAGGTGAACTGTGAGAAGGAAAACAAAATGTCAAGTACTACAGGCCTAATAAACAAAGCAGTAAAAGCAATCACACATAGGTCCTTGAATTTAGAAAGTCCTTTCCAGAATCCCAAATGCTATCTTCATTATTGCAAATGAGCGGTGCTTGAAAACTAACTTAATTATCTTAATTGTTAAAGCAAAACAAAACAAAATTCTTATCAGGAAAATTAAGATTTCCAAGCTAATATCTTCTGGAATCTTATTTACATTAAGGTCAATTTTAAAAAAAAATATGTTGACTATAATCAGTCATTTTAGAAAATGACATCCTGGGGCACCTGGGTGGCTCAGTGGGTTAAAGCCTCTGACTTTGGCTCAGATCATGATCTCAGGATCCTGTTATCAAGCCCCGCATTGGGTTCTCTGCTCAGCAAGGAACCTGCTTCCCTCTCTCTCTCTCTGCCAAATATATACATAAATGAATGAATGAATGAATGAATGAATGAATGAATGACATCCTGATTGCAAACAGGATTTTTGACCTTATGGCTATCATAATACGAGGTATGATCATGGGTATACCATAGTTTAGATGCCAGGCTATTAGTTCTCTTTTCAACAAAACTGTTAATTTCATAAACATTACCAGTTAGTTCAGTGAAATGGCAGATAAGAAATTTAATGCCTAATTTTATTTATTTCCTGTTCCTAGAATTAGCAGAAGGCAAAAACACCCACTTGGGTTCTATTAAAACATTTTAAATAATAAATGACTATTTTTCAGAATTGAGAATTCTCAATAATGGAACTGGAATCCAATTTTGGTAGAAGCTGAAAGTACAATCGGCAGTTGTTGTTCTTCTTTTTCCTTTTTTTTAGGATTTATTTATTTATTTTAGGGAGAGAGAAAGAGGGAGAGCACGCGAGTGCAGAGGGGAGGGACAGGGGGAGACAGAAACCCAGCCAGACTCCCAGCTGGGCTCAGAGCCTGACAACGGGCTAGGTGTCACAAGCCTGAGATCACCACTTGAATCAAAAGCAAGAGTCACCCAGGCGTCCTTTAACTGGCAGTTCTTGATTACTGAGTCCCTAAATTCACTATGTACACCGAAGAAACTACTAGGTAGTCCCTGCTTCTTCCTTAGGCATCTGAATAAACTCATATGTTCCTTCTTCACTATTTCTCAGAGTGATACTGAGAATTCATTAGAGGGTTAAAAAAGAAAAACAAACAAACAAAAAGAACACCCCCAGCTTGAACACCCCTTATAGAAGATTCATTTTAACGCTTTCTAAAAGAAGAACCAAACATTAGCTCAGCCCTCCTAAATAACTCACACATGTTCTATATATTTAAATAATCACTGGCAAACATATAAAACAATAAGTAATCTTTCATGTGGTTCCTTTTACTTACGTGAAATCTCTGATCCACCTCATAGTTGACCTGTTTTCTGAAATCCTTTCAAATGAACGACAGAAAAGGAAAAACAGAAGCTGGCAATCAGTAATAAAATTAAAAATGAATTAAGTAATAAGTAAAAGGCAATCAGTTAAATTAATATTTTTGATTAAATTTATAGAAAGTTATTTATTGGCATAGACTCTACAAGCAAGTATATGATTATAATCCCATATTTTATTTTTTAAAAGTTCTAGCGGCAACGTAAGACACATTGGAGAGGTATCATTCACATGCCAGTACCTTTTGTGCAACCAGGAAAGTAAGGCGCCGTATCCCATGCTCAACCAGGGTAGCTTTCTACAAATAAACATGTAAAGGAGAAGACAGATGAGATCTCCATTCACCTTCAATTTTACCCCATTTGGTCTTCATAAAGCTCTGACTGGGTAAGCACCCTTTTTGGATCTCTACCTCTTGCCTCAGTACCTTCAACTCACAAATAAACCAACCTCAACCTGGCTCCAATGGAATAGGTTTCATATATTGATGTGGACAAAACTGAAGGACAACTTTGTAGGGAAGGATCATATGAAGCCACCTAAATTCTCTAAGGACTGATTTACCTCAAGGTGGACCTTAACATAGTTTCTGCTCATAAAATCACACCTGGTGGGCCTGTATTCCACTGTGAAGATTAATACGGATACAGAATCTAAATGTAATCAGGTAGAGGGAAAAGTAGAAATTTCCATAAAACAGAAAACTCAGGTGTTACACTGTTATTTACAGATACTACCTATCATCAGATACTGCATTCCTAGAATTCAACAGGGCCTTATCCTGACCTTTTCAGTTCTTCTAAAATAATCCCCCCCTGCTTTACATGAAGGTATTTTTTAAAAAGATTCTTTTTAAAAATTGGTAAAAAGCAATGTTTAATAGGCTTTTAAACTTAGTGGTTATTTACATCTCCACTGGGCAGAGGCAAGCAATGTATCAGGAGTGAACAGAGATCTGCGGTTTCAAGACAGACCCTTCCACGTGTCCTGGACCTTTGGATCTAAGCTTTCCTCTATACTGTACTGCTCACATATCTCCAGAGTAGAGACAAAGAAGCAGCTTAATAGGGGCGCCTGGGTGGCTCAGTGGGTTGAGCCTCTGCCTTCGGCTCAGATCATGATCACGGGGTCCTGGAATCAAGCCCCACATCGGGCTCTCTGCTCAGCAGGGGTCCTGCTTCCCCCTCTCTCTCTGCCTACTTGTGATCTCTCTCTGTCAAATAAATAAAACCTTTATTAAAAAAAAAAAAAGCAGCTTAATAAATTAAGAGACACGCTTTTAATGGTCCCGAACAACGAGGGGCTACATGCAACAAGCAGAAAGGCAACTCCACCATCTGAATGGCCTGAGAGAATATATGAAGCACACAAAAAGAAAAAAATACGCGGACTTTCACCACCTACATTCAGACTTTAGTTTGATCACATTCCTTGCTATAACTCAAACGAAGAGCTATAGTTCATAAATCAATTCTTAACTTTCACGATACCAGGCATTTTTTACATCCAAGTTAGCTTCCCCTTACAAAGAAGCACATTCCTGAGCCGTTGTCCTCCTACTTCTCTATTTCTACTATGGCACTGCTTTGTAATAAAAATAACAGCATAAACAAAAGATAACTGGAAAAATTAATTTTTTAATAACAAATCCCCAGGCCAAACATGAATAAATTTTGGCTTAATAACATTTAAAAACGATCTGTACTGGCATCACACCCATGGGTGCAAAGAACCAAGTATTGATACTACAATAAGAAAAAACCATTTTAAAAGAACAGAGCCGAGTGGGGGTTGTGGTGGTTATCCATCTTTCAGCACGCCTGGGAACAGAAACACTTTTTCCCCCCAACACCAACAAAGAATTCCACTACAGCCAAGTCCTTCAAAGATAAGCATCAATAGCTGTGTTCTGGCAAGGGAAGAAAATAACTTTAATAATGCCATGATTTAAAATCAAAATTGTTATTGCTTTTAAAATTCCACAAGTGGCTGACAATAACAGCAGAGCAACAGGATTCTGATTACATTGTAATAATGCTGGTCTCACAGCAAGTCCACAGCTATTACCCAGCGATTAGGCGTCAGCACCTGGAGAAACTCCATTTACACTGACTGCTTCAATCTCCTCCACAAGTCATTTACAAATATATGATCCTAATTTCTATGAGAGAAAAAAAGACATGCTGGGACTAGAAGATTATTTGGACAATTTGGATCAACCTATTTGATAGTTTAATGTGTGCTTAAAAAAAAAACTTTTTCTGAACTGCTAGGAGCATGATCAAGAACTGAAAAAAACAAAACTAGTTATGACTTCAGTTTTTTTTTAATTGCTTTTTCTTCCTTTTTTATTTTTCCAAAACAAGGAGGTGAAAATGCCAAACATTCGTAGATAAGCACAGTACCTGATGCAGTGAGTAGCTTTTCTAGGCTTAGAATGTCAGCACAGTGTACCTTGAGCCTTCCAAAAAGCCATACACAAAGACGGTAGATTTCTCTGTGCCTCGGTTTTAAGTTTGGTAAAGGAAAAAGGCAATTTCCTATTGCCAGTTAACGTTTCAATCATATGTAGTGAAAATAAGGAAACTGCTTTTTAAATCGGCATGTGTTGGTACAGAAGATTTGGAGCTGAGGGTAATGAAAAGCCTAAAGTTGAGGTTAGAACCATCCAATATAGGCAATTAGTGCAACAAAACCTGGCAAGAAACAATCCTAGATTATTTCATCAAGCAGCAGAGTCAGCAGAGGTCACCTTGGTCACTGGTCTCAGGTTAATTTTAGGTGGTCACTAGTCCAGGGCAAGAAGGAAGGTAAATTTCTAAAGAAAAATTTCCAGGCATGTCCTGTACCTTCACTTCTGTGGAAGTACCTTTTCCTCGTGTTGGCCACTACAATCTCCCAGTCAGTTTATGGGCGTGAGAGGATAAGGGATTAAATGCTAAGAGTCACGTGAAGCACAAAGTGACCATCTCTTCCTGAGTATCTATCATTAGCATGAAATGAATGCCTATGGCACTAATTGTTTATACTGCCAAATTAAATTTTAAAAAACATCTCCTGACTTCTTCCTTTATAATAAGCACTATAAGCTAGGTGTTTTTCCATTCAAAGAAAACACATGGGTCTTGTCATTAAGGGCAGCTCAAGGGAGGTGGTTTGGCATCTGTCATGTCACAATGAAAGAGAGCTGCAGATTATTATTTGAGCAAGCCTAACCATTCCCTCCAACGAGACTATAAGCAACTTCAGGGCCAAGAATGTAGTATTTACTAAAGCACCTAGACCTGTGCCCCCTAGAGCTGGTATCACAAGCCTTCCCTTCTTTCTTCCTTCCTCTCCTCCTGCTTGTTTTAAGAGCTGTCTCAAATTTTATCTTTCATGAGGACTTCTTTGGATAGTCCTCACTAAAATGTATTCTTCTTCCTTGCATTTCTAATTGGTCAGCATACATTTATTAGCAGTAATAACACTTTTTATTTATAAAGAACTTCCATGTAAATGCCTTTCATTTGCACCTTATCACAATCCTATGGGGCTGGATTAGTCAGGAATTACTCTGTTGTACATGTGGGGAAAAGCTCAAGCTCAAGTCGATCGAGGCCCCTTGATCACCTGCTGGTAGATGATATAACAAAAACTAGAATTTAAGGCTTGTCACGTCAGGTATCACGAGGGCGAGAGAACCATTGCTGAGTGGGAGAAAAACTTGGTAAGGGATCATTCTGGATGTTTAATTTTGTGGAGCTGAGCAGAATGGAAACTGGGAGAACAAAGGGAATATAGGTGGATCGCTATAGGAATATAGGAAGTAAACCTGTTGCAGTGCCTGGGATGTGAGGCAAGAGTTTACGCTAGAATGACGGCGGTCCAGAATTAAGAAACTGAGAAAGGGTAACAGACACTGCAAAGAAAACCCTCCCAGACCTTGGTAGCATAGATTGTGGGTAGAGGGGTAGATCAATGGAACAGTAAAGAAAAGAAGAAGTTAATGGTTTCTGAATGACCAGGAGTAAAGGGTTTGGTTATTTGGGTTAATTTGGGGAGTTTTTTTGGGAGGGAGTTGGCCTGGGGGAGTCACAGAGAGGACAAGAAAAAAGATGGAAATTTAGGTTTAAATTATGACGTTTGATGTCAATACAAGATATCCCAGGGACACAAAATCAAAAAGAGGATGGAAGTGTAACTGATATTTTCAAGGAAGGGGAGGGAAAGACATAGAAGGAAACTCAGGGGAGTCTGGGCTTAGACTTGTGGAGTAAAGTCATCAAAGGTAAATATTCAGCAGGTGAATGGAACTTCAAGACAGGGCTCTGGGAAAGATTTAGGAACACAACTTACTTTCCTTAAAACATTCTGAACACTTGAGATCTATATTTCTTGACATAAGACATTCATTATGTACTATTAAATCACTTTGGAATTTTATCCCTACAGGCAGAACTATGTAAAAGACAGCCATTATCAGTGATAGGCCTTATAAATAGCAACTGATTGAAGGGTGGATAGGATATACCAGCAAGAAAGCAGCCACCATCCATTTCCACCCAACTGAGGACTTACGTTTTGTTGGGTAAACTCTCTGAACATGGCTGCCAGTCCATCATCCTCAATATCACAGTCAGTCTTGATAGCCACATTCAGAATGTGAATTGGTTCATCCCTAGGGACCTGTAACTCAAGAACACGAGACAAAGAAATTTAGGAGGCCAGCTAATACAGAGGCAGAGAGAAGTTACAGTACTTGGTAGAACACCTGAAAAAGAGATGCACCCCACAGGACATTCTGGTTTGCCCTCTGTAGTACAAATAAGCAAACTGAAACCATTGCCCAGCATCCACAACAGGGAGCAAATTAGGTAAAACACCTAGCTTTTCAAAGATAAGGCGGTAAAGGCATTAACCCGAGGTGGCCTCAAATCTTAACATGAACTTGAAGGCCACTGTATCCTCAACTTTTTTGCCAATAATATGGGAATGAAACCATTTGCCACATTTCTTCACAGAATGTGAAGCAAAATGAGTGAAAGAAGCCATCTGAACATATTCCCACATGAGATATTTCCTAACAATTTATCAAACGTGGAGTATCAAACCATGGGAAAATAACCTCAGAGGGAAAAAAACAGAACCATCTGTTCACTGAGAAATGAAAAGAAGGGATTTAATAAAAGGGTGACAAAGTTTTAAACAAAATGCCTCTTTTTTTCCCTATTTGAGGTCTACAATTCCCTGAATACTACGAGAGCAGCATTCTGCAAACATACAAGGCATGGCTAAGAACTACAGCAACCACAGCTCACGTCTTCAAAACAACATTCAGAGACTCAGAGGCAGCTGCAATGGGTCTAGCTGAGCCCATTTGCTATTCTCAATATGGATTCCAAGATTAACATAGTTTTGGTTTTTTTTAAGGTTAGAATTTATATTCCATCTGCTCCCCAAAATACTTTGATAAGGCATATAAAATTAAATAATATGAAGTAGGGTAAAAAGATGAATTCTTCCCTGTAATGCTCCACAGCTGGAAAGATAGCATATACTACAAATCCTGTGTCTAAAGTAACAGAGCAGTTTCCCAAAGGGCACACTATACCTTGTCTTCATCATATAGAGACGTGTGACCTGCCTCAGGGAATGTGGGGCTTTGGGGTGGGGAATCGCAGAAGCAGCCCATCACTTCATCAAAGATCCTGAAAAATACCAGGGAAAATACCCACCATGAAAACTCAAGTGGCAGAAAACCTAAGTGGCAGGAAACAAATGCTGCCATTGCCAGCCTGATCCACAAGAAGAATCTACCCTACTCTGTGCTCAATAGTCAACCGAATAGAATCACCAGTGGCTAGAGGTGACATGCAAAATTTCACCAAGTGGCAGAAATTAGGAGGACGGATTGTTTAAACTTTAATAAGCCATATATATTTTTTTCTTTTAAAAAAAGAATGATCTACGGCTTTTTTGTTTCTTTCGTATGTAAGCTATGAGTACCGCTGTCATCATCGGTCTTAAAGTAACAGAAAGAGCCTGGGACTAGAGCAGTGACAGACCAATGTAATTACCCCTCCCCCTAGGGTAATGCATCAGTATACATCAAGAGATAGATGCTGAATGCATTTAATCAAAAGATGTATCGTCTCTGGTGGGGCTCACTCTAGTGTCGTGTTTAATTTCTCCTGACATTTCACTCATCACAGAGCAGACAGCTTCTTCTGTTAGCTCTGAAGAAAAAGATGGTTTTTGTTTGTTTCTTTTTTTCTGACCAGGCTCATATAACAAGTAGAGGCTTGCGGAGTCTGAATAAGAGGTAGAAATGGACGAACATATACCTCTCCAAGGACGTATACAGCAAAGGCTGTATCTCCTTAGCTGGCTCATGGCTATTCTCAGGGCCTTTATTTATTTGGCAGAAATCAGAGACCCCAAATCAGAGATGCCCATGGCTCCCCTTGCACAGACACAGTTCCACAGTGTCTTACCTGACAAAATCTTCGAAAGTCCGAAAAGAGACCATTCCGCCCATCCGCTGACATGGTGGAGTGAATGAGTTATCCAACAGCACATCGCTGACACTAGCTACGTGAGTCATGCCATAGTGGTTGAGGTTGGAGGAGAAGGACATTCTAAATGGTAATTCAATCAAGTGCATTAGACAAGGAAAGCAGAAACAGGGTTGGAGAGTAACAATAGAGAAAAGAAATAGGAGAAAACTCTGAAGAAGGGTCAGATTGCAGAGCAGATTTGGTTTTTTACCCACTGTGGATTTGACTGTCTTGATGGATTCATATGACCCTTTTCATCTGAATTTACCCCACACCAATTATTTTTAGCACCCCAAAATTTCTCCAAATAAAAATCTAAGGATAGTCAAGAACTGCATGACAGTTTTAATATAATGAAACTATGATATGTTTAATGAATGAATAGCACATAGGGTTAAAAACCATCCTGCATCTTCCCCTTCCCTAAAACATAGTCCCTCTTATAAAAGGAAGGAAGCAAGCCAAGTGGGTTGTAACTAGGCAACACTTAATCTATTAGAATTCCTAGAGAAAAATGTCTTAAGCAGTCATAGACAGATATATGCATGTACAGCAACAACTAAGTCATTTGGACTAGTTTAGTAAGTCATTGTATTAAACATTACTTATCAAACAGAAACAAGTCACAGTTTATAGAAGGAACTTTACTACGGTATTCTTCCTTTACTGGGCTGACGGGATAGAGTCCCTCCCTTTTTGAAAAAGACATTTTTCAACTCAAAACTGCAAAATTTCCTTTTTTTATATTTAAATACTTCTATGGCAAAGGAAACATATCTTCAGCTGAAAGCCCTTAATAAATCCCAGCAAGAGGCAAAAAGGCAGAGCATGAGTCTCAAAGTATGTGTAAGCATGACAAACGGGTACTCAATGGAGATAGTCAAGGAGAACTGAGTTGTTCAGTCTAAAAACATAAGGAGCCTGTATATTCCTCGACGCACCTTGGCAGTATGTACCAGTAAGTCATACTGGGAAGTATTTCTAAATGCCCAGTCAGGACAGCCTGTTAGGAAGGACCAAGTAAAGGAAGCCTTCAGGGCTTGCCTGACATGCTACTGACTTACTGGTCTGAAGCAAGTTCAGAGCAAGGCATCGACACCTGAACTTTGGGGAGCTGCTCAAAAATCTCCTTGAAGTGCACCACCTGCCATGCTGCAGGGGGTAGAGAGGCAGCAATGTGGACCTGAGATCTGGGTACAGACCGTTCTCTATTCCAAGTGTGGTTATAAAAGGCAATGGAATTTTTCAGGGGATGGGAGTGCTGCTCACACAGACTATAAAGACTAACACTCCGAGTTTTTATTCCTTTGGCAAATGATGACTCTGAAAAAGGCACCTCATCTTCTGACAGTACTAGAGAATAGAAAAGCAGAGTGGGAGAGGAAACCACGGATACCATGAATGAAACAAACAAGTGAAACACACATCAAGCAAATCTTTACACATGGTGCTCCCTAGAAACCAGGATTCGGAGTTGCATGAACTCAGAAATGCTACCATCCTCTTTTCTAGGATCACCAAATATATTTACTAAAGGAGCAAGTTTGTGAGGCATTGTATCTTTTCTACCTGCCTGGTATTAGACAGGAAAAAATAAAAGGGTTCCAGATAGCACTTAAAGGGAACTCCCTCTAAACAAGCCAACAGGCTGCGTTTGTGGCAAACACAGGGTTAAGTATCTTTTTCACTCAACTGAACCCCAGGGGAAATAGCCACTATTCAGTTTCTCCTTCTCCTTCACTCAGGGGCCAGGACACAGCTGGCCTTGCATGGAAGGAATGAACCAAGCCCACTCTCCCCGGGCAGACACAAAGACCAAACCAAAGCACTTCCCTTTTCTCTCCCCATCCAAATTGGACTCTAAAAGCTATAATCAGTTTTGATATCTTAATACTGAAAGGGAGAGGAACAAAATAAACATAAGCCTATAAATATTTCAATGTATAACTGATCATCTACAAAGAGCTCACCACCCACTTCTTACTGCTTTGGCATTTTATAGATTCAATTCCAATCAGAACGGCTATCCTCTCAAACTTGCATCGTGTTGCCTTGCTTGGCTCAGAAGCAGGAGGAACTCAAAATACCAAAATGTGTTACATTGTCCTGGAAACGTCTTCAAAGGGCTACACACATCAAAACTTAAATACACTTTTCGAAGGTTAATCTCACGAGTCTGAAATAAAATTCGACTCCCATCATTGTAACACTTTAGAGACATAGCTAACAAACTAATAAAGCTAACTGATAAAACATGAGATCAGCTATTCCTGCGTTTGTACTCTTCTAAAAGGAGAAGCAAACTTGAGAAACTAAAAATTGAAAAAAACTGTGAACAATTTGCCAGGGTAGGAGTAACCTTAAAGGCTACTCCCCAAAGTAGACCGAGAACGTAGTAGAAGACGTTCACAGCAAAGGTGAACATCAGGCAGACAACTCCCCTATCATTTACAGCTAGATGGAGGGGAGGCTTCTCCGTACGGAGGCTTTTCAAGTTGCTTTTTGAACAGCTGAAGAAAAGCTGAAGACATGTTTTCCAAAGAAAGAATAATTTAGTATGTCCAAAGGGGAGCTAAGGACTCCCTAGCAGAAGACAGCATATTACTTGTCACACATAGTGTGATTTTTACCCTGATTTCACTATTCTAAATGACAAAAGAAGTGCTTTTAATTGGAAAAGAAACTAAACATACGATACCTGTTTAGCGTGGGGATGTTCCCTCTGTAATTAAACAACCACAGTTAGTTACTGGCTGGTTAGTGAAAGCCATAATGAAAGAATTGTCAGAGCCGATCCAGACTGGTGAGGAGGAGCTCCAGTCTGGCAGCTCTGGCATTCAGCAGACATAATTAAGTGCTCATTACCCTTTAACCCCCAGGGCGCCTCCAAAGAGGCGTGCCTGCGGACCTACCTCACCACAGCAACTGTTGATGGAAAGGGTCGAAATAGATTTACCATGGATTTTTAAAAATAGCTCTGTTACAAAAAAATAACGCAGAGTAGTGATAAAACACAGCCTCACGAAAATTATTTTAAGCTATATGGATATAGTGTATTATCTTTAGCTTCAACATGAAATGTCCTTCTTGACAAGACTCTTACAGAATCTTCTTTCTTGTTCCTGTTTTACTGAAAATTTAGTAAGAAGTCCAGACAAGTTGATTCCACCGCCCCTCCCACCTTAATTGCTTTTCTAGGATATGAGGTGAACTCACAAAGTCTCCTCCAAAGAAAAGTAGCCCGGGATCTGGATTCCCAGCCACCTTTTCTAAGCCCCTTTACCCATGCTCCTCCTCCCACAGACCAGGGAGGTTGTGGGAGGTGGTGGTGGTGCTGGAAATGAGTGTACTCCATACTATGGGAGCTTAGAAAAAAAACCTGAAAATCATGTAGGAATGTAATGATAAATGCTTCTATGACTAGAGTGATATACTTTGTTAAAATTAAGTAATTTGTACTTTTTAAATTAAACGATCTTAGGGGGGATAATGACTTTTTAATATTGTTGCAATCTCAAAAACTGTGGGCCCCTCACAAATAAAACCATACCTAAATTTGGCCAGCCCTAGGGTTTCCTGACCAAGAATGTGCCAAAATCATGAAAGAAAGATTAGAGTAAGAATGGAAACTGCAAAGCAAGTCTCCTGCGTTCTCTTTGGTCTCTGCCACCAAGGCTTTCCCTCCCCTCTCCTTAATTTGACATAAGTCATTTCCTCAACTTAAAAAAAAAATCCTTATTTTCAATGTTAAAAGGGCAAAGTTATACTTACCACCCACAATTTAGGAGTACTATAAGGGCATTGATTGGTTGATATCTTAACCTTCTAACATTCTTTTATCAGCATTTAATCATTGTTGGGGTTTTCTGGCACACAGGACTTAATGGGCAGAACATAGTGGGTGGTGCTGATGATATGTGGGAAGGAGGAGAGAGGGAGGAAAATGATGCACTTTCCATGGCAGTGAACGGAGCAGAATAGACTGAGCTGGCCATATAAATAAAAAGCTGTGACATATCACTGCACACAAACTGTACACCTCGTGTGATTTGTGAGTAGCAGTGCTCTCTGCATCAAACCTGTATCACAGAGCAAATTCATAAGGCAGCAAGAGCAACCTCTGAGTGCAAAAACCTGCACCTCTGCTGTTTGGATTCTTTGAGCCCCTCATTCAGGGGAACAGGTTTCATTTTGTAAGAGCTCCTCAGTCACAATGCACGGCAGTCATCCTCAAGAAACAGAAAGTATGCACAGGTTCTAGGGCAGAGGGAGTGGTAGCTAAGCAGAAAAACTAACAGTAAATGCAAATAAGAATATAGGAAAGTCTTTCTTTTGAGATATTGAGGGTTGTGAAGAAAGAAGCCAGCTGCACAGCCTCCTACCATGAACCTCAGTTCAGAGAGAAGAATCCTACAACCAAAGCAATCTCAGACTCCACTCATTCAGGTTTCTGGAATTTGGAAACCACTATAATCTCTCGCAACCGATAACCAATTTCTTAAACGAGTAAAGCGGTGCCACTGTTTCTGCAGCTGCACTGTAATCCCTTTGGGAGTCTTCACAGGATGAAGGCCAAGTTTTCAGTAGAGAAGGGCCCAGATTGAAAAGAATGTCCCCAACAAAAAGCTGGCCCTTCTTGATCAGCAATTGTCAAAGCTCTCCTAGGGAGCCCCCTGCTGCTGTGTTATAGGAACCGGCACCATCTACACAGCACGGGGTAAGAAGAAAAACTCCCAACATCTTCAGTGTTTAACAGAATGGCCCCAAATCATTCCACAGTTTAGACGCAGCTTATCCTCTTGGGCAGAATAAGAACCTGTGGGGCTGCACAGGAGATGAGCAGGAAAAGAAAGATCAACTCTACCACCAGGTAAATACTTAACAGTGTCCACAGTGATCATTTGTATATTTTGTCCTAGACAGGGGCTCTTTGCTCAATTTAAGAATATGACCAGTATGGGCGCCTGAGTGGCTCCGTCGGTTAAGTGGCTGCCTTCAGCTCAGGTCATGCATGATTCCAGGGACCTGGGATCGATCCAGGCTCGATCCTGCTCCCTGCTCAGCAGAGAGCCTGCTTCTCCCTTTCTCTCTGCCTGCCGCTCTGCCTACTTGTGCTCTCGGTCAAATAAAATCTTTAAAAAAAAAAAAAAAAAAAAAGAATATGACCAGTGTGGGATCTGTACACTACTGTGGAAACTGTACACAGTAGTGTACAGATTCACGGACTACATAAAGATGAAGAACCAAGGAAGAGACTGTATAAGAGTCTAATATTCCATTTATAGAGCTTTTAATAAAATCAAATCTACTGCATTTCACTGCATACTCATCATGCAAAAATAGTCAAACTACTCAATCTCTGATAAGACAGGCAACTGAATTTTCAAATACATACATGGGATATAAATTCACTTATTAGACATTTGCCACTTCGACTACTGGAAGCACTTATGATGAATCTTTATTCACGGTGTTTTGACAAATACTGGAATCATTTTCCTTCCAGCAAATTTGCTCCATTTTACAGATGTGATAACTGAGAAGGCAAAGGGAATGTTTTCCAAGGACACTGCTTCAATGCAATGTCATAAACCAGATTTTAGACCTAGCATTTTCTCATCTCTGTTCCTGAGGCTAGCACTCCACAACAATATAGACTAAATTTAAAGAAGGACAAGAGAAATCCTTTGAATTCTGAGGTTCTTGGCATTAAGTCACCTCTGATTTTATTGATCTGCCTGCAGAGAATGGCTGGAGAGCCTGCTTCAATATGAATGCAAAGTCAGAGTTGCTGCCTGCTAGCTGAACCCTCTTTATTTAAGGAACACTGACTTCTGTAGCAGTCACAAGTTCTCTCAGCCTTTTACCATCCCTTCCAGCTGGATTTCATTTTGCACGATTCTAGCTGGCCCAACATAAATCTTTTATCATCTAAAAATGCTCCCGATCCTTTCGCCTTCTAACTTGGGGGGAAAAAAAGACCCTATAGGAAAATGATGGGGATGCATGCAAACAAGCAGTGGTTACATCAAGCTGTGACTGAAAGCCAGTGTAGGGCAAATCTTTTGAAATAAGGCAGCAAAGCAGAATCAGAAGAGGTCGGCTGCATAACCTACTAGCAGTTGCTAACCGCCCTACCATAGGAGAGAGAGCAATTTGGCTGGCTGTGACCAGTGGTGGTCTCCCTGTGTGACTCTCTTTCTGCAGGAGAATCCAAATCAAGAGCTGTAAAGCACACGTGAACCATGTATTTCCACCGGCATCTCTGCCACCACCTCCTTGCAGTTCAGATGCCTGATTCCACTGTAGAGCTTTCGTTTACAATAAAATGATAGTTGCTTCATTCATTTGCACCTCCTTCAGAGTCCCTTCTTTGCTCTGCTGGAAGGTTTTGCTCTTTTTGAAACAAGTACGCCAACAGAGCTGCAGCACATTACTGTTGCCTGCTGTATAATTAGCTACAAACCCACAGCACAAAACTATAGGGATTTACAGGTGCCCTGGATTCTGCTTTTCCTTCCCCCTGGAATCAGCTAGTCTTCTTTGACAAGAAGGGACCTTGGGCTACCCTAATGATATATTGAGAGTTTTAAACCCGGCTCTCCAATCTTACAAGTCTAGAGTGCCAAAATAACACAGCAGAAACCAGAAGCTGAGCCATAGATACAAGAAAGCACTTTGGTAAGCACTTAAACCTGCTGAGAATCTTCTCTTCTGCCAGATGCTTGCATCTTATCAGCAGACTACCCTGAATGAAGGAAGGGAGCACTGCAGGACTTTATTTATTTATAACTCATTCTAGCCTACTAACTACAACCAAGTGCTCCCACTGCTAAGAAATGCTACAAGTTGGATGACTTTTGAATGTCTCAGTAAGACCCAAAGAACGCCCTAATCTCTCTGGGTGTCGGAGATTATCAGAATTCTCAAGAAGGGCAGCAGGAAATGACATATCAGATAAAGGGCTAGTATCCAAAATCTATAAAGAACTTCTCAAACTCAACACCCAAAGAACAAATAATCTAATCAAGAAATGGGCAGAAGATATGAACAGACATTTCTGCAAAGAGGACATCCAAATGG
>CM053619.1:17332209-17367216 GCA_028646535.1 Procyon lotor | reverse complement strand
TTTTAAAACCTCATTTAAGTTTCAATTAACTTATAACAAATGTATAGAAAAGAAAAGCATTCCAGCCAAGTTTTGTTTTGTTTTGTATTGAAGGTAGGCTCCAACTTGGGGTCTAAATTCATGACCTTGAGATCAAGACCTGAACTGAGATCGAGACTCAGATGCTTAACTGACCAAACCACCTCAGCGCCCTCCCTCACCCAAGATACTTTCATGTTCCAAATGTTTGACTTAAACTGCTTAAAAAAAAAAAAAAAAAAAAAAAAAAAGTGATTTTTCTGGCAAGGTTCCAGCAAGTAAAATGCCAGTAAATTCTGACTTGAAAAAAGAAAAGAAAAAAAAGAACTATGTTTCCTCTGACATAATATAAGGAAACATGAATGACTGAGTAATCCTCAAATTTTTATGCTTTTTAAAAAGATTTTATTTATTTGAGAGAGACAGAGAGCACACATGCTCAAGCACAGTGGCGGGGGGTGGGGGACAGAGGGAGAAGCAGACTCCCTGTTGAGCAGGGAGCCTGATGTGGGGCTTGTTCCCAGGACCCTGAGATCATGACAGGAGCCAAAGGCAGCTGCTCAACCAACTGAGCCACCCAGGCGCCCTTCAAATTTTTATCTTAATTAGAATATATTTCATCTCTCCAGGTCAACAATTAAAAAAAAAAAAGTGAGTACCAAGAGGCTCTCCTCTCATGATTTATATTTGTTCATTTTCTGCTCTATGTTTCTAGCCAAACCGAAGAACACACGGAACTGTCGCACACATTACCCCCCTTAGCTCTCCTGGTACATCTCTGGCTGGCTCAGATGCACATCCCAGTTCAAACTCACCTGTTTGGATGAGATGTGGGCAGCATGAACTGGAATTCCACCACACAGGTGTTGTCCTTAAGCTGGCGATGTTGTACACTGTTAAGTTCATAGGCAATATAAGCCCTTCGAACATAAACCTGGTTAAAAAGTAATCCTCAGTAAATACACTTGGAAAACAGAAACTAAGAGGTGCTTAGCCCAGGAAAAGGACAGTCCTGAGAAGAGGTATGTAATGTAGAAGAAGGCTCTGAACATAAGTAACTTGCTTCAATTAATAAAGCTCAAGTCTTAAAACTATACCCACAACTACAAATGGAAATAAAACTAGCCTGCCTCTGCTGGACACCGCTGGCTGGGCCATAAACCTTTCACACCAATCCAAACTCTGGAGAAGGTTTGATCATAAGTAAAAACAAACATAGAATCACAACTATTAATTCACTGCACAGTCATTTCAACAGAAGATAAAAGCAAGCAGTGAGACAGATGAGACGTACTGGTTCTGAGCCACCGGTGGAGCGAAGGCAGAAGACAGAAACAATTGTTGTACCCTTCAACTCTTTGACTATCCTGTATCTTTGTTTCCCCGCGGCCCTGAATTATTTTAGATTACTCATACCCTCCAAACCGTAGTCGACAGCAGTACGACATATACTAACTTGACTCAAGAGTTAAAAGAAACAGCAACAGGCTCTGTCTCAGCAAAAACCATCAGTCTGACTTTGTGCACCTCACAGCCAATCTGCCATGCAAATAAACTACCGCGTGGAATTCTATCATCATGTGAGGTTCATAAGGAGACTTCTCATTAAGTGATATGAAAGTACTCTAAGACACTTAGATACCTTTAAAGTTTGCTATTTACTGAGTAAGATACAGTCCATTCTAGCCACAGAATACAAATAAAAACTAAGCCCAAGGAGCTTGCAACAGATCATATGGATGCATCTAAAACACTCCTTTTCTTCCTCTTCCAAAAACATCGACTTGGCAATTTTACAGCAGTTTTCAGGGCCTGCAAGTTTTGTGCTTAATGAGGTAGAGTGCTGTAGGGGAAACAGAAAAGGCTCTGAGTCAGCCTGACCTGGGTTCAAATGCAAACCCTTCTGCTTATTATCTACATACATGCGGACAAGTCTCAAACTCAGTTTCACTTTCTTTTTACTTCATGAAATAATGGTAGGGTTAAATGAGAAAAAGAGTAAAGCACCTAAAACACAGTTCATTCAATGTTATTACTTTCTTTCTCATGACAAAATATTTCATAAGAGCTGCCTGAAAATTCAGAAGATAACTAAAATCTATCTTATTTAGCCCAAATCACAAAAGTGGTACACATTCTGATCAGCCATATGTTTTTTCGCTTATTGTTTTATAGGGAATCCTAATTTATTATGAAATGAGAGAATTCAAATATCTGGAAGGTAGAGACTATTGAAAAATGCTGGCAGCTCTTTTCCTGTGATCGGAGCCCAGAAGTGGTGATTAGTTCAGCTGAAACACTTGAGTAAAGCAAGTGTTTCAGAAGAAAAGAAGACTCTAAAGAACCAACCTTAAGGCCAAAGAAAAAGGACTGA
Organism: Procyon lotor; assembly: GCA_028646535.1. Lineage (NCBI taxonomy): Eukaryota > Metazoa > Chordata > Mammalia > Carnivora > Procyonidae > Procyon > Procyon lotor. Next base: position 17,364,824 of record CM053619.1, on the reverse strand, counting down.
TACAATACCAAGTGGACAGAAGAAATCAGCTAGAAACCAAGAAAAAGGTCACATCGTGTTACTACGAAATCTTACCTCCAGAGCTGCCATCCTCACCACCTGGTTGCTGTGGTAGAAGAAGTTTGGTAGGACATCAAAAATAGACGTTTCAGACAAGATGAGTTTCTGGAAGGCACAGAAACAAGCTTAAACCACTACATCCAAAAGAGAACAATTTCAGTGCACAATATTTAGCATTTTGAAGCACTCAGAGTAACCTAAGAATTCTGTCTAAGAGTGTCATGTATGAACTTACCTTCTTTGTGCTCCAGCTTCCTTAGCTACAAAATGGGGAAAATAATGACACCTAACCTCACGGGTCAGTTGTGAGCATCAGAGGAATTAATATAGGTAAAATTCTTAAAAGTAATATACATTATTAATGACCATAATTAATATTCTTCCTGACATATATTTGTATTCAACCTCTCAAATATCCCAATCCTCCACTGTGGTAAACCACAGATTTGGAGCCCCAGTTGAAACCCTCTGTTTCAACTCTGAATCAAATAAACAAAGACATCCTTTCCCCCTCTCTAGGTTCCCTAGAAGGAGATCTAACAGAAAGCCTGAAGACTCCCTTGGCTAGACAGAACAATATTACTCTTATTTACAGGTAGAAAAATAGAATGTCATTCCTGACAAAATGATGTTGTCAAAAAGTAATAGTCAAGGTCCTTCCAATTAGTAGTAAAATTAACCAATACTATTCTATAAAAGTGGCTCTGTATAAAGCTTAATAGTAAGCATTGTAATAAAATGAAACTTAAATGACTTAAGTAATTTTGTCTCTAGAACACTAACAACTACCTATGTACACATCTGATTCAAATATCAGACATCAACCAGTGCAAGCACTTAATTCTAGCCCAGAATTATCTCTGGATAAAAAGCACAAGAGGTAAAGACTGCAACGGGACACATTTATCAAGGCAGGCCTATTTGATTTTTAAGCTCAACCATAATTCCAATAGCATTTTTATGGAAAAAAAAAAATTGTAATTATACATCATTTTAAAAAGTCAAGGGATGAAACTTCACTGCATAGAAAATTAAGGGCGCCTGGGTGGCTCAGTGGGTTAAAGCCTCTGCCTTCAGCTCAGGTCATGATCTCAGGGTCCTGGGATCGAACCCCACATCGGGCTCTCTGCTCAGCAGGGAGCCTGCTTCCCCCTCTCTCTCTGCCTGCCTCTCTACCTACTTCTGATCCCTCTCTGTCAAATAAATAAATAAAATCTTAAAAAAAAAAAAAAATAGATCGATTAATTAAACCACACTTGGGAATAAGGGGACAGGAGTGCACAATGGTAGAAAAGGACTACATGTATACCTGCAGGTTCTCAATGCAAAACTGATGTCCGTACATGTCAATTGCTGAAAGGAAGATGGACTCTACTTGGTTATGGCGAAGCTCATATGATGGCAAATGGGAGGCAATAAGAACCTAGAGTGAGAGCAAAATAAGAGGCATAAGTTCCTGAGGGAGTGATTATTCTAGCCTCCTATTAGGCAGCTCTGATACAAAAGCAATAAATATAAATCTGTAAGTGCAGGCATCAAAGATAAAACAGAGACCAAGTAAAATAACTTCTAAGTCCTGAAGCATAAAGCCAATGCCACCAAACACTGCATCTAGGTTGACTCTCACCATGATTTGCGTTGTGGGCAATTTCCCATGGGGGGGTGGCGGGGGAGGGAGAGAAAACAGCTTCAATCAAGTTCCCTCGGTGCATGTGATTTACCATTGCAAAGCTGCTAGTCCTGGGGACGGCATGACTAGCTGTTAATTGGGAATCAGGTCTGGCAGGAAGCAGCTGTGGGGAAGGTGGAGGCAACAGAGCTGGGCTTTTGCAAATCCCAAGTAGAAAGGGGGACTAGAAAAAGCTGCTGACAGCCCCAGGTACTTGGTATCAAGGAGAAGGTGTCGGGATGTCACACCAATGCATGTGAGGAGCAGCGTCACACACAAATACACACACACAGGGACACGGTGGGGCCTGAATAGTCTCAGCAGGTCACTGAGAGGTTCAATAACTTTGAGTAGCTCAGTGACATGGATACAATTGTGGAGAAAGCAGAAGGTCACTGAACAGCTTCAAAAGCTGCTTCCTTGTCGATGCCCATGCACTGAAACACAAAGGGAGCGCCACTTCTTGGCTTCCCTGCTGAAACCTTTTGGAATGGAAATGCAGACTAGGGGTGCAACTAACTGGACTTCTCTAGGGTTGTTCTGATTGCCAGCACCTTGGATTCATTGCATTATCTTTCTGCTTTCCACAATTTTTCCCTACATGCTTAAAAAAAAAGTTTTCACCTGCTTCTAAGCTCCCTTTGGGAAGTGAAAAATATCGAATTTATTGCCATCCCTTAGCTTCCTTTCCTCCACGTGACTCTGGTTTACTATCTCAAGGTTCCTAGGAAAGGCGGGGAATGGTAACAGAATTTTATAAGGGGGAAAAGACTTCTATTTTAAAGAGACTCAACATTAATGTTTTCCTTTCTCTTTAAAAAACATATCACGGGAAAACATTTGTTCTGAGGGCAATGAGAAGACATACATAGAAAACTGCACGATCTTTGTCAGGTGACTGAGTAAAAGCTCACTATTTCTAAGACCACCCAATCCATGAAAACCATTTCTCCCTCAAGATAGCCAACATATGTCCTTACCTGGCGTGCCCGAAGTGCCACTTTGGCATTGGTGGTCTTACTGAGTTGAGTTAGCTCTGTGAGGATATTCAGCAGCTCATCGGTGAGTGTCGGGTCCCGACCACACAACTGGTCCTAATTGTTAGTATGAAAAAACATATACACAACCACATTAGAAAGAATTGTGGCTAGAACTCTGAAATAGGAAAAGGGGACAAAAACAAAGTAAACATAGCTAGATAAATAAGAAAATGCAATCTTACTATTTTTATCCCAAACAATGTGGTCAAGAAGATCGCAGAGGAAGCCACTGCTAAGAAGAAACCCAAATCCCTCAGTCATTTGTATTCAAAATTCCTAGTGAATTTCTTTATAAATCTGTACTGTACTTTTAACGTGAAGAAATCATCAGAGACCATTAAGAGGGGTCAGGGGATTCGGAGTAAAACATAACAGATAAGGCCCCAGAGTTGTAAGAGGTTTTAAATAATATGGGGACTAAAGGCTTTCCTGTTCCCTCTCCCACTTTTGGAAAGAAGGCAGAATGAGGCAAAAGTAACCACTCCTGGTGGTTTTCATTCCACACACCAAATGTTCAGCATCTCAGGAGGGTGCAAAACAGAAGCATAGGAACAAATTATTCATTTAAAAACACACACTAAATAAAAACGCCATCTCATATGCTGACAATTCTATACCCAAAGTCATTTATCCTCTTGCTGTACCAGGAATCATTCCAGGATAACTTAACATGGTGAATCCTTGGATTAGAGGGAAAAACCAAGTTCCTTCTATACAGTCCTCGGGTTTATTCAATTGGGTCATTCCTCTCCTAAAAGTTAAAATTTCTTAAGAAAACATCTCTATCATATTTTGAGGAAAATGTTTCTTCTTCAGTGGAATATTATTCCCTAAATTCATCCATTATCCATGTAATTTTCATTTAAGCTGAAAAAAGTGCAGATGCAGTTTTTAGAAATGTCTGTCCTTTTCTGAAATTTACAGAGCTATTTATAGACGTTCCTAACACCATACATAAAATATACACATTTAGGCATAGTTCCTCTACTTGGAGTTTGAAATTAACTGCCTTTATATGGTAGTGAATTTTTATTCTCCCTCTACTACCAACAGGACAGGAAAGATGACCAGATCCCCAAAGGCTTGCTGTTGCTGCCTTTTGATTTTCTTCCTACCTTGACTATCAGCGTCTTCCCTGAAGAATCTCCATGTCATACTTATCTACCTCATGTCGGGCATGCTCTTTATAATCTCCTACTTACCTTCCACATCACAGGGTAAACAGTTTTAAAGTACTCAGGACCACCATGCTGGGAAGAAGGCTTCTCAAACATTTTCTTTTTTAAAGATTTTATTTACTTATTTATTTATTTGAGAAAGAGAGAGTGCAGAGAATCTCAAGCAGACTCCATGCTGAGTGCAGAGCCCAGTGCGGGGGGCTCGATCTCACGGCCCTGAGATTCTGACCTGAGCCAAAACCAAGTGTCGAATGCTCAACCGACCAGGCCATCCAGATTCCTTTTCTCAAACATTTTGAAACATGAAATACTTTCTGGTTCTCCAATCCACCAGCCAGAAGTCACTCCAAAAGTCCAGAGTCATAAAATGGGTGGTGGGATTTATAGTTAAGGAAGTGCAAGTATTGTTTTCACCTGCTGATCACAGGGAATTCACTAATCTGAGTGGGAAGTTTCACCTGTTTAGTGCAGGGAATTCACTGACTTGAGAGGGGAGGAGAGAAGCAGCTAATAGGTGACTATAAATCCAGGGTTCGATTGAGCATGGAGTCAGAGACCAGAGGGACTCTCCACCTACTGTAGGGCACACAAAGGAGGGAGAAAATGCAACTAAGTTGCACCTTTTGTTGAGAACTAAGGAGCGAAAGAGAATTTCAAAGGAATATATAAAATCACCAGGGACAAACCAAAGGAAGACGGAAGAACAGACCAGTAACAGCGGATAGGGAAACCAAGACAAGTTTTTCCTACCAAATCCCTCTCTTCCTAACGTTCCTAGTGGAGAAAAATATTCCCTTCTGAGGTTCTTACTCCATTCATCAGAAAGACCCACTGAAAGATCTAAAAAACTAACAGGTGTCGTAAGTAATAAAACTCAGCTACTCTGCAAAGAGCCAGACTCAAGTCTCAACATCTAACAACAAAATAAAACACAACAAAATAAGAACATTAGCTACCTACTTATATCAGACACAACAGCTTTGATGTGGAATGTTCTCCTCTGAAAGGAAATCCAAGTTTACCTTTGGAGATGAAACTAAAATACATACCAAAAAATGGGGCTATCCTCTTGCCTAACTATAGATCATGTTCTAACTCAACATAGAAAATCATTAAAAAAAAAAACAAACAAAAAAAAACACTTTTTTTTTTTTTTTGGTTTCGTCCTTCCACTATGAGAGAAAAGGAAGAGGGTTAGGGAAAAAGAAACAATATCCGAAAGAAAAGTAAACTGTGGAGATTTTAAAAAAATAACTGGGAAGTAATTATTCATTCACAATCACCAACTGACAGTCTCGGGCTCCTTGTGATTAAGTGCAGAAACCAAATCTTCCTGGAACAAGATGCAACAAATACAGTATCAATAAACCACTACCTCCATTAGTTTATCCTGACTTGCATTTTCCATTCAAATATTATTTTTTCCACTGTCATCATGAGTACTTAGAAAAAGATTGGCATTAGAAAATCACATATAAAGTAACCTTCTCAACCTTCTCTTATCCTTGACCTGGACAATGTTCAGGTCCTAAAAGAAACCACCAGGAACTAAAGGCCATTCTATTCATCAGAACCAACCATCCGAAGATACAAACATCCAGAAGGAAGTTTATGGCCCTCTAGCCTAGAGACAGGATTCCTGTGGGAAGCCCAAAATCACCATCTAATTCTGGTGAACACTTTGTAACAATGACATTAAATAGTGACTATGTCAGCAGATGTGTTTCCTCAATATAAAGAGGTTCTTTTAATGAGCCTACCTGCTGATTCTGGGATTACAAGTTACTTGCATGAATCTATAGGCCAAAGTTAACATAATTATTCAGTAATGGTTAAGAGTGGTATCACATACTTACTTCTTATATTTACTCTTAACCTGGATGGTGGCCTGTAACAACAGGGAATATTTCAGATTTACAGAAACTTAACAAGCACGCTTAAGTGTCAAACCACAGTCAAAGTTATGCAGCTGACTGCCAGGAGAGCCCGACATAATCCAACTTGATCTTAGCATCCTAAGATCTGAAGGCAATTCAAAACCGAATGTGACTGATGTGTAATGCTCTCAGGACACTAACTATCGTTCAGCTGCGTGAGGCACTAACCCCAAAATCAGCAATGGACTGGTAGCTTCTTCTAGTCACAGCTGGACTTTTTGACATTCCGAGGATGTCACGGGACAGGCTTAACAAGACATTGTTAATATCACCCTTATTCGGTGAACTTGGGTTCATGGAGAAAGACAACTTCTTTACTTATACATTGGACAAAACTATTTGCAGTCATGTTAAGAGGAAGAAAGAAAGGCTCCTCATCTAAACCAAATCAGAGGCTCACAGGCCCAGCATTACTCATGAGGAGCATGACCTGTATCACGTTTACATGGACCATACCAGAAATAACATATAAGTAGTGAGGGGGGACTACTCAGCATCAAGGTGGCTGACTATTGGATATTTCATGACCTTGACCACTACAAGGACGTTGATACTTTTTACTGGTGCCAAACTGCTTAATTAGGCTACAAAACCTCTTAAATAAGGGCGCCTGGGTGGCTCAGTTGCTTAAGCACCCTACTCTTGATTTCAGCTCAGGTCTCCATCTCAGAGTTGTGACATGGAGACCCGTGTCTCATTAAGATTCTTTCCTTCTCCCTCTGCCCCTCCCCACTCGAGCTCTCTCTTAAAAAGAAAAAAAAAATCATAATAACCTCCTAAGTATCTCTAAGTAAACATAAACAATGTTCTAAGATTTTTCCTATGAAATTAAATTTAAGAAATAAAAAGAGTTTTCAAAAAAATAAATTTGGTCTTCTAGACTTTGGTTTTAATCGAGGCACCGTGTTCCTCCAAATGGAGGAAAAATGATGGGACTTCAGCATTTTCCTGGTATTCTACTTTCCAGATAGGGTGAAAGATTAGAACAAATTTGCTCCAGAGTCCTTGAAGCAAGTTACTACTAGGCGCTAGGCTAATAAATGCCTGGAGGCGATGAGGGCTTCCGTGGAGCAGCCCACGTTTTGTAACACTGATTCACAGAAACCTGATTGTCTTGATCCCTCCCTCTAGGTTCAAAAGCCCCAGAAATCATCATCTAGCTCAGCAAAGCACACCATCAACAATCCTACTTCTAGAAAGCAAAGATTGAAATGCCGGGCACATAACCATCAATCAGGAAGCCAAGGTAAGCAGAGAAAGGGGAAGTGGCAGAGAACACAAGCTGGGGAATTCAAATGCTACCATAGCCAGGAGTTATCTGTAAAGACAGTGAGACCTAGAGAAAGAGTGAGCCAAACCAGTAAAATAGCTTTTACCAGCCACCAACATTAATGCAGATGCGAGACCCGACCATTACCAAAGAGGGAATGAGGAAACCCACCTCTGGTAGTCAGTAATATAACAGCAGAAAGAAGCACCTTTTGAGCTCTCATTCCCGCTGCATAGGACGTGGCTAGCTGGCCCTCAGCTCAAGCACATCAATTAACTTCTTGATTTCCAAATCACTAAGATAAGGTGAAAGCGGCTGATATTTCAAAAGAAATTCAATGATATGAAAGCCTACAGACCCTACTTTGTTTACTGAGTCTTGGTTTGTTGTTTTTTTGTTTTGTTTTGTTTTAAGAAAGATGTGAAATGCCAAAACAAAGAAAAGGACAAATCCATCTTTCTGGTTCACATCTTCAACCTTTTCCTCCTCCTCTTCCTCCTTCCCCTCCCCCGCTCTTCCCCCTCCCCCCCTTCATCCAAACCCAAACACTAACAGCTCTTTTCTCCAAAGAGCTCAGCCTGTTGGAAAGAAAGTTTGGGCACTATCCATGCAGGTAAGAAGTAATCAGGATGACAAGGTGGGGAAAAAAGAACAGCAGCAAGTCAGAGTCCCATTGGCTTCTGCCCGTCCTGACTGGCAAAAGCAGAAAGCAAAGCCTCAAACCAGTTCTCTGACAGGGCCCAACGCCTCTGCAGCACCCCCCGTGTAATTACACACTTGAGTGACTGGACTCTGAAGAAAATTGAAGGCCTGAGCTCCGAACAGCTGCCATTTTCTCTCTCCATCACACCAGCGTGATTACTTGAGAAATGAACAGCCCCGGCTCAAAGCTACTCCAGAATTCTCAGAGGAAATATGGCTCCGTGTTCCAATAATGAGATTCTTAAGGCAAGCGTTACTTACAATCACTCCGCAAAAGGAGCGAGCTGAGCCCCTATATCTTACAAATTAGAATTTAAGAAACCCAGCGACAGTCTTGGATGATCATTACTCTTCTGCTGCTCCAAGGATTCTGGGCTTTGGTCTATTTTTAGTGCAGAAAACTGTTAAGTCCTTAAAAAGGTAATCATAATAAAACAAAAACTCACCATCATTAGCTCCCTAAAAAGGCAAATACACCCCATTTTAGGTCCAAACTCAGAGATTCTTCCACTCCCTCCTCATTACCCTTTTTTGCTAGGAAGTCCTGTTTTGTTTTGTTTTTTTAAAGATTTTATTTATTTATTTGACAGAGAGAGAGCGAGATCACAAGCAGGCAGAGAGGCAGGCAGAGGGAGAGGGGGAAGCAGGCTCCCCGCTGAGCAGAGAGCCCGATGCGGGGCTCGATCCCAGGACCCTCAGATCATGACCTGAGCTGAAGGCAGAGGCCTTAACCCACTGAGCCACCCAGGCGCCCAGGAAGTCCTATTTTATCCAAATGAGAATTAGCAATCCTTGTATTGGAAAACAAAACAAAACAAAAACAACAACAACTAACTGGTCAGAGATTTCTTTCTTCTTTTGATTGAGGAAAAAAAAAATCAGCAAATTGCCGAAGATAATAGCACTTCTTTGCCAAAACCTGTCACTTGGAGAAGTCGAAATATTACATAGTGCTGACATTTATTTATTTTTTTTCCAAATGCATCTTCTGATTTCCCCACCATCTACCATTCTAGGGTAGCAAAAGTAATGAATTCTCCCTGTAATTACATGTTTTCAAAAGTGGCTATTCTAAAAAAATGTTATTATATCCTTGAGAGTTAACCAGCTAGGCAGATATGAAGTTGTGGCGCTGCTCTTAACCAGAAACATGAGCTAGATAGTTTCCCTTTATTCTGAACTATGAAATAAAAAACAGCAGCGACGATTTATAGGGTTGTGGTTTTTTTTCCCCTCTGAGAAGAAATGATGGAAGCAAGGTACCAAGAATTCCACAAAGGGACAAGAGAGGAAATTCTAGGAGTGAAAGGTACTTTGGTCCCCCAAAAAGACGAACAGTCAGTAGCCAAGCAGTTGTTGGGGTAGGGACTCTAAGAATCGTCCTATTGTTCTCAGATTCCTAGAACTAACTCAACTGGAAAACTCTAGGAATGAAGGACTTACAAATCATCTTTAAAAATCCTTACATCCAAAGTCCACAAAACTTCTACCTTTAAAAATCCTTACGTCCAAAGTCCACAAAACTTCTACCTACCGGTCAAATGTACATTGATTCTAATCACATTTACTAGTCTCACTTCTATTTCCCATTTTCTGCTAATTCTCGTATTACAAGGCTAGGGGGACAAAAGCACGTATCCACTACCCGGACAAGAATCTGAGCTTAGAGTTCCACGTAAGTAAAAGAGAAAGGGACTCAAAGAAGATGCAGAATAAATTTAAATTTTGGGGTGGGAGCAGCAATACTGAAATTCTAACACTGCATTTTGTTCTTAAGTTTGGGGACATAAGAGCCCTTGCCGATACTCATGGAACAAACAAGAGTTATCATGACCAAGTACACTGGCTAGATAAGAGTACATTTTAAAGCTACTGTCATGAGTGACTGCAGGAATGGGGAAGCACAGGGCATCTCTAGGCAGAGTCAAGAAGAGATGGGAGTTCCTATGCATGACTGCATACACAATAGCCAGAACAATCCTTTCCTGACCGGGGGAGGCTCCTTCAGGTCAGGGACAGAGGGGGAGGGTGAGAAACAGTTCACCTACAACTCAAGCACCACTCATCCCCCAATTACAAAAGACAAGGAGCTTTTCCTCTGACCACAGAACCTCAGAAGGAGAAATGCTTTCTTCGCATCAACCATCCTTACAGGTTCTGAAAAATGGTACTCACAATAAGCATTGTGACCAGAAGATTCTTCTTGGTGACTTGAGCGTGAGAGAAGATATAGTTCAGTACTGTGTTCATGTCACTCTTGTTCTCTTCTCGAAGGGCGAACACACATTTGTCATAGTGACCTGCAAGCAGCAAAAAGAACGGTCCTCATCCATTGGGTTCATGTTCACAGTTATCTGCGATTTGTTTTTTTGTACAGGATTCACCTGCTAAGCAGTGAGAAGAAACATCTTAAGAATTTTCTTGGATGAATTTGTACAGAATTGGCAGTGAGGTTTAGTCAAAGAAATGCTGGACTAGGAGTCTAGTAATCTGGTCTAAGGGGCTCAAAGCCTAGCTCTGTTACCAATTTCCTTTGTGCTTCTTGGCAAATCGCTTTACCTCTCTGAGCCTCATTTTCATCCCCCTCCCTCAAAAAAGGGTGGAGGGAGAGGATGTCTTAGAGACTGGGTGGTTGGTGATAATTCCAACCCCCCATCCTCACTCTTAACTCTCTCATTTAGCTTCCTGGAATGATTTCCTTGGCAGAGAGGGTTCTGCTGCTTAAAAAGAAATGTCAATACCATTAAGCTTGATGATCTTTAAAGTTGGCCCCCTGCTTGAGTTTCTGGTTTCATGTTCGACTCACCGAAAATGTTTCACCCTACCTATAAGGAACAGTTTTAGCTCAAAAATAAAACCACACTAACTTGCCAGTATCTACAAGAGGGACGGCTGCTACCTCTGAAATCAACATTTTGCCCTGTAAATCCATGAAATAGCTAAGCAATGCCTAGGCTTCCGAATCCAAACTAAGGCAGAGATCAAGGAGAATCTTGCATTAAGTCAAAAGGTCTGTAGGGAGAGTATGGTTATGCATATTTTCACTGGCCCTTCATAAGGCCACCAAGGCAGGTTAGTTCCAAGGAAAGCCAGGCTTTGCAACAGAAGCATAAGCTTCAAGTTTACTGTAGTGATATCTACTGTGGGCTACAATATTTAAGAGCTGACAATTTCATACAAGACCCATTGAGAACTATATAGAGGCTATTTAAGAACTGGTTGTCCTATACAAATTCATGCTTTTCCCAACCAAGACAGTTTTGAAGAGACAACAGAAATATATCTTGGTAAAGGGAATTACTAGGTCCAGGATAAAGAAAAAGACTATTTACCCAGCGAAAAGATAGCAGAGACCCTAAGCAGAAAGAAAGCAATGATACCAACTGTTTCCTTTTTAAAAATTTTTATTGTGAAATATATATGCAGAAGAATACCCAGGTAACTACCATCTGTCTTAGAACATTTTTAATGATCTTTGAAGGATCCTATATGTTCCCCTCAGAAACAACTGCTAAGCTGAATTTTACGTTACTCATTCTTTGGCTTTTCTTTACATTTATTCCATTTCAATGTTACGTTCTTGAAATTCATCCTTTTGTTCACATGTGCAACTTGGTTCATCTACTTTCACTGTATAGTAATCCACTGTAGGAATATAATTCAATTATCTATCTACTTGTGTGTCTTCTAATTGTTTCCTGTCTTTTCTATTATGAACAATGCTACCATGAGTAGGCCTTATATGTAAGAGTTTCTCTAGGATCTTATTATGTAAGAGTAAAATTGCTTGCTAGGTTCAGGAATATTTTTTTTAAGGTTTTTTTATTTTTTTAAAGATTTTATTTATTTGACAGAGAGAAACACGGCGAGAGAGGGAACACAAGCAGAGGGAGTGGTAGCGGGAGAAGCAGGCTTCCCGCCGAGCAGGGAGCCCGATGCGGGGCTCGATCCCAGGACTCTGGGATCATGACCTGAGCCGAAGGCAGACGCCCAACGACTGAGCCACCCAGGCGCCCCTTTTTTTAAGATTTTATTTATTTATTTGACAGAGAGAGAAAATCAGAGAGCATAAGCTGAGGGAATGGCAGAGGGAGAGGGAGAAGCAGGCTCTGCAACAAACAGGGAGCCTGATGAGGGGTCTCAATCCCAGGACCCTGGGATCATGACCTGAACTGAAGGCAGATGCTTAACCATCTGAGCCAACCAGGCGCCCAGTTGAAGAGTATTTTAAAAAGTTCAACTCTATTAGGTTCTGACAAACTTTTCCACAGTGGCTTGCACTTTGGAAATTTGCACTGTCACTTACATAAGCCATGGAAGATAATCTGACATTTTAATTTTTGCCAGACTCATTTATTCTCACATTTCTCTAATTACTAACGAGCTTGAACATCTTTTCATAAATTTGTGGATCATTTGTATTCTCCTTTTTTGTGAATTATCTTTTGCCCATTGTTCTATGAGGTTGTCTTTTACTTATTTACTAACACCCTTTGTTAGGCGCAGGTTTTGTAAATACCTTCTCCCACCTTGTGACTTATGTTTTTAGTCTCTTTTGGGGATCTTTTCATGAACAGAAGCTCTTAAGTGGGGTCAAATTAGTCAACATTTTCCTGGATAGTTTGCACTTTGTGTGCCTTCTATGACAAAATCTTCCCTACCTTGAGGTCATAAAGCTACTCTAAAAATTTAGTAGTTTTGCCTTTATAGAACATGTTTAAGTCTTTAATTCATCTGGAATTGATTTCTGTGAATATGGTTTAAGGTAGGGATTCAATTTCTTTTTTGGTTTTGTAAACAAATAAGCCATTGTAATAGTGTATCATTTACTGAAAAGTCTATCCTTTGCTTATGATCTATGCCTGTTGTGTTACAATGTAAATTTTCATATATGTGTGAACCTGTCTCTAGGCTATTATGTCCCATTGGTCTATTAATCCGTTCCTACACTAGTATCACAATCTCTTCATTCATATGGGTTTATATTAAATCTCGACATTTGACTGGACAAATCCACCCACTTTGTATTTCTTTAGAAGTATCCTGGTCAGCGTCAGACTTATTTTTCATGTAAATTTTAGAATCAGCTTGACAAATTCCATGGAAATTCCCTACTAGGATTTTTACTGGAACATCAATGAATCTATAGATGAATTCAGGGAGAATCAATACTTTGCAAAGTATATATTCCAATCTAAGATGGTGATATTTATTTAGATCTTTTTTATTGTTTACTCATTATAATTTTCTTCAAAAGAGGCTTTTTGTTAGACTTACTCCTTAGTATTTCATATTTTGAGTTGCTATTTTAAATGGCCTATTTTTCTAAACTGCTTTTCTAAACAACTGTTGTACTATAAAGATATACAAAATTCAAATGTATATTGGATTTTATATATTGACTTTTGCATTCAACAACCTTGTTAGACTTTAATTCTAATAATAAATATGTGAATATTTTGAGGTTTTTCAGGAAGACATCATATCGAATAGTGGCAGATATATTTCCTTACTCCTTTCTAGTGCTCATACCTTTTAATGCTTTTTATCTTACTCCACCAGCTCAGACATTCAGTATCATGCTGAATAGCAATGAGAGCAGGTGCCCTTGTCTTATTCCTATCTTAAAGAGAATGCTCTCAACAATGCTTTCAATTTTACCATTACGCATGAAGTTTCCTATGGATTTTTTTCTGGGAGAACTTTACATGTTTAAAGAAGTTCCATTTTATTCATCATTTACCAAGAGTTTATTTATCATGAATGAATATTAAATTCTGTCAAATGTTCCCCCCACCATATCTTTAGATGACCATGGTTCTTTCTCTTTGAATCTGCTAGATGATAAATTACAGTAGTTGGTCTTTCCAATATTAATCAAGCTTGCATTAGTGGGATAAAGACATTTTGGTTGTGATGTATTACTTTATGCACTGCTGGCTTTAGTTTGCTAATTTCTACTTGAGTATTTTTGCTGGGTATGAGTGGCACAGCCACCCTTTCAAAGATGCAAAAGAAAGCAAAACCTGTAAGAAAACATTAAGTAGTATTTCAAATTCTATGATGTTTCACTGCCACCTTGTGGCAGGAAGCAGTATCAGCAGTAAGCCTCTTTAAAAATCCCAGCTAGAGGTGTTTCACATTTAGAGACTTCATACATCATTTAATGAAGCTCTTCAGAGAAAGCCAGGGATAAATTCCACCGAAATGATACAGTGAAAAGTACTGGAAAATCTGAGCCCTTTTCAGATGACTGTGGCTCAGTCTGTGGATTAGCTGCCAAGAGGCAAGCTCTTCAGATAGAGTTTTTCAATTTCGGCCTGGTCATGACTCAACCAACTCTCACTAAACAAGGTCAAGAAGACATCAACAGGGAATACTAATCTCTACTAGAAAAATTATCTCCGCTCTTTCGCAGAAGCACACCGGAGTCACAATCTCATCGAGCTGTGTTTTGTTGTCCTTTCTTGGGCACTAGTGGGATATGGAGGTTTAGGTTTTAAGGAAGGGGTGACGGGAGGAAGAGTTTGTACATGGCTGGATGTTAGTGACAGGAAGAAGTGGCTATGCGGACCCTCGCCAGAAACAGTCCTCCGGAAGAGGCTTACCATTCTGGAACTGGGTCTCTACTCGCAGGTACTGCCTCAGCAGGTCCATCACCACAGCCTTCATGTGGCCTCGGATGCCACTTCGGTACCTAGGCAGGTGGAAAAAGTCTCCACTGAAAAACCCGACAGGCTAGCACTATTAAATAACAGACTATTTAAATAACAAGCCCGGAGCGCAGGTTCACTTTCTAGATTTTCTACTCAACTGCTTTCCCTCTGAATTCTAGGGCAGGACAGGGGCCAGCCTAAAATCAATTAACCGCATCAACTTAAATTCTAAGCCTAAGATACCTGCTTATAGACAAGATTTTTTTTTTAATTAAAGGAGAGAGGAAAAAAGGAAGACAAAACAAACCCCCAAATACACTTGCTAGCCTAACAGCACTCTGGTTCAGTTCCACTGTTAAGTAGAAATGATCACTACGTTCCTAAAATGGCTAAGGGCTATCTGAAAAATTTATGAGCATCTCAAAGTTGAAAATGTTCCGTCAATGTTCCTTCAGTCCAATAGTTGGCTCCATAAGCTAAGGAGAATGAATGTCATAGTTGACCCTATGCCAGAAGAAAAATTGGGAGTTTCATCAAAATTGCAAGGAAAAAGAAAGCAATGAAATTTCTGTCCCTTAACAGTCAACAGAAAGATGCAGACTAGAAAGAAATCATCAGAAATATTTTAGCTTGCAATTCTAAGATGCTTAGAAGATATAAGGTATTTTCAAAGATACAATAGCTTTCTAATTTCTCTAGCCAAACCTGAGGTAAATCTCTTGGTGACCACTTAGAAAAAAGGGATCTTTCTTCTGGAGTTACATGTAACTACCTCTGTACCAGCTGGACAATGCTCTGGGTGTTCATGAAGAAGACTTCCCGCTCAGATTTCCGGTTCAATGTAGCTGCATGGCTATCTAGGATGTTGGCAATCTAAAGCGGAAGAAACAGAAAAAAATGAACCCAACCCAACAAAGGGACCCAAAGTATTAGCCTGTGAAGCATCGCCACTAGTAATCTCAATTGTAACAGATCACTTCTGTCTTTCACATGTTGGGAGCAGCTGGAGGTTACTGGGCATATTTTAGAGGCTCGTGTTAAATGAGTAACTTTTTCTTTTCACCCATTCCCAAATGAACTAATGAGTGTATCACAAAAGCTACGACCCTACCAGAGGCCCTTGACAGGCAGGATATGCTTATGGTCACAGTCCAGACTTTATTCCCTACTTGCCTAGCTTAACTCCCTACATGTAAATTAGCTTCACAGGCAAAGGATAATGAGTATGCTGCCGGGGTAGTAAGGAAGTCGTTGCTAATAAAACTACAAATATCCCTCTACTTAACCTTCATAAAATTCCTCTAATTAGGGCACAGGCCCAAGAATAAACTTCTATGAAGTACATGGCCAAAAGGTTTTCCTCATAACCACAAATACTATACATTTTACATATATTGGGCTTACATCCTGAGACACTTTTGTGAAGGGCAAAGCACTCAAGACTGCAAAAGCACAAGATTCAGAGAGAGGATCCAACCAGGAAGGAATCCTATAACATGAACTCCAGAATTGGTGGCTAGTAGAGAATGACAGTGTCACTCTATAAATACCTGCTGGCTGGGAAACTGACAGAGGACTGATGTGATGTTGCTAGCGTACTGAGCCATTTCCTTCTTGATGGACTTCTCCACATTGGGGGGAATACGGCCAGAGACACTGGTCATGATATCTTGCAATTCTAGGAGAGGCAAGGAGGGATCTCTGAGGGTCTTCATCAACCGCTCTACCCAGTCTTTCACCTGAGAAGAAAATAATAAAATAAGATCCAGACAAACCTAACACAATCCCCAAAATAAAGTGACATATCTGAATTCAGTACCATACAGTATTTACTGTGAAACTGTAATATAGGCATCTAACACACTGCTCTTGTTCTCTGGTTTAAATCCCAATTAAATGTGAAGTCAGTAACACAGACAAGAAGTAAGGATTTAAAGACTTCAAATCCAATAAATCAAGGTCTCAGGCCAAACAGCTTTCTTTCCCTCCCTCTAAAGAAATCCTCATGTGATTTTTAAACCATCTCGGAGAACAGGTACCCTATTTGTACATCCTTTCCCTCAAGAGAAGTGATTCATACCCTGCTGCTAAAAAAAGGATCTGGAAGGCAATATCCATTCATTACGTTGACCAGATTATCCAGGACATAATGGAACACTCGATGGAGCTTCTCGCCTCTGAGGGCTGTGCTCTGGATCCGTGGCAGACTACCCGTGTGAAGCTCAGCCTGTCAATGCCAATGAGAGATCAAGTCATCCACTACCTTCTATCCCGGTTAACACACACCACTGCAACTTAGCTTCATCATTCAAAACCAAGACATCCCTTTATCAAACGCAGCCATAAGGGGAGAAGTCAATGGAGGAAGCGTCACGAGGAAATCACAGAATCTTAGTTTTAATCTATGATTCATACTAAGGAATGTAGGAATCACGGGAATCACAGAATCTAGTAATTCTTGCCAAGTCTAATTCCATAACACTATCGGCACAAATACAAGGCAGGAGATCAGAGAGAAAGAAGCATAAGAAGAGCTTAAGAAAACTAAGCACTGAAATCATCGGCCGCTCCAAGCTACCCCTGCCATGTAATCAGCTCTTCGAGAGCAAAATTAAAAGTACTTTCTTACTCACCTGTTGGACCTTGCTGGGGTTGTCCAACTGCATTTTGGCTATTACGCAGCCAGGGTCAAGAGCTGCTCCAGGCCGTTTGACATAATGGATACAGCCAGACTCTGCAGCTGTTAAGGTCATTACCATCTTCATCACCTATAATGAAAAAAATAAAAGTAGAGTTTACCCTCTCTTTACACAGATGTATGATTTAAAGAGGCTAGTTTTTCCCTCAGCATCTAAGTCACACTATCTTTAATTCGATCCAGAAAAATGAGAAACCTGAAACCTCCAAGAGCATACGGGAAAGGCAATTAGAAAATCTCTCAGGACCTAGCTTAAGGGATTAAGGACAGCTATTGACATTTCCTGTTTCTAATGTTTAAACTGATTTTGCCATAGCTTGTGTTTTACTTGTTTTATTCTTAGGACTGGTTAATGATTTAGCCTCCTCATACCCATGGATTTAGGTGCTCGGACTGTCTAGCTGAGATTCCCACACAGAAACCTGAGGGTCATTCTTTACTCCTCTTTCTTCCTTACTCACCAATTACCAAGGCCAGCCAAGTACCTCTTCTAAACCTCTCTCCGAAATCTTCCTCTCTTGCCATCTCTTTGGTTTAGGCCCTCACCATGTCTGGCCTAGACCTCCCAGCAGAATACCCTACCTGCTATACATCTTCAGTGAGGTCACTAAATGCAATCATTCCAGAGTCCAAATCCCACTGTATCACTCTTCTGTATAAAACCCTTCAGGGACTCCTCACTGCCTCCAAGACATCTTAGCATGTCTCATAAGATCCTTCGTGACCTCAAGTTCTTATTACTTATGTAGCGTTTTTACTTGCCACTGCCCATTTAATCTTAGTCCACTCTCAAGCAGTAAAATATGTACTTGCAGTTCCCTAAATAGACTATACTCTTTTCTGTGCCTTTGTACACTTCCCTTTACACATTCACCATGCTCTTCTTCACCTGGTACCTTACTATCTATCTTTCAAAAGTAAGATCGAAGTCCTCTCTCTTTCAGGAAGTCCTCCCCTACTTCCCATCACATAAACCAGCCGCACTCCAATCTGGGTTAAGCGGCCCCCTGCACTCTGTGCTCAGTTCTCTCAGAACTCCTATTTCATTACTTGTCTATTCTGTGGCTCCACTCCACCTATTGTATTTTTTTTTCTGTATAACCTGCACTTAGCATGATTCCTGACAGTAAGTGCCATTGCTTAGTATCTGTCTTTGGAGGAAGAGATTCCTCATCTATCACAGAAAAACTGTGAGCGTCCTATTTATTTTTAAAGTTGTATTCGTAAGCCACTTAAACCAACTAATGCTTTTTACTTCTTTACTTTCTTTTCTGTTACCCTTCAGTCTTAGTCCATCCCAGCAGACAGTCTTCCTAGTTTCCCTCCCACACCCTGAGAGTCCCGTGTGCACCCTGACCTCAATCTCAGCATAGCACTGGCCAGCAAACACATGGCCTCCGTCCTCCACAATGTACTGGATTAACTTCCCAGCAGAAGGGGAGCGCAACACGGAAGGGTCATTTTCCTTCTCAAACACACAGGTCTTATTGCCGATTGTGATGCGATACCTAGGAGATAAGTAGGAGTATGTAAGCCAATAAAGCACCTTGGGTTGTAAAAGAGAATGACAGAATGATGTCAATCTTAAACAACAGAAAAACACAACACACACACAGAGGCCAAAACTGGAAACTTTATCTATACACACATGGCCACACAGAACACTCATTCTATCTTTGCTGACAATGCAAATAACCAAAACTTCCTTCGAAATGAGTCAGATTAAATACAGTACATCATCCATATGACCATTAAAAAGAATAGACACCTTTACTTAAAAAAAACAAACGTGAAGATGATGATGATGATATAATAGCTAACATTTCTTGAACTCTTACTCTGTCCCAGCCAATGTTCTAAGCACTTTACACATGTTAAAACATTTCACTTACACAACACTGAATGACTGGGGCCGAACAGGCTATCGTCTATGTTAAAGGAAAAAAATAAAGCGCAGAACAATATCCAAAGGTTTCTATTTGTGAATGTATTCACAAGAAAAACACAGTGTGTACATATAAATTATACATATAAAACTTCTGCAAAAATAAACTTAACGGTAGTTGCTTAAAGAGAAGGGAACTTATTTTTCATTGTTGACTCACATTGGAGTGGCAGAGAAACAATCAATGTTTTTAACTGTAAACACTTTTGTATTCCTATACATGTTCTATTCTTTTTATTTAAAAAAGAATACCCAAAAAGACCTTGAAGAAGCCCCAGAGCTAGTAACTACCGAGAGGGAAGGTTGCCACAATGACCAGCAAATGGCCTGCACACAGCCCCTTACCTATCCACTTCCTCCTTCATGTATGTGGTGTAACTGCTGCCGTCATAGGACAGGAGCAGCCCTCCGTCGCTCAGCCGATGCACATCTACTTCTACGCATGAACCATTCATGATCACCACATAGGAGTTGGGGGACTGCCGCGTCACCTGCAGGGAATGAGAACCAGAAGGGATAAGTCAGTGTGTCCCTTCTAGGTGGAGCCCCAGAAAAAAAAAATGTCAGTACCTCAAAAATATAGGTAAGAAAGATCTCTCAGAGAAGAAGGTGCTCCTAGCATCAGTGTCTGGGGAAAGAGCTCAGTCCTGCTGCAAGCTAGCAGGGCAACCTTAGATGCTTTCTCCTAGTCTGGTTGTTCTCTGACTCCTATGTCACATTAAAGAACACTAAAATATTTTCATAGAAACATCAAATACTGCTTTAGGGTACTGATACAAATAATGACTGTAATTTCACTAATACCCTGCCCTGCAGTAAACCAAACATTTCCCTCATCCCTTGACCTAAAGAAAGCAAGCTAACAAAGAAAGACAAAAAGGTGTAGTTTTCAGTGGGGTTCAGCATACCTTAAGTACATATTTGACTCCCCCATAGATCAGTTCAACATCAACTGTATTCAGAAGTGTATGTGCAGGAAGGACTTGGCCCCTGAAAGAACAACAACGTAGTCACATTTACTTCTAGAAAGTTCTAGAAGTTTGTCAGGAAATCTCAAAGGTTATTAATGGTAAGATTTCCTGGAATATTAAGACTGGAAACAACCTAAAGGACCATAAGTAAGGGACTGATACATGAATTATGAAAAGGCCCTATAAAGAAATATTATACAGTCATTAAAAAGAAAGCAGAAGGCTTAAATATGTATATATTTTTTAGTTTATTTATTGATAATCTCTATACCCAATATGGGGATTGAACTCATGACGCCAAGATTAAGAGTTGCATGGTCTTAAAAAAAAAAAAAAAAAAAAAGAGTTGCATGGTCTACTGACTGAGCCAGCCAGGCACCCAGAAAGATAGAGGCTTTTACGTACTAATACAAACTACTCTCCAAAATATACTGTTAGGTGAAAAAAAGCAAGTGAAATTGTGAACAGTTTCAGAGTATGCTACCACTTGTGTTTTTAAAGAATAACGGGTGGGAAGAAATAAATATTACATGTATATGCTTATATAAATTTATAATGTCTGGAAGGTTACAGAAGAAACTGGTAACATGGGTTGACACAGTGAAAAAACTAGGTGGTTGAAGAACAGAGGTAAGAAGGTAATTTCCCCTATCTAGCTTTTTGTGCCTTTTGAACTTTGACCCATGTGAATATGTTACTTGTTATTAAAAATAAATAAAATTAAACTTAAAAAAAAAAAGAAGAGAGAAATGCCCCAGTAAAATCAACCCCCATCTACTGCTATCAACTGGGACTTCATTTGGAGTAGTAAAAGGAAAAAATAAAAGGCAATAGGCCATGGCTGGGCTCAAGGGAAAGAGAAGGCCATTGCCTAGGAGGGAAACATTATCAAGAAAGACTTGTGACAAGACAAAGAAGGAGTGAGTGATAAAGCAAGTGAGGTAAGATGTTAATAACTGGTGAATCTGGGTGAAGAATATATAGAAGTTGTTTGTACTATTCATGTGACTCTTCTTTAATACAGATTATTTCAAAATACAAGTTTTAAAAATAAATAAAAACATCAAAAAGGTGGAGGGAAGCTTGCAGAGGAGATTACGTGTGACACATACGTACACTAGCAGGAAAGCCATTTAACTAGATTAGAGATTACGTGGTGAGGAACAGATGTGAGTAAAAGTGGACTGGTAAAAAAGGGGCCAAAGTACATAGGGAGTTGAAAGTCACACTGAGGGATTTAGATTCAATACACAGGGTAATGTGAGCTGCTAAAGGTTTTAGTGCATGAAAGCAACATAATGAAAGATATTTATCGTAAGACTTGAATAACTGTGCAATCTCAGTTCAATTTTTAAAATTTTGTTTCTCCCTTGTCAGATACCTTAAAAGAAAGCTGATCTAAGTCTAACAACACAGAAGGAAATAAAGTGCCTGTGATTAAGGTGCTTTAAAATGATTAGCCCCTTGGACCATTCCTCCAGGGACTCAAAGGCAGAGCTTAGTCTCTAGAACCAGAGTTAGAAATTAGTTTAGCCCCATATAGTCTGATCCTCTAGTTGCAAGATCCATGAGGTCAGCCCGAATATCAGCCGCAATTATGAATTTCTGACAGGTGTTACAGGTAATATATGAAATAATCAGGGTTTGATTCTAGAGAGAAACACTAGATTTTCATCTCCAGGGTGGGTTTGGAGAGATTTAATTAATGCTTGTACAGGAGAGAATGCTTATTACAGCTGGATTCGTTTTTAAAAAGCAACCCACCCTGGGGCACCTGGATGGCTCAGTCAGCTAAGCGCCTGACTCTTGGTTTCGGTTCAGGTTATGATCTCAGGGTCATGAGATCGAGCCCCAAGATGGGCTCTGTACTCAGCAGGAGTCTGCTTGAGATTCTCTCCCCCTCTCTCTCTCTCTGTTCCCTCCAACCCCACTTGCTCTCTCTCTCACAAAAATACATCTTTAAAAAAACAAAACAAAACCTCCTGCATCTTTTCTCTCCCCCACCTCCAAGATCACTGAGTAGCACTCAGCAGCACTCACAAGCTGCCAGGAACAGAGAGAAGAATAAATGGATCTTTGAACCAGGACTGCTGGTTAACATGCCCATGAGAAACAAAGCCTACCTTTCTAAGGAGTGAAGGAAGTTAGAGATGCTATTCCGTAGGCTCACATCTGCCACGTGGAGAGCCCCACATACAACTCCCAGCATGGTGTCAGGTCGCTCTGCCTGAAAGAAAGAAAAAGAAGGCAGATCAAAAGCATGGTCACTTAGATCCATGGCTCCTCAATTTAAATCAGGTCCAAATTTGCTCTAAAGCAGTAGCTAGCATTAAGAACCTCTATCCTTACCACTCAACTGATATTTGAGATAAAAACACATTTACTTTTAGAAATTGAATAGAAGCAAGGGTGGTTGGTGCCATAGTCAGTTAGGTGTCTGACTCTTCACGTTAGCTGAGGCGGTGAGCTCAGGGTCTTGAGATTGAGCCCCACATTGGGCTCCATGCTCAGTCTGGAGTCCACTTGATATTCTCTTTCCCTCTCCCCGCCCCTCCCACTTGTGCTCTCTCTAAAATGAATAAATCTTTTTCTTTAATTAAGATTTTATTTATTTATTTGTCAGAGAGAGAAGAGGCAGTGAGAGAGGGACCACAAGCAGGGGGAGCGAGAGAGAAAAAAGCAGGCTCCCCACTGAGCAGGGAGTCTGAAGTGGGGTTTTATCCCAAGTCCCTGGGATTATGACCCAAGCTGAAGGCAGATGCTTAACATCTGAGCCACCCAGGCGCCCCTGAATAAGTCTTAAAAAAAAAAAAGAAAAAAAGAATTTGAATAGAGGCTTCATTTGAATAGAGATGAAAAACACCTATTTCTCTATTCTCCCTAAGGATTTCCACTGAGAACCTATCAAAGAGGAGTTCAAAAACAAGATTTTGTCATAAATGAATTCAAAAAGGTACAAGGATCTGGCTAATGATAATCTCAAAGAAAAATGGTACGTAATCAAAATTCCGATCTTCAGATGATTTAGATGAATCTAATGATTTTATACGAAATCTTATTTAGAATAGCCCGGCGATTCAGAAACAAGGGGTAACTGCTGATTTAAGTGAGACCCCTCTCATTAGCACTTAGTAGACGGGTGTAAAAGTTGGGAACTCTAAAGCAGACTTAACATCAAACGAGGACAGACGTATTTCAATCCCTGGATGCCTCTCTTCAAACACACTCCAGAAAGTAATACTAGAACCCATAAAATGACCGGGTAACACAGGCACGAGGACTCTGTGCTGCTACAATTACACTGACTCCTAGATTTTTTCCAAGTAGATCAAGCATCATTTACATTAGAATCAAATACATTTTCTCCAGTGACATGGACTGATCACACCACAACCCTGTAAAAACCCAGGCCCCAAAGCTGTTTGGCAAGTGGGAAATACACACCTGTACTTTCTCTGCTATCAGTCTGTCCAGCCAGCCAGTGTCTATTCTATTCAGCTGAAAGCTTTCAGTCTCCAACAATTTGATGAGGTATTCAACTGTAGTCCGAAAGTCACCCCGAATAGATAGCTCCTTCAAAGCCACCACCATGTTTCTGGGAGAAGAAGAGAAGGAGATCTGTTTCAGCAGCAAACATTTGCATGTTTTCCAATCATTTTAAAGAATCATTTCAATCCTCTGGAGTCTTAGGAGGGACAAAGGAGGGTGCAATTGCAAGCGTGCTCATTCATGTGCATCCCAGACAGGAGAGTCTGTAAGTCAGTAAATTTAGGAGTCCTGATTGATATTAGCATAAAAGCATCAGCAGATCACAGATATTCCATTATGCAGAACACAGAACAAATTATGTGCAAACCACCCTCAGTTTTCACTTACTAGGTTTCCATCATTCCTGGCTATCTAGGATTAGGATATAATTCTCCCCTCCTTACACGTTATTTTACTAAAGTATATTTTACATACTATAAGATATATTTAAGTATACTGTTCAATACATTTTGACAAATGCTAATACCTTAATTAGGCTCCCAGACAATGAGGCAACTGGTTGGGTACAGTCAGGTATCAGCCTGACCTTGCATGTGAGAGTGTTTTTATAAGCTGCATCTTAAACATCTATGGAAGGAACTGCTCATTACTTTTATTATTTCCCAATTCAGTGTAAAATGATCTAATTTTAACAAAATTTCAAAAACTGTGAGTTTTGGGGTGCCTGGGTGGCTCAGTCGTTAACCGTCTGCCTTTGGCCCAGGTCATGATCCCAGGGTCCTGGGATTGAGCCCCACATCGGGCTCTCTGCTCAGCAGGGAGCCTGCTTCTCCCGCTACCATTCCCTCTGCTTGTGTTCCCTCTCTCGCTGTGTTTCTATCAAATAAATAAAATCTTTAAAAAAAAAAAAAACTGAGTTTTTTCCTGTATATTTCTGCCCAGTGTCTATCTTGCACAGGATAGGTCCTTACTTCCACAAATATTTAATTAGGCACCTCACACACTCAAGGCACATATTAGATTCATAAGGGAAAGAGAATATAGGTACAATAACTGCTTTCAAAATGTATGGCAGAATATCATAAATGCCAGTGGAGATATAAGCAAGGTGCTGGAGTAGTTTTAGGAAAGGAGAAAATCCATCTCCCATGGTTTCACGAAGAATGTGGACTCAGACGTTATAGGACATCCCACCTATACTCTGGATAAAAGTATAGGTGGGATTATGACTATGATAGGAACATCATTCCAGTGGTCCAGGCATTTTCTCAGCCTAGAACATTACTCTGTTTCTTACCTCCATCTCCTTCTCCACACCCTCTCGGCCTGGCTTATTCCTACACGCTTCTCAGCTGTCAGTCCAGATGTCACTTCCTTCTGAGAAACCATCCCTGCCCCCCTCTAGACTGAGTCGGCTGAGTCAGCTAAATGCTCCTATAACACACTGATGTAATCCCGCTATCATAAACAACATTTGCTACATTGAGTTTTGTCACTTATTGCTTGTCTTCCTGTGGACTATAACACTCCATTAAGACAGATACTTTATCTGAGTCGTCATTATATTGCCATCACCAACAGACATTCAAAAAATACCTGATGAATGTAGTGGATGAAAGAATGGACAGAGGAAATGGCAAGAACAAATGGAAAGAGGGACAAAAACACGGAACATTATGATCGAAGCAGAAGATATGAGGACAGGAACCAGTGGCAAAGCCATTTATTGAACAAATATTGACTGAACACATACTATGTTCAGGGGAAACAGCAGCAACAAAGCAGACACAGTCCTGTTCTCATAGTATCTGGATTACCATCAATGGGAAATAATGCTGAAAATGGAGATTGAGGCTACTATGGAGGATAAGAATATGAACACCAAGCTGAAGAATATAGAGCTAATGTTATACAGAGAGGAGAAACAAACTGGGGTGAAGAATGAACTTCTAGCATGCTCTCAAGAAGCAAGCTTATTACAGAGACCATGTATGTATTTTTTAAAGATTTTATTTACTTATTCACCATCTGAATAGAGAAAAGAGAGAGAGAGAGAGAGAGAATGAGCATTTAAGTGTGTGCAAGGGTGCAAGTGTGGGGAAGGGAGAATGGGGTTGGGAGAGAGGAATTTCAAGCAGACTCCCCACCCAGCACAGTGCATGACGTGGGGCTCAATCCCAGGACCCTGACATCATGACCTCAGCTGAAGCCAAGAGTCAACTGAGCCACCCAGGCACCCCTGAGACCATATTTTTAATATGTTAAAAGTTAACCCAGTTAGCTTCACACTGTAGAGGAATGTGCAGATCAGGTCAGAAGGTGAGGAGCAAGGCTTCTGAACCAGATTAGAGGACATGGCCCGTAGAAAATACGCAGCGGTCTCCTTAATTAGGACTGTACACCTAAATATCAACAGAGGCCCCTCTGGGAATGGAAATGAGTGAGGCAGAAGGGTGGGGGCTCGATGAATGAGAGAGTTCATGTTTCCTCTAAAAGCAGGAGCCATACAAACAGCTTCAATTAACTTTTGCCAAGTGGAAGATAAAACCAGTGTTGTCATTATCATCCCATTTTTAAGAGAAGGCAGAAATCCATATATCTATTTCAATCTCCCAATTTTTAAATACTGGCAATTTTTTGAAAATTAACACTCTGCAAGGCAATCAAAACACATCTGTGGCTGTGACTAGTCAGAAAGCCACCAATTTGTAAGCTCTAGTGTAAGCTTTCTTCACTTTGGCAAAGCAGGATATGGCTGCAAAAGAAAAGGGCAGCTTTAAAGCAGATGGTTTTTCTGGTAGTACAGCTTTAATTCTGAAAAACTTACTTTCAGTTTTGAATAAATGGGAAGAACGAAAGAGAACAAAACAGAAAAATTAAGAGTTCCCTACTTCTAAATAAGTTATTAAAAGCCAACATTATTAATAAATAGCTATTGATTACACAGTCTATGTGTTCAGTCTAAAGGTCAGTTTAAAGATCAAAGAAATGCTTGGTATAAGGAAACAGACAATTATGGGATGCCTGGGTGGCTCAATCGGTTAAGCGTCTGCCTTTGGCTCAGGTCATAATCCTGGGGTCCTGGAATTGAGTCCCACATTGGTTCCTTGTTCAGCAGGAAGACTGCTTCTCCCTCTGCCTGCCACTCCCCCTGCTTGTGCTCACTCTCTCTCTGACAAATAAATAAAATCTTAAAAAAAAAGGGAATATAAACAAAAAGTAGAAAGTACTAGTTCAATTTTTGATAGATATTCTAAAATATCTGAAGTGTAAAAGTATCTCCTAGAGCCCTACTTCTTAGGCAATCAAAATTGCTTTTAATATTTTGTTTAATTAATAAGATAAAATAAAAGTTAATATTCAATGTTTATGTTTAATAGAATATCAATAACACTATATAGCAGTTAGATGTGTACAAGCTGTATATATAGTTCATAGCACGCTGACTCTTATGTAAACAATGTGGACAGTTCCCTTATTCGTTTTCATGTAACAAGCAGTTTAACTTTATTATTTTAAATTAAGGTTGTTGGGCATTTACAGCCATACCTTTATTCTGATGACAAATAACAGATCTTATCTATGATTGTATATGGTGCCAAGCTCTTGGTCAAGAATTTACCTCCCCCTAAAAACAATATTGTTTCTATGGAAAAATATGATTTCTTTAAAGCAATCAATTTTAGGGGCGCCTGGGTGGCTCAATCGTTAAGCGTCTGCCTTCGGCTCAGGTCGTGATCCCGGGGTCCTGGGATCGAGCCCCGCATCGGGCTCTCTGCTTGGTGGGAAGCCTACTTCTCCCGCTACCATTCCCTCTGCTTGTGTTCCCTCTCTCGCTGTGTTTCTCTCTGTCAAATAAATGAAATCTTTAAAAAAAAAAAAAGCAATCAATTTTACAAATTTATCAAAAATATCTGAAATACTTGAAAAGACTCGGAATAGAAAACCATCTGCCAAACACTGCGTAATTTAACACCACACGAATGCAAATACAACTGAAGATGTATTTCTTCCAAAACATTGTCTGTATCAGTACTTCTGCAGCAGATAAATGATTCCCGTTCCCAAGCTTCCCCCTTCACTGAAGATTAACACAAATTTATTTTTTAATGCAATCAAATATTATTATACTCACGAAATTGCTTCCTCTCTGTTTTCTCCCCAGGAGAAGCAGTGACCAAACTGAGAATCAGCAAATTCATGAAGGCCCCCGGCGGCAGCGACACTGAAATAACCCCAAACGTTCTTATTGCTACGGAAATTCAGTTCCTGAACTGTTCCTGAGCTGGGCTTAAAACCCTGTTAGAGAATGAAGAGTATGAGAAACCATATTATTATATTTCTAAGGAAGAGAACATTTATATATTCATCATTTAGGCTCTGTGTTAATCACACAGGGAAGCAGAAATGATGCATAAAAATCAGAAAGGCTTGAGAGCCAACGTTCAGTGCTACAGACCCAATGAGGACTCTATAGTGACTCAAGTTGGATTAAATGGCCAACGGAGCAGTGATCACTTACTTGTCTGCTCAGATGAGATTTCTATAAATTTCCCTCTCCAAAGGAAGTCTCAAGATTATTACAGAAGCATGTCTTCAGATACCATATTGATATGAAAATTCACAAGAAAAGAAAAAAGTGTAAAACTTTCAAGTGATGGGTTACCTCATCTGGATTTTCACTGGTGATCCGAGCAGCAATAACATGGCCCCTTGGACAAGGAACGTGAGCGGAATTTTCAAAATCAATGGGAGCATCGCCCCAGGGAGATACCCCATACATCATACGAATATCCTTGATTCTATATAGAGGGATCCCCATGGCAATCTGAAAGGAAAAACATGACTCATTTTTTCATCGGTATTTTCCTTAAAATGTGGAGGCTATCAGATTACCTACAAGATTTATCATTTCAGTAGCCACCACCTAAAATGTTCTATTTCTATTGCAGCCTGTATTCTACAACAATCGAGCAAGGAGTTGTCTGTGTGTCCGCTGACATCGCTCCATTAAGGGAGCAGGATTAAAATACGTAAGGCGAGAGTCAGTGTAAGTGACTCTCCAAGAAGTTCAGTCCTCTGGCATAATTACTTCGTAATTATTCCCACAAGTAAATAATCTTTACCTGAGAAAGTAAATAATCTTTAGTACTTAATGGGAACCCAGAAGGAGCTCCCATTGTGGGCAAAGAATGTGTTGGATACAATTAATATCAAACCTCACCATTTGCCGTTCCTGCCTGCCTCCCTCCTGGGCCAAATGGAAAAAACAAGATTGACAACTAGCATTTTAAACATTACAAAAATAAACAAGTGCTGCCAGGGTCTTGCTGGGAAAAACATCCACCGCCACTTTGCTTCATTATAGAGCACGAGTAAAAAAAGGAGTAGAGGACAAAGTCTTATAATTCAAAGGACAAAGTCTTTTATAATTCAATTAATTGAATAAAGCACTTTATATAAAAAAATTCCTTTCTAAAATATGACAGTTTCTCCCAGACATGTCTGGCCTAAAAAACATGATAGTACTACTAGATCTGTACCACATCAGGAAAACCAACCCACACATCTCGGCCCACACAACACGAGATGAACGCGAGATGAGACTCCGATTGGAGGTGCTTCTCTCTCAGCAGACACCGGTTAAACCTGTTTCTCAGGCATCTCGGACATTCAGAACTCCTGCAGGCAAAATCAGGGTGATTCACCTGGAGCTGTGCTGCGGGGAGGTTGACATCAGCCACCATCTCCGTACAAGGGTGCTCCACCTGCAGCCGAGGGTTCAGTTCCAGAAAGTAGAAGCTTCCATCCTGGCTGTAGAGGTATTCCACAGTCCCAGCACTCACATAACCAACCATTTTGGCAAGTTTCACCGCACACTTAAAGAAGAAACAGAAGTCGACATAAGTATCTCAGTCTTAACCAGCTGCCGGACTGCGGTAGCCCCTCCCTCTCTCCCTGACTCAAATGTCCACCATTTGGAAGAGCCACCAAAGGGTTTCAGCCACAGAAGAGGAAATTTCACCTTCCCTGATTACTATACAAGGCCCCTGAGACATGGAGACCAAACTCGATCCAGAGCTGGGGGGAAACTGTTCCTCACTTGGGATCACAGGCAACCTCATTCTCTCAGGTGTTAAGTGTATGCAGGCCAAAAAAAAAACACACCACTGTGGCAGACTATTCAGGGTGCCCCGGTTTTTAGTATTCCTAGTAATCTTCCTAGAAAATGGCTGTCCAGCTAGAGACTAGATTTTCTAACCTCTCTTATAGCTAGTGACTCAGTTTTGACATATGTAATGTCAGCATTCGTGAGTAATATGCGTAAGCCCTGAATCAGGTTTTGGAAAGGAACGTACTCAGCCTCTATTCCTAGCTTCTCCCTTTCTGTGCACTGGAACACAGCCCCAATAGTTCAAGCCAGTTTCTACCATGCAGATGAGAACATACTAAGTAATGGCAGAACATAACAGAAAGAACCCGAATAGCAAGATGGCCTCAGGAAGCAGAACTGTCCTAACCAATCCTGGAGAGCTCACCTCAGATTATGATGGGAAGGAAAGAGAAACTTCTACCTCATCTAGGTCATTTCACTTTTTGGATCTTTTGTTAAACTGCTTAACCTATATACTAATCAATACAGAAATTACAAAATTCAGGTAGGATGCTACTATTTTAAAAAAATTAATATGGGATGCTAGCTTAACAGCAGAGTAGTGGGTGGCAAGGAATCAAATTCTGCAGACTGGAAAGAAAAGGTTGTGGCCTCATTGTTAGGCATCACAAAACATACAGCAAACTGTCCTCTACAATAACTCGGACAGCAGACAACACACCAAGTAAGCCCTTAAAAAAGTTTAGAAAAACTCAGACTGAAAAAAGCCACTGCTTTTGTACCCCAAAACCAAGTTAGATTCTGACGCTGAAGCAACCCAGTATCAAAGATCCACTCATAGAGGAAAACTTAATGTATCTAAAAATCTTGGGAGTGTGGTTACTCCTATCTGAAGCTGGCTGGAAGCAAATAATCCAGAAACTTAACTAAGTTTTGAAGGAACTATATTTCTAAACATACCACAAACCTGGCCTTGAAAAGCCTGTGACTGATAACTGGAATAATATTTGTGGCCCAACTCTTGCAGCAGCTCAGCCAAAGAAGGCATAGTCTCCGAGGCCCAATCACACAGAAAACTCAAAGAAGAAGAACTTTGCAGGAAGCGAAGCTAGGGACTCCAGGGATGATGGGCAAGGGATTTACTGCCACAGAGCAGAACCAGAGGCAGAGAGAGGGCTAATTGAAATCATCACAATTCCTGCCTAAAAGAGTCTACTAGCTGCTATGGACCAATGATTATTACATATTTTTCATTCTTCTTTTTTCCAAACGGGAGTTATCCTGTCCATATTCCGTCACTGTATTTTGGGTAGATGCTGGAGGGAGCTGACCAGGGGTAGATAACCTGTATTTTAGGCCACTGGCCCATGAAAAGCCATATGAACATTTAATGTAGAGAACTGTAAAAGACCTAGAGATCCTGGACCCTGAGCCGACTGTAGTAACTGGATGAGACTTTGGGCTGTTTTCTTTGGGGAAAGACTAAGTATATTAGTGAGAAAGTAGAGTGAGAAAAGGGATGTGAAGAAAATGGGTAGCCAGAGGAGCAGATTGAGGCAGATTATTAAATGCCCTCCAGTAATTTTTCTGTGTAATAGCATCTCCTCAATTTCAGCTGAGTATATGGCCACCCAGTTAGTGACTACAATTCCCAACATCCCTTACAGCTAGGTGTGATTGTGTAACTGAATTTTGCCCAACGGGATATGAACAGAAGTAATGTGGGTAACTTCTGGATCACATTTTTACATGCTTGTCCTTTGTCTCCTCCTCCCACAGGCTACAATATGAACCTCATCTTGTGAGGAAGCTTTAATCATGAAGATAATAACACCTTAGGGCAAGGGTTGGCAAACATTTTCATTAAAGAACCAGATAGTAATTATTTTCGGCTTTGTGGCCTATATAGTTTCTGCCACAACCACGCAACTCTGTCATTGCAGTGATAAAGCAGTCTGATCAGACATAAATAAATTAGCATGGCTGTGATGCAATAACTTTTTATTTATAAAGAAAGTTGGCAGGTTGGATTTGGCTAATAAGCTGTAGTTTGCTGACCCCATTCCTAGTGAATGGCACAGCAATAAACCTGGGTCCCTGATATCAACTCATCTCACAATGATGGTGAGAATGGGAAAGAGAATTTATACCTTGTTTAAGCCACTGAATTTTGGAGGTCTCTTTTTTACAATAGTTAAAGAATGATTCTTAATAAATTCACACAGTGTAGGAATTAAACTTCCAACACAGGTGACCATATATTTAGCTTGTTTGAAATTCATGAAAAAAGAGATGGAAAATACATTTCCAAGAAGATGACTCATTCACTATTCCAGAAAAGACCATGTTCAGACCCATAAACTACAACTGTTTTCCAAGGGACCCTGCAAGACTGCTGAGAGATCCTTTTCTACACAAAAATACAGAATATATAAATTTTAGAGATGTGTAGAGGACCTTTTAAGAGATAATGGATTTGAATAAATTCATCTGAAGATTCAAAGATAATCAACTAGAAAATGGAACTCCCTATTTATCATGAGCTTGTTGGGGGAAAAAAAAATCAGGGGTGCCTGGGTGGCTCAGTCAGTTAAGCACCCACTCTTGGTTTCAGCTTAGGTCATGATCTCAGGGTCATGAGATTGAGCCCCAAGTCGGATTCCATGCTCAATGCTAAGTCTGCTTAAGATCCTCTTCCTCTGGGGCACCTGGGTGGCTCAGTGGGTTAAGCCTGAGATGGAGCCCCACATCGGGCTCTCTACTCAGCAGGGAGCCTGCTCCCACCCCCTGACCCCCGCCTGCCTATCTGCCTATTTGTGATCTCTGTCAAATAAATAAATAAAAATCTTAAAAAAAAATTATCTTCCTCTAGGGGTGCCTGGGTG
>CM053619.1:17291601-17322037 GCA_028646535.1 Procyon lotor | reverse complement strand
GTATGTGCTGTTAAGTGCTGTGAAATGTGTAAGCCTGACGATTCACAGACATGTACCCTGGGGCAAATAATACACTATATGTTAATAAAAATTAATTAAAAAAAATTATGACCAGGGGGGCGCCTGGGTGGCTCAGTGGGTTAAGCCTCTGCCTTCGGCTCAGGTCATGATCCCAGGGTCCTGGGATCAAGCCCCATATCGGGCTCTCTGCTCAGCAGAGGTTAAGCCTCTGCCTGCCTCTCTGCCTACTTGTGATCTCTCTCTGTCAAATGGATAAATAAAGTCTTTAAAAAAAAAAAAAAATTATGACCAGGAAAAAAGGGAATTTTAATTGATAAGCAAAATAGCAAGTTCCTTACAAAGGGCTTCTACTCTTTTGCAAATTATAGCAAATAGAGTAAAGCGTTTGCAATTCAATTAGAAATATTATTCTTATTAAGATTACGAGAAGCTTAACTTGAAATGCAAACAAAAGAGCAAAATTAGTTGAGCACTCAGTGTTCCTCTTGAATTTATAACATACAAAGTCAAACACAAATAGTGTGTTTTTCTAAAATCGCCTCTTTCATCATCTACTTGGAAGTATAACTGACACTTCTAACTATTTAAAAAGTGAAAGGGGAACAAACTGGAGAGAACTATAAAAGAAAGAGCAGGCAATGTTGGAGAAAGGATCTCCTTTTGCTTGGGTTCCTGCTGCTACAAGGATGGACAGAAATTAGACACTTCCAGCCTCTCTTGGCTCCCTCCCTCAGCCCTCCCCAAGGGAAAAAGTGAATTGTGTGATTGGTCAGTTTGGAAGGAGGAACTGCGTGTGCATAGCTGGGCCTCTTCTCCTTTGGGATTAACCCACTGCACAGAACATATGCTCTTTGTCAGCTCTCAGTGATACAAGAAGCTGAATGGTAAAAGCTCTGTCTCTACAGAGGAAAGTCTGGGGTTACTCAGCACCGCCAGTACCCAGTGAGTAAGCAGGTAGAACTCGGACGTTCAGTTTACACATCTGACTGTTGCTCCACACTGAAGCCATTTTCACCAACATTTCTATTTATAATAACCCTGACATTTCTCCGTCTGCCTGGCTTCTTGGTTCTGAATCCAAGCTGGGGAAAATGTGTGCTGTTTGTTGTTGCGTCCCCTACCCCCGCCATCACATACACACACTAAGCAGTGGTGAAAAGCAGAGTCCGTACTCCCTTAAAGCTCTGAGTTAGCCACCTAAGAAATGTTCTGTCCAGAGGAGCAGCTTGCTTCAAAACAAATTTAAATTATTTTTGTTAAATCCAGGCCCCTTCCTTACTCTATAAACTTTATCTCCTGTTCTTACAATTCCAATGCCATCATGGCTGTGTATCATGAACCAGGCTTCAAATTACTGTGTGACTCTAATTGGTCAGTTGAAAGACATCACTCCCTAGAGTTTGTAACCTACCTTCAGCCCATCATCCACATCCTTCACATAACCTTTTTCATATAATTCCTGGGGGACATTTAAGATACGTTTTGAAAAATCATTTTCATGCCAGTCCACACGAAGACCTGTAATAGATAACAGTGACTTGAAAGCTGCTATAAAAGCTTCTGTTCTTGTCAATTTTCTGCTATTCCTTCTTTAAAATGCTCTCATATTTATCCAAAATTGAGGGTATATGTGAGAAAGAAGGATGCCATAAAAGCCTCATCAGTCCTTGGGGTTAACGGTACTTAGCTCTGCAAGACCTAGCGCCTTGGGTTCTGACTCTAGAAGAAGTCAGGAGAACTAACAGGGAGCAAACTTATAAAAACGCAAGGACATACAAGACCAAACAAAAACAAAAACAAAAACACCATGTCAGACTTTCAAAGCAACTCAGCAGGCAAAATACCTTCGATTTGTGTGTTCAGGCCCGCTACAGGGCCAGAGGTCTAGGAAATAATTCAATCTTTATGAGCCCTTGGAAATGGAAATGGCGGTTTTATTGGCCTCAACAGAGTCATGATTCCATGCTCCCTGAATGTCCCTGTACTCAGCCACAAGGGGAATGCTATAGCCCCTCCATTCAAACAAGAACAAATTCAAACGTTTATTTTAAACTGTTTGACCCAGCAGGTCTGGAGAGGATATTGCAATCCCCCTGGAGAGCTAGAGTAACAAGAGTTCAAATCTGTTCAGCCTCAAGACAATGGCAGTTCCTATTTGAAAGAGGTTTTAGAGTATGTCTCTTGGAGTACTAAAAAAAGCAAGTTCATATTGTTATCAGCTACAATGATTCACAGGGCACTCTTTAAGAGATTAGTCAAGTATAAATCATTTTAAGAAAAATATTATTCTTCTGTATTTTATTCTTCTGAAGAAAGGTTGACTATTGTCCTCATTTTCTGCATCAAGGGCAAAAGAGAGATTGAATGGCATTAAGCAGGCAAAGCAAATCATCAATAGAGAGCGGGCTGACATTATGAAAACAATGGCAGGCAAACATTTGAATAAGTGGGCTTTAGGTTTTTCCTAGTGATCCAGGTCACCCCCCAGGCAGGTTCAAAGGCCTAATGCTGCCTAAGTCCACCTGTGATGAAGATTCTAGCCTACCCAGGGCAGATCCCAATCTACAGAACCATGTGAGTTTTCCTAGAGTTTCTCCAAATTCAAATTAAGTCCCTAGATCTAAATCAGTTTAGCATCTGTGCACCTGGTATAAAATTTATATTCCTAAGACAGGATAAAATCACAGGTGTATTAATTAAGCCAGGAAATACAAGATACCATAAATCAACCCCAATTCTATTTCTTATCACATATCCGAATACATTTTTTTTAATTTAAATTCAATTAGCCAACATATAGTGCACATTATTAGTTTCAGATGCAGTGTTCGATAATTTATCAGTTAACTCCCAGGGCTCGTCACATCACGTGCCCTCCTTAATGCCCATCACCCCATACATTGTAAATAAAGTTAAGACCTAAGCTGCAGTCCCAAATATGCTGCTGCGCTTTTCTGTACTTCCAAATACAAACA
Organism: Procyon lotor; assembly: GCA_028646535.1. Classification (NCBI taxonomy): domain Eukaryota; kingdom Metazoa; phylum Chordata; class Mammalia; order Carnivora; family Procyonidae; genus Procyon; species Procyon lotor. Next base: position 17,319,041 of record CM053619.1, on the reverse strand, counting down.
AGAAATAGTTTCTTACCACTGCCACTCCAGGGAAGAGTCGGGATACCTGCAGTTTGAGCCACTATGGAAGATGCAATCTTATCCCCCAAAGCCCACATGGCCTGGCTTGGAGGACCTAAAAACAAGAAAAGAACCCTGACTGAAACATTCAGGCCTCATTTTTGTCACACAGATTTTGTCTTCTATATAAATATTTTTGTATTTGTCTTGTCTCCCCTACATTATATATCATAGTGATCATGATCTTAATTTGGGGGATTACTATGTTATGACTTATCTTTGTACCCTGTATAGAACCTAATGTAGTGAGCTCTTAGCACACAGAGTTCAGTATGTACACTGAATTAAATTCCCGACAAACCTAACCGACTTTATCATTGTTCACAATCCAACTTGTCTCAATCAAAGTCTTTTTTTTTTTTTTTAACCAATCCTAAAATAAGGACTAAAAAGTATGGGGACCAAATGTGAAATATGCCCTCCTTGGTCTTAGGGGAACCCAAAAGGAAGATTTATTTTTAACAGGGTTTACAAGACAATCATCATTGTGGACGGTCTCTGAGATAAAGATAGAAACACCTTGAGCCATGTACTCTTGATTTCTCTCTCTGCTATACAGGACAGCAGAAAATATATACAGCAGAAAAGTCAGAAGAATCAGTTCTCACAAGAATGTTACCCATATACCTAAAGGTGAAGAGCTGATTCATATTTAAGTGCACAGTGCTAGGGTATCCTAATACTGCTATATAAAAAGAAGTCCTTTCTCCACGTATTTTCTTAAAATTAATGGCAAAGTTTTAAAAGGCCAGTGTTTTGGAAATCAGAGCCTTCTCCATATATCATGGAAAAGAACCTGGGGACAGAAAAGACAACCAAAATGAAGAAAAATAAGTAGGATGTAAGAAATAAGGCAGAGAAAAGAAATGAACAGGGTTACCCTGAGAGTTGCTAAGCGACGAAAAATAAGAGCCCAGTGCATGTTCAACAGAAGAAAAGCAGAACATAGAGTGGAATACAGGCAAAACTGACAGAACCAGAAAGACAGGAAGAGTACGTCAGAAAGGCTTACCCATGAAGGCGATGCCATTTTTCAAAAGAAGTTCTGGGAGCTTGGGATTCTCAGAAGCATGACCCCAGCCAGCCCACACTGCCTATGAGGGAAGATAATAGAATTTGTTCTTAAAATTCACACTAAAAAAACCCACGATAAACTGTATTACTCTCTACCAAGACTCGCCCTACGCCATGAGGTACAATAGCTCCACTCCACAAGAACACTTAATTCAGCCTCTATGCTTGATTCTTGGCAAACTTTTTACAGAATAGGAATAAGCAGTCCATTGTGGCAAAACCTCTGAAGAGGTCAAAACCAAGTTGAAGCTGATACTAAGATTCAGCTAGTCTTGCTGCTCTTTAGGAAACTCAATTCATAGCCTTTCCACTGGACTCTACAGAGCCCTTTCTAGAAATACTGGTTTTCTTTCACAGATTCAATTACTTTGGCCACCCAACTCCACATTTATATCTAGTGGTTATACTGCCATATAAATCTCTAGTTTTTTTCCTCTCTGGGATTAAGGAAATTTACCTTAAATTTCCTAACACAATATAATAGGGAAGAAATAATCTACTTCTACACCACCATATTCTGAGCTAAGAATAATCCATTGGAAACAGGAGCTTTTACTTACTTGAGATACTTTAAAGGTGAAACGGATAACATAAATAATCTCTGAAAGACCCTGACAAACTTTCTCTCTGCATTATGTTTATTTTACTTTTGACTCATTTTTTTCCATCTCTCTTTTCTCGATCTGCTATATCCCACATAGAAAAAAGCTTTTATCAAGTTTTCAATAAAGATGCCTTATATAAGATTTAAAGTTCTTCTCTGGATAGCCCCTTGCATCTAACAGTCAAATGGCTAAATCTGGTTTGAAATGGCATCTCTTACTTGTACTGGAATCCTTTTAGCAATATCAAGAATTAATTCCACATTTGCATAGTTGTTGTTGTTTGGTCCTCCAGGCACTGGCACATAGTGATCTGCCATCTTAATGTATTCTGAAAATGCAAGCAAATTAATAGAGAACACATGCTTTATTTTTAGATATATAACAGCAAAGCAAAGATTTGTAAAGGACAGATACCATCACAGGTAACAAATGACAGGACAAACTGCATTAACAAGGGTAAATCCTAGGACCATTTAGTTAGAGGCTCTGATTTTATTAAGTCACGGGCACTAACGTGCTAATCTCATATTCAGGAAGCTCTTATACTAAAACAACAGTTCTCAAACATTTTATTATGTAACCTTTGAGAAGAGTCTTTAAGATCTCTGTAGCAAGGATGACATGTCACTTAGAGACCCCTGTACAATTTTATTCTATTCTGATAAAAAGTTTCAGTCCTGGGGCGCCTGGGTGGCTCAGTCGTTAAGTGTCTGCCTTCGGCCCAGGTCATGATCCCAGGGTCCTGGGATCGAGCCCCGCATCGGGCTCTCTGCTCAGCAGGAAGCCTGCTTCTCCCGCTACCATTCCCTCTGCTTGTGTTCCCTCTCTCGCTGTGTTTCTCTCTGTCAAATAAATAAAATTAAAAAAAAAAAAAAAAGTTTCAGTCCTGACACCCTTTATCTCTAACTTGCACTATTCTCTGCGAAAGCCCTTTTTCTGGTGTAGAGCCGGGGCAAACTGGGGAAAGGGGGCAGAGCCTGAAGGGTCTGCAGATTGGCTGAACAGGAAAGGTCAGTTACAGGCAACTACCAAGTGCTTGAGGAGAGTTGATCTGGAATGTTGGGAGATAGGAGGTATTTGAAAGACAGTTAAAAGATAACTTCTTTCCCTCCCTGTATTTTTTTTGCTCAGTATTCCCTGACGTCTCTCTCCTCCTACTCTGGCAGCAATTGTGACAGAGCAGCGACAGTGTGCAGTAACTATACTAAGCAGTTTACGTATATTAACATAATACTCAAAAATTCTACAAGTGATAGGTATTATGGGTACTTAGTTTACAGGAAATTGGCTTGGAGACATCAAAGAACTTGCTCCAGGTCCATCTCTACCATATTTATTAATGTTTCTTCTATCTTGTTATTAATTTTTAAAGGCTTCATGTCCTTCTAAAAAAAATTCCAAAGATAGAAAGGCCTGAAGTTTGTTCAAAAGAAAAACAGGCTTTTTTGTTCTTATTGACAATAAAAGGGAAAGTATGTGAACCATTAAAAAAAACCAGGTAATATATCAGGATGTAATACTATTTTTTTAACAGCTGAAATCCCTTATTGTCCCACCACTCAGAGATAATCAGTTCATGCTTTGATGTACTAGAAACCATAAACTGTTAACCAATCTAACAATACATTGTGGGTATCTTCCCATACGTGACATAGAGATATACTTTATATTTAATAGTGTAGATATATTTAATATATACTTGATATTTTAACGGATGTCTACTATTCTATAATGTCACAATAGTCCATAATTCATTTAACCACTAACTTATTGTTGGACATATGGGTCATTAATAATTTGGAAAATATTAAAATAATGCAATGATGAATATCCTTGTACTACTGTCCAATTATACCCACAAGATACATTCCTAGAAGCACAACTACTAAGTCAAAAGGTATCCACATTTTCAAAGACTGAACTGCATTAGACTCTCCTCATTAGCAACATGGGTGACAAGTTATCTGTAATCTACATTAGATATTATCACTCATTTATTTATTTTTAAGATTTTATTTATATGAGAGAAAAAGTGAGCAAGAGAGAGCATGAGCGGGCACAGACAGAGAGGGTGAGGGAGGAGGAGGCTCCCCGCTGAGCAGGGAGCCTGATGCGGGGCTACATCCCAGGACCCTGGAATCATGACCTTAGCCCAAGGTAGATGCTTAATAGACTGAACCACCCAAGTGCCCCTTATCACTCCTTTAAATTTTACCAGTCTTGGGGCGCCTGGGCGGCTCAGTGGGTTAAGGCCTCTGCCTTCAGCTCAGGTCATGATCTCAGGGTCCTGGGATCGAGCCTCACATCGGGCTCTCTGCTCAGCAGGGAGCCTGCTTCCCCCTCTCTCTCTGCCTGCCTCTCTGCCTACTTGTGATCTCTCCCTCTGTGTCAAATGAATTAAAAAAAAAAAAAAAAAAATTACCAGTCTTAACAACTAAAAAATCCCAATCGACCATTGTTTTGATTTACATTTCTTTGATTACCATTAGTATCAAATTTCTTCTTGTATGTTTATTGTTCCTTTTTATTAACTACCTAATTCATGTTCTTGGTTCATTTTCTACTAAAGGGTGTCATTGTCTCTATTATAGGTAGATGTTCTTTGCTGCAAAATGTTTTTCCAGATTACCATTTGTCTTTTAACTTTTTATTTGCCAAATAAAAATTTTTATGTAGTCAAATCCATATACTTTTCTACTGTGGTTTAGTCTTTTCTGAAGTTCCATAGCTGTGGTTACAAAAAAAAGTTACATTAAGTGCTGGTCTACATCACACATGCACACGAAGGTACTGCGGTCACAACCAACAATGGTTCAGAGTTCTACACCAATCAGTTTTCTATTATCACTACTGCAGAATCGAAAGGGAAGCCCTCGTAAGTAGAAGAAAGTCCATCTTATCCACACAGCTTGAACTTCTCCATGGTCTCCTGATTCCCACAGCTGCCGTAATTACCGCCAGAGATGCTATTCTAGAGAAATGAACAAAACTCACCTCAAGAGAGAACCCTTCGTTCTTTACCACAGATTGCACTAATCATCCACATCTCCAACTTTCCCAATAATAAGCATAACAAAAAATATGCAACTGGGCTGATTATCACCACCCACACTTAACCTGTCAAGTATGCCTGCTCCCCCAACCTCCGGGTCTCAGAGGATGAAGTCCTCTCCTCATGTGAACGACGAACTCTTCCATCTAAGGCTCCTGCTTCATAATCTTTTAAATTACAAAAGTAATTTGTGTTTTACACTGGATTCCTATGATGACTGCACAATGGTACAAGTTTACTACTACTCACAGAACTGTGAGCTTTTTATGACATATAAATTATATTCAGTAATAGCACTAAATTAACATAATAGAAAGGTCAGAAAAAAGGAAAAATGACCCAAAATATTCTTTAATTCAATACCACTGGTATTATAATCCTTTCTAGAGTTCTATTTTTCAAATAACTTTTAAATTGTAAAATTATATAAACTCTTTGTAAAACACTTGGAAAAAGCAGAAACAGAAATAAAACACCCCAAAATACCACCCTGAAAGACAACTACTGTTGTTGCTATATGCCATTATACCTTTGTTTTTCTGACTATAGGCAATGCATTTTTTCCCTATTATTATATCACCCTATAGCTAACTTTTTTCTTTGCAATAGTGATGGACAGACACACTGTCTGTTCCCATGATCCCATTTTCCAGGTCTTCGTACCTTAAGGAATCCCCCTTTCCTTGGGTATAAGCAGGATCTATGACTTGCTGCTAGCCAAGAGAATATGGCAAGGACAGGGAGCTGTCACTTCTATGATAACATCACATAAGAAAGTCATTGATGTCAAATAAATAAAATCTTTAAAAAAAAAAAAAAGTCATTGATTACTAGGAGACCTTGCCTTGCTGGCTTTAAAGTAGCAGACAGTCAGTCATTTTGGGATGGCCCACATGACAAGGAGTCAAGGGTAGTTTTGTTTTGTTTTTTTTTGCCAATAACCGGCTAAACATTCAGGTCCTCAGTCTGACAGCCCATAGAAAACTGAAAGCTGCCAACAACCGAGTTTGAAAGTAGATCCATTGCAAGGCAAGCTTCAGATGAGACTGCAGACCCAGATGACTGGTGACTGCAGTCTTGTGATAACCTGGAGTAGAAGACCCAGCTAAGCCATGCTCTGACCTACAGAAACTGTGAGCTACTGACTATTGCTTTAAGCTGCCAAGTTTATGGTAATATCGTTACACAAAATAGATGAATAATGCAGCAGTGTTAAATTGCATTTCAGACCAATAAATGTTATTCCACAACATATTTTTTCATGTCTGCATGGTACGTCACATTATGGTGTTGCACATTTTATGTAATTAATCCACTCACGCTGGACACTTAAGTTACTCCCAGTTTTTATTTTATTTTATTTTATTTTATTTTATTTTATTTTATTTTATTTTATTTTATTTTATTTATTTGACACAGAGAGACTGAGAGCACAAGCCGAGAGACAGAGGGAGAAGGAGAAGCAGGCTCCCTGCTAAGCAAGGAGCCCAATGCGGGGCTCCATCCCTGGACCCTGAGATCATGACCTGAGCAGGCAGACGCTTAACCGCCCGAGCCACCCAGGCGTCCCAGTTTCTCATTATTTTAAATAACACGACAGTGAATATATATCCTTTATGAATTCATCTGCCCCATTACTGGGTTTTTTTTCCCTCAGAATAAATACCAGGGAATATGCTTATTTTTGTCTACTTGTGCTCTAACTACACCCCCTTCTACCTCCTCCAGGTCCCTGTGCGCGTCCAATCCTTCCCCTCTTTGGCTCCTTCCTCTCCAACAATGAGCAGTCTCAAGTCTCTTTCACTCTTAAAAATCCTCCCTGGCCCTTAATTTCTCTTTAGTTACTACCTTTTCTTCTTCCCTTCTCATTAAAAATTCCTTTTAAAAAACTTGTCTGTTTTGGCTATCTCCATGTCACTTCTCATTCATTCCTTAACATCCTGTATTAGTCTGCACGCTCATATTGTTCCACTGAAACTATTCTCTTTTTCTTTTTTTTTTTTAAAGTACTGCACCTTTTTAAAGATTCTTTTATTTTTTTTTTTTATTAACATATAATGTATTATTTGCCCCAGGGTACATGTCTGTGAATCGTCAGGCTTACACATTTCACAGCACTTAACAGCACATACCCTCCCCAATGTCCACAACCCAGCCCCCCTATCCCTACCCACCCCACCCCCCGGCCACCCTTAGTTTGTTTCTTGAGTCTAGGAGTCTCTTATGGTTTGTCTCCCTCCCCATCCCTTCCTGTTTCATTTCTCTCCCCCACCCCCCGAAAATCCTGCCTTGCCTCTCAAATTCTTCATATCAGAGAGATCATGTGATAATTGTCTTTCTCTGACTGACTTACACTGAAACTATTCTTGAAAATGCTACCAATGATCTTCTCTTCTTACTTCATTGGATTGCCAACTCATGTGGCCCTTCCTTATGGAAATTCTCTTTTTTCTCTCTTCTGTTTCTTCTCTGTCTCCAGTCATCTGTTCTCAGCACTGTTTATGGGCCAATCTTCTTGATATCCCTAAAATTTTACTCTTCTGTAAAATTTCATCTAAGCCCTCTTCTCTTCATTTTCTTTCTTTTGGGGGAGGGAGGCTAGTGTTAACTACTATATGTTTGCTGATAATGTAGCCTCTTAGTTCCCAGCTTTCATTATTTCTAAGTTCTGGAAGGATATATCCAATTTTTTATAGGATATAGGATCTGCTTCTATCAGCAGTACTCTAAAATCTCATCTGTCCACTCTGCAAAAAACCTTCCTCTTTTAGCTCCATTATTATTTTGCCCTTGTTGATGATCCTGGCATCTGCCTAATCAACCAAATTAGAAACCTAACAGTAATCATCAACTCTTCCCTCTATCACCATATCTTGCCAATTTTACCTCCCACGCCTCTAAACCATCCCTTTCTTCTCTCTTTCCAGACTACTGAAAAGAGAGAACTACATGTTCTGTAGTAATGCCTTCCACAAACGGATCTTCCAAGACACTATCTGAATTGTCTGTCTAACTGCTTATGTTTCAAGAAAAGAAAAAGTACCTTTAAGAGATACACACTAAAATACTTACAGATGAAATAATATATCTAGAATTTGCTTCAGAAATTATGTGTGGAGTGGGGAGGAGGTCAAAGTATAGATGAAGCAAGACAGGCCACGAGTTGATAATTACTGATGCTGGATGATAGGAAAGTGGGAAGGATTCATTATACTCTTCTACTTTTGAATTACTAAAAACAACAACTAATCCATTTAAAATGCCAATCCTTTAATGTCCAACACACACACACACCCACACACACACACACCCCTAAAAAAATAAAGTCTATGCTCCTGAGGATGAAAATTAGGACCCTCCTTGAGAAATAGTAGATCACATCTTGTACTTTAACAAGTACACCTATAGTTTCCAGCAAAGCATTGTGTCATGCCTTCAGACATTTGCATAGGCTGTTCTTTCTTCCTGCAACACCCTCCCTAGAATGTTCTGTTGATTGCTTCACTAACTCTTGCTCATTCTTGGCTAGGCATAACTTCTTTCAGAAAGCATTCTCTTAACCCTGCTACCAAGAGCAGAGGTTAGAGGTAAGAGGTCTCAGCTCTGAGTTCTCACAGTACCATGTGCATATTTCTATTATAGCACTTAACTCACTGTTTTGAAATTATTTGTTTTCCTAGAGCAAGATCACATTTTATCAACTATGAGTCTCTGTGTTCATGGAGTAAATGAATAAATGAATTAGGAGTACCAGGTAGAAATAGATGAGGAAAAAGAAATCATACAAGGTAGTTTTATGTTTATTACAGATAATTTCATCTTTATAACTATCCAGTAAATTAGACATTATGATCTTCCTTTTACAGATACAAAAATTGTGGTTCAGAGAAGTTAAAGGGTCAAACTAAATGATTCTACGTAATAACATACGCTTTCCAATAAAAAGGTACCTTATCTGTTTCTAAATAAGATAATTTAATAATCCCTACTCCTTAGGAATAGTCTTAACTAACATCATTGTCTCAATAGAGAGAGAACAAACGCAGACCAAAATAGGTTTAAAAAGATAGCTCTTTAAAGAGCTAATGTTATCTGTGGATAATCTACCTTAGAGATTATATTTTAGTGATAAAAATTACAGAGAGGAAAGACAAGCCATTATCCTCTCAGCTATACTAATAGTCTTTATCTACAACTCTCTGATGGAGGACCATCTGAGGAGAGAGAATATGTAGAAAAGCTTGCAGGATAAAACCCACCTGGGTCCCTCAAGAGAAGGGTAAAAAACCACCTTAACCCTAAGATTCTCTAAAATTCAATGTAGCTTAGCTCATAAGGGAAATGGCCATTTCTTTCCAAATCTTTCCACTTACACATGCTAAAATATGTGGCTTAGCAAATACTTGACACTAGAAGGGCAGAGACCTAGAAACTCCAATCAACACTGGTTACATTTCTACTTATTTTTACTTAGAACACAGGAGACCGTGTTGAGGTTAAATATAGTAGAATCACTTGCATATGCTTATTATTGACACTTTTTAAAAGATAAATTCTTGGGTTTGGGAATCTCCCTAAGTTAACATTCTCCTGCTTAAGACTCTGCTATTCCAATGCTTTATGCTCAAGGGTGATGCTTTTTTTTATTTGAGAGAGCATAAGCACAAGTGGGGGAGAAGAGGCAAAGGAAGAGGGAGAAACAGACTCCCCGCTGAGCATGGTTCCCTATCCAGGGCTCTATCCCAGGAGCCTGGGATCATGACCTGAGCTGAAGGCAGTAGCTTAACCAACTGAGCCACCCAGGCACCCAAGGCAGATACTTTCTTAATGCTAATCACTCACCTGCATTGGCTTTCAGGTCTTCAGGTGTTACCATAACAACAAATCGGATTGCACGTTCATTTCGAAACATCTCATAAGACCATCGACGGATAGACCGCATGCATTTCACTGCTGCAATGCCATTGTTGGCGATAAGAACCTGGGAGAGTGGTGGGATGAGAAGTGGAGAAAAGTAGAAAAGGCAGGCAGTGATGAAGGAGAAGAAATGAGACCATTTCTTTAGATCTCTGGCTTTCTCTGGAAAGCCAGATTTTCAATTAGGAATTTATGTTGCTAGTCTCGGCAGTTAGGAACCAGCTCCCACATGATCAAGGGATATTTTAAAATGTTAGCTAAGCAAGTACTTTAATATGTGCCAGCTAAAACTTAATGCTTTCTATCTTCATTTCCTGAAGGGGGAAAAAATCACAATTTTTCAAATCTTGTGAGTTTGCACATTATTCTAACATACTTGTTACTAGGGGAACAGAAGACAAACTTCAGAGGGACGATGTATTATTAAGGAACGGGGGACGACTAAACAGCGTAATGTCATGCACTATTCTCTGTTGTATTAAACAAGGCGCAGAGTCCTGAACGTATGTAAGAATGTTGGCACCAACCACCCTCTCCAAAATGCTGAACCCTAAATGCCTTAGAATTGTAGAGACCGCCTTACAAAGAATGGTCACAAGAAAAGAAGGAGAAGAACCAAAGATCCTGAGACATGGCCGTAAGCAAACCTCTCCTGACCTGTCCTGCAATCATGGCCCCAGGAGAAGAGAGGCTGGAGATACAGCATCTGTCCTTACTGGAAGATTAACAAAAGCACGCCACCGGAGCAACACTCCTCAAGTGGGAGGACAGGTCCCCACGCTTTATTCTTTTAATCACCGCAAGCTCTTTCAGCCAAGTCGTCCTTTCAGCTCAGATATGGTTTAGATTTTTAAAAGGGGCACAGAATTACTCCTAACATTTCAAAATATTTGTAATCTCTTTAGGTATTTCATACAGTGTAATCCCTTGAAACACCTCAAATATCTGCTGGAAGCCATTAAATCGCAGTGCATCAAACTATTCAAGCCTTCTGTTCTGAAAATCCCTCCACTCCCCTTAGCTCTCACTCCAGTGCGGTGACATATCTCCTAACCAGGACCCCTGGTCAAACAGCTCATCTGTTTCTCATACCCTCTCAGGGTGGAGCAGCCTAACCTCATAAAACTGCAGGACCTTCTAAAAAGAACTTTTTGACCACCACTTCATCTTTTTAATTATCTCTAAGTTATCAATGGCAAATACACAGAAAATGGTGAAATTCACAAGACACCATGGAGGCAGGTTAATTTGGCATAAAGAGGCAGTCTCTGAAAATCCAAATGTCGGTTCTGAGCAAATCTAGACAACAACTCTAGGCATTGAGTCTCACGGCTTTTGAAAAAAGAATGCAGCAAGTTATAACTTACCTTCTCAATCACTTTATTCCCCCCAAAACGGGTAACAAATTCTGCTGGAGAAGCTACAGTGAAATCTCGCTGAGAGTCTATTTTCTTTCGGTCTCGACCTTGCTTTACTAGATGCAAGCCAGACATGCTGGACCTGTAAAAATAGAGAAACCATGGAAGTCTAAAGATAGGATTTTTTCACACCATCTATCTCCCCTGGAGATCTGCTTTTCATGACCACACTTGACAACAGCACTTCCAACTGCACCCTTGGGAAGATTGCACACACAGATCACATACTTTCTGAACAGAAGAAGAGAAGAGAAAAAGATATTTGCTTGTGCAAATTTAAGAAAAAAAATTAAGTGTTCTTGGATAATAAAAGATAATATCAAGGCTTACCAATAGATGCCACCGCAAAGACATAGGTAAAGGACAAGATGAAATGAGATGGTAGAGACAATAGAGAGACTGGGAAAGCTAAAAAATCAGCTGTTGTTGGATTATGATCCTTGCACACAGATCACCTTCACCTCTATACCTCTAGCCTCCATTTTTCTTAGGAAGCTAAACTTTTAACTGCCGACTAAGCATTTTATTTGTGTATTCCATAGGCATTTCAAAACCAGGAACTCCAAAACCAAATACTTTACAAGGCAACATAATAGATCATACTTTATCAATTATAAGATATTTGTCCTTAAAAAAAAAAAATTTTTTTTTAAATATATCTGAAATTGGGGGCACTTGGGTGGCTCAGTCGGTTAAGCATCTGCCTTCAGCTCAGGCCATGATCCCAGGGCCCCAGGATAGAGCCCTATCTATGTCGGCCTCCCTGCTCAGCGGGGAGTCTGCCTCTCCCTCTCCCTTTGCCCCTCCTCCCCCACTTGTGCTCATGCTCTCTCAAATAAAATCTTAAGAAACATATATCTGAAATGGATGTGTATCTTAAAACTGATACTGTGCTTTATTTAAATGGTGTTATTTTTTTTCTCAGTGGTATATACAATAATGGTCCCTCTAACGATCAACTGTGTGTTCAGGATAGATGAAATACATCGTAGAAACACAGGCCTGGGTTTAAATCCAGATCTGCCCACTTAATAGCTCCAGTGATTTTTGGCAAATAATCCAACCTTGCTCAGCTTCAGTTTTCTCTTCACAAAATACACATAGTATACTCTGTTCTGGTTATTTACCTACTGTCTCTCGGCTCCAAGCTCATCCTTTTATTCTCTGCTCTGTGACCAAAGAGCTAAGACTCTGCAAACCTGTTCAGTTCTGCCAATGGGAAGGCAGGATGGTAAGAATAGGGATTTCATTCTGGTTTTCCAGCTTTTATCATCCTTGCTCCACAGTAAGAGAGTTAATTCTGGCCTCTGGCATCTTTCAACATTCCTGGTGGGAGCCTCACCGCATCCCTTAGAGGTACCAGCAGCAGTGGATTATGGCTCCTTGGCAGAGTCCCAGCCTTGCCATGCTCACTCATCCTCTGGGCTATGTTGCCCGGGCCTAGCGGTCAAAGGTCTGCCCAGCCAGGCTTCCACCTGCTCTGAGCACCAGCTACTCAAAGCTTCCTGTCAGAAGTGCAAGTGCTGGCGCCCACGGACCTTCCCTGAAGCTCCTACATTCTGGTAACCCTACCTCTTCCTTTTTGTTCTCCCAGCCCTAGGGGTGGTAGCTGCTTCCTGCAAGTATTAATTTGAGGCTACTTCAGAAAACCAAGTCACCAGTCCTCATTATCGAATGCCCATTGTTTATAATACTTAACGCCATTTCTCTTTCCCTGACTGGACCTTGACTGACAGATCCTCTTTGAAAAGGTGTTTTGGAGGTTCAGTGAGATAATAGCTATAATTAAGCACTCGTATACACTATTCAGTGGACAGCTGTTTTCTTATTCCCACCTTTTCTTCCTTTCTCCTGCACTCTGACCTCGATGCTGCAATAACTTCTTTTCAAAATATGGGACATGTGGGTGGCTTAGTCAGTTAAGCTTCTGCCTCAGACTCAGGTCATGATGCCAGGGTACTGGGATTCAGTCTCGCATCGGGCTCTCTGTCAGCGGGGAGCCTGCTTCTCCCTCTGCCTGCCACTCCCCCTGCTTGTGCTTGCTCTCTCTCTGACATAAAAATCTTTTTTAAAAAACTTATTTTCAGGGGTTCCTGGATGGCTCAGTAGGCTGAAGGCTCTGCCTTTGGCTCAGGTCATGATCTTAGGGTTCTGGGATCGAGCCCCACATCGGGCTCCCTGCTCAGTGGGGAGCTTGCTTCTCCTTCTCCCTTTGCCTCCCTCCCCCTGCTCATGCTCTCTCTCTCAAATAAATAAAAATCTTTTTTAAAAGTCCATAAAGGGGCACCTGCGTGGCTCAGTTGGTTAAGTGTCTGCCTTCAGCTCAGGTCATGATCTCAGGGTCCTGGGATCAGCAGAGAGCCTGCTTCTCCCTCTCCCTCTGCCTCTGCTTGCTGCTCCCCTTGCCTGTGCTCTCTCTCTCTCTCTGTCAAATAAATAATAAAATCTTTTAAAATAATAAATATTTTTAAAAATTAAAAGGTCTATAAATGTATCAGTTAGAGTTTCCAGCAAGTACAATAAAATGAAAAAAATAATAAATTAGAGGCATTAGGATTGCAAATGAGGAAGTTAAACAGTCATTATTTGTGAGTGATATAATTGTGTACAGAGAAAACACAAAAGATTTTGCAAATTATTAGAAATAGGAGACTTCAGTTAAGTATCCAGATTAATATACAAAAACTTTAAAACTAGTACATAAACACAATGTACAGATTATAAATTTAAAACATATTGTAAAGTTAAAACAACTAAAGTTATACACATTTTTGGAAGATACATACAGAATATGTTGAACATATGATTAAGGAAAATGACTATCTGGGTGGGAGAAGGCAGGGAGAAGCGCTGAGGAGGAGAGACCACCTGGTTAGATGAGTTGATGGCCAGGGATCAACATTTGTTTGAGGTAATGGGTTTTCAAATTCTTTTCACATTACTTTTTTTAAATAATGCAACAACTAACCAAATAAAAATAATAGTAGGCCACAAATGGACCAATGAATGTGCCAGGAAGAATTATATTACATAATTCTGTAGACCTAAATTTACATACATTTCTCAGAGACCAGCTGTCAGTTAGGGAGGGACTGAAGGGAGAGGTAAGTTATAACTTAGAATCACTTATTTTTATTTTTTTAGATTTTATTTATTTATTTGAGAGAGAGAGAGAGAGCACGAGCAGGGGGAGAGGGAGAAGCAGTCTCCCTGCTGAGCAGGAGCCTGATGTGGGGCTCAATCCCAGGACCCTGGGATCTGACCTGAGCTGAAGGCAGGTGCTTAACCATCTGAGCCACCCAGGCGCCTCATAACTTAGAATCATTAAGGAGCTGGGGAACCTGGGTGGCTCACTTGGTTAAGCAACTGACTCTTGATTTTAGCTCAGGTCATGATCTCAGGGTCATCAGATGGAGCCCCGTGTTAGGTTCTGCACTCAGTGGGGAATCTGCTTGAGATTCTTTCTCTGCCTCTGCTCATCCCTGACCCCCTCACTCCCTCTCTCTCTCAAATAAAAAATAAGGACACCTGGGTGGCTTAGTCAATTAAGTGTCTTGACTCTTGATTTCGGCTCAGGTCCTGAGCTCAAGCCCACATCAGGCTCTGCGCTCAGCAAAGAGTCTGCCTGAGATTCCCTCTCTCCCTTTGCCCACCCTCTGCAACCCAAAATAAATAAATAATCTGTAAAAAATAAAATAAGAAGTAAATCTTAAAAAAAAGAAAAGACTCGATAAGGAGCTACCTGAGTTTAAGACAAGGAAGCAAAGCATTGATGAAATTACAGTGGAGAAGGGATTGGTCATAAGATTTAATCAATAGTTGAGAGTGCTCTGAGAATCATTTATAATCAAAGTGAGGAGAAAAACAAAAATCTGGGGCGCCTGGGTGGCTCGGTCGTTAGGCGTCTGCCTTCGGCTCAGGTCATGATCCCAGGGTCCTGGGATCGAGCCCTGCATCGGGCTCTCTGCTCCACAGGAAGCCTGCTTCTCCCCCTACCATTCCCTTTGCTTGTGTTCCCTCTCTCGCTGTGTTTCTCTCTGTCAAATAATTAAAATCTTTAAGAAAAAAAAAAAAATCTGTCTTACTGAGGCGCTTGGGTGGCTCAGTCAGTTAAGTATCTGCCTTTAGCTCAAGTCATGATCTTAGGGTCCCAGGATGGAGCCCTGCATCGGGCTCCCTGCTCAGTAGGGAGTCTGCTTCTCTCCCTCCCTCTCTGCCCGCCCAGGCACCTCCACCCCCGCTCATGATATCTCCCTCTCTCAAATAAATAAATATTTTTAAAATTATTTATTTGAGAAAAAGAGAGAGAGAGCATGGGGGGGTGCCTCAATAAATAAAATCTTTAAAAGAAAATCTGTCTTACTTTTAATGAAGGGATCTTTCATATAGTTACATTCTGAAGGAAGGCACCACGCTGAAAACAAGGGCATCAGGTATAAAGATAGAATAACTCTCAAAATCTTTACCACTCACCTAACTTTTCTCAGGAAGCTATTAGACAATATTGTCTTCCAAGAGGATTGAGTAAACCAAGAAAAAGGAAAAGAAGGGACGTAAGAAACAGGGGAGCCAATAAAGAGAAAAGAAGGGAATGAGAGTTGAGATGAGATGAGAGTTCAAATCAGAGAACAGACTACTCCAAGAGGGATGCCTCCGTGAAAACAGTGGACAGACCACCTGTTCTATTTACCCACAGAAAAACAAAACTGTGTGTGTAATACCTATGTATGTTTTGTTTATATATACATGTAGATATATGATTGTTTTATATATCTAAGACAGTACGTTATATAAAAATGCTTTTATATACACAAAAATCATTTTATTATATACACACATATATACATACATATATATACACACACACACATATAAATAGCTCAAATGCTTTTTAGTTATTTGACCCTCAGTGGAAGTTCTGCTTGGTTTTCCCCCTAAAGAGTGTTAAGAGATCAGATGAAAAGGAAAAGGAAAGGATAATTGTTCTAAAAATAAATCTTGTCAACTTGGTGTTTGTTGCGTATTTTCTCTTTCCACCAAAGTCCAAGTTTAATTTTCAGTTAATATTTTTCAGATTAAGAACTCTAAACTGCAAAACAAGCAAATAAAAGGGATAATGGAGGAGGCTTTACGGACTGCTATCAAGCGCAACATTTGGGTCTTTCATGCTAATCCTCTGATGGAGAGGCACTGACCTGCAAGAGGCTTGGAGAAGGCCTGACTCATTTCCTCCTCAGCCCCAAGTTCTACGGGCAGAAGGAAGAAAGGTCCTGGGGGGAGAGAGTCTGGCAACTTCTATAACTCCAGTCCGGCTGCCCACCATCACATTCCAGGGCAATGGTGGTAGGTACATTTCCTGGCCCCAGAGACACATTTTTAAGAAGTTTCCTCAAAACTACCTTCCACAGGATGTTCATACTACACAAAAACTGCATAGAATTGATATCTCCCTTTGCAGCAGGTGAAGAGTCTTCACTCTTAAAAAAATAGCCCAAGCCGGGGAGCAATTCTGGCAGAGACTGAGTAAGATCCCTTAACAAGAGAACAACACAGCAAGGTCCTCCCAGGGGTGCTTGTTTTCATTGTGGCTACAATATCATACACGTGCGTGGGTAGCTTTGATTCAAATTCTGAATATAAAAGAAAGGTTTAGAAATCCAGGAGCAAATATGGTAGTTTTTATTCCTTTCCTTTAAAATAAAAAGGTTTCTGTAGAGATACAAGAAATCATCAAATCAAATTTCCCCTAAGTTCCAGGGGTTAGCTGTCAATACCTTACCGGTTTTTAAAGGTATATATTGCCCAAATACGGCACCCTAAAACTTACCTTTGAAGCATGTAATATCTCATCTCCTTAATTTCCTCTGCAGAACCCTCCATATCAAGATGGCAAAGGAATGGAAGATTTTTTTCTTCGGGTTTCAGCCCTGTAAACACAAGCTGCAGTCCGTCCTCCTGTTGCAGGTGCTTAAAACCCAGGAGGACAAGAGATACTGTGCCTTCTGCCTACTCCTTGGTCCTGCTTCGGTCAGACTGGAGTATTCCTGATGGCCTCAAACTACAGTCTTCTTGTGTATTTTGTCCCTGATTTCCGTATTTCCCCACCTTTCCTCCTTTTTGTATTTTCTCCCTCAACCTGGTTCACACACAGAATTGATTGATTTCCCAAAGGGACGAAGAGGAGAGGGGGAGGAATATAAAAGCCTGTTTAACTAGAAGATAGATCTTAGCTCTGCACTAACTGCAGCAAACATGTTTCAACAACGGTCACTTTCTTCTGACAGTCACCAGAGAAAAGTTCCACAGCCTCTCCTGGCTGCCAGGAGCACATGACAAGGAGGGCCCAGGGCAAAAAAAAAAAAAAAAGACAACGTTTACAAGGACAACTAAGTCAAGAGAATAATGGGGTCAGGAAATCCAGAGGGAGGAGGACAGCACACTGTCTAAGTAGGTAATATCTGAGATCCAATCAAAACAAATAATATTGATTATCAGCCTACAAGAAGGGGGAAAGCAGGTCACGCAGCAAAGAAAGCAAGTAGAAAGGACAGGACATGCCACTACTAAGAAACTTTGAATAAAGTGGGAGCCATAGTTCTAATTCTCAGGCCAAAGTAGTGATACATGCATGCAAAAACCTTTTTTAAAATAACAAAATCTGAGATTTTATTCACCCAAACTTGAGAGTAAGAATGGAGCTGGGACAAATGGGATATACAGAAGATGGGGACAAAATCATTGAAAGGAAAATATTTTTCCTGCCGAGGAAAATATTTTAGACACAGAGGTCTAACCCAGATTAAGTAGAGAAGGAAAAAACCCTGCCTAGAAGGCTGCTGGGACACATATATTTGCTATAAAAGCAGATCTGCCGGGGCACCTGGGTGGCTCAGAGGGTTAAAGCCTCTGCTTTCGGCTCGGATCATGATCTCAGGGTCCTGGGATCAAGCCCCGCGTCGGGCTCTCTGCTCAGCAGGGAGCCTGCTTCCCCCTCTCTCTCTGCCTACTTGTGATCTCTCTCTCTCTCTCTGTCAAATAAAATAAATAAATAAAATCTTTAAAAAAAAAAAAAAAAAGCAGATCTGCCAAAGATAGATCCCTTAAAATAAACAGTGGCTGAATGTTATATAATAACAAAGTCCTACTTTAGCTTCTAATAAAACTGACATGAGTGCTATTGCTCCCTTGTAATGGGAGAGACTCCAACGGCTAGAATCTATAGAATCACAATTTCCTATGGTAAGTCCTCGGGAAGAATATAACTCACCAGAGTCACGTGGTAACCTGATTCATGCACCACAGAAAAATTCTTTCCCACCAAAATGCTGGATAGAAATAATCATCTGATGCCAATTATGCTAAGAATCTATTAATCTTCCAGAAAAACCCTCCAAAACAGAAGTATACAAATAACCTGGAGCAGAGATAGAAGATAAACAGAAGAGAGATGATTAAGGCAAACAAACCCTGATCCTTGGGACACTCAGATGACCCGACCTGAAAAGACTCAATCAGGCCACTCAACATGACCAGCAGCCATAACAGAAAATGTGCGTCCTGGGTCGCCTTCTGGTCTGCAGCATTTCGCGTCATTCCTTACAGGCTATGCTAGTGTCGGATAAGGTTAGTCAAGTTTACTTCTTCTTTGAACAACCACACTAATGCAGAGGAGCCCTCCTATCTTTAGGATTCTTCAGAATAATGCGTCTCAAAAATACAGCACACTGAGATCTTTGTTCAGAACAATTACAGTGACCACAGAGGCAGAAGCAGTTCGATTTTAGACACATTTAAGTGTCTCCAGATGTAGGCAGTTCCCAAAAGAGAATCACACTCTGCCTTTGTTATATAAGGTCAACATCCAAAAACCAAATAAAGCCCAGAGTATAGAGGAAAGCAGGCTACTTTGCATTCGATTATATCAGAAAAATATACTAAAAAATTGAATATTTTTATTCAAATTTGAATATACATTTGAAAATGTATTTCAAAATTGAAATACATTGAATAATTGAGTTTGTGCTTCCTTTCGCCAGAGGGATCTTTCTAAAACCACCAAACACCAACACGGCACACCCAGATCCAAAAACAGAGCTTGAATTTCTCATCTTTCGTGGATGCTGCTCACAATCCTTCTGTAATATTAGAACACAAGAAATAAAAAAGCCACATTCATTCCTCCCAATTCAAAGCATCCCCGTTTTCATCTACCATGAATAGAGAGTGTCCAAAGTAGACACATACCTGGCACAACATCCAACTAGAAGCCCACAGTGATCCCAGCATTGTAACATGCCAAGCACCAAGGGTGACGTAGCAGTTTATCCAGCAGACAGTGATGCATGAGCCAGCGTGATTGCAATGCAGTCGGGAGTTAACACTGCAGCACACACTGCGAGAGACTGTTTTACACTGGGCTTTTCCAGGCAGAGAAACCTTGGATCGAGGATAGTTCTCGTTTGCAAATCAACTCACCAGATAGAAAAGGTTAACTGTGGACTCTAAATCCTGTTCTTCTGATCTATATGCCTGTCCTTGCGGCAATGCCACGGTGCCTTCAAAACTATGGCTTCAGAGCCAAGTTTTGAAATCAGGTAGTGTTAAGTCTTCTGAATTTGCTTTCATTTTTGAAAACCGTTTTGTCTGCTCTAGGTCCTTTGGGCTCTCACGTAAATTTTAGGATCAGCACGTCAAACTCCAGAAAGAAATTTTAAAAAGCCTGCTGGGATTTTGATATGGACTGTGAGTTTACAGATCAATTTAGGGAAAACTGTCATCTTGACAATACTGAGTTTCCCAATCCCTGAACATGGACTGTCTCTCCATTTATTTAGGTTTTTAGTTTCTCTCAGCAATTTTATTATTTTTAATACTCAATTCTTATACTTTTGTTAAACATATTCCTAAGTATTTTATTCTTTTTGATGCCATTATGAATGAAATTATTTTAATTTCGTTTTTTGCTTGTTTATTGCTAGCTAGTATACACAAATAAAACTGATTTCTGTATACAGATCATATAGCTTGTGATCTTGTTAAACTCATTTTGAGTTTAAACTCAAATTTTTTTTACTTTTTTTTGACAGAAAGAGAGAGAGAGAGAGATCACAAGCAGGTACAGAGGCAGGCAGAGAGAGGGGGAAGCAGGCTTCCCGCCGAGCAGAGAGCCCGATGTGGGGCTCGATCCCAGGACCCTGAGATCACGACCTGAGCTGAAGGCAGAGGCTATAACCCACTGAGCCACCCAGGTGCCCCTTTTTTTTACTCTATTGAGATATAATTCACATAGCATATATTTCAGCCATTTAAAGTATGTAATTCAATGATTTTTAATATGTTCACAATTATGAACTATCATCACAGTCAATTTTAGAACATTTTCATTACCCTCAAAAAGAAACCTCATAGCCAGTAGCAGTCACTACCTATTTCCCCCTAACCCCTCCCCTGTTCTAGGCTATGACTAATCTACTTTCTTCCATATAGATTCTGGTTATTTCGCATAAACTGAATGATATAATACATGGTCTTTTGTAATTGGCTCCTTTCACTTAGCATAATGCTTTCAATGTTGTAGCAAGTATTCATACTTAATTTCTTTTTATGGGTAATTAATTTTCCATTGTATGGATATAATACATTTTGTTTGTCCATGCATCAGTTGATGGATATGGATTGCTTCCATTTTGTGGTGATTATGAATAATGTCGCTGTGGACATTCGTGCACAAATACTTATGTGAACATGTGCTTTCATTTCTCATAGGTAGGTAACTAGGAGTGGAATTGCAGGACCACATGGTAAATATTTAGTTTTATAAGAAATTTCCAGGCACATCTGGCTGGCTCAGTCAGTGGTACAGCATGCGACTCTTGATCTCAGGGATGTAAGTTCAAGCCCCGTGTTGTGTGTCTTTAAAAAATTTTTTTCAAATTATTTTCCAGAGTAGTTGTATCATTTTACATTCCTACCAACTATGTACAGGTGATCCCATTTCTCCATATTCTTGCAAACATTTGGTGTCATCAACTAGTTTTTATTTTAGACAATCTGATAGGTTTATTTCATTGTTGTTTTAATTCGCACTTTCCTAATAGCTAACGATCTTAAACATCTTTTCATGTTCTTATTTGCTATCTGTATATCCTCTTTGATGACATTTGCCTCCTTGTAATTTTTCTCTTCTTGAGAATTTTATTTATTGATTCACTGTTGTCATACTTTAAAAAAAATTTTTAAACAGGGGTGCCTGGGTGGGTCAGTGGGTTAAAGCCTCTGCCTTCAGCTCAGGTCATGATCTCAGGGTCCTGGGATCGAGCCCTGCATCAGGCTCTCTGCTCGGCGGGAAGCCTGCTTCCCCCTCTCTCTGCCTGCCTCTCTGCCTACTTGTGATCTCTTTCTCTCTCTCTGTCAAATAAATAAATAAATATATTTTAAAAAATTATTTAAACATGTTTTCCTTTGATTCTTTGAATGCATTTATGATAGCTGCTTTGAAGATTTTGTCTGCTAAATTCAGCATCTAGGGACACCTGGAGACAGTTTGTATTGATTTTTCTTCCTAAAGATGGGTCGCATTTTCCTATTTCTTTTCATTTCATGATTTTGTTGAAGACTCCACATATTAAATAATGTAACAAGTCTAGATTCTGCTTTCTTTTACCTCTGAAGGTCGTTTTGCTTCTATTATTCCCTTTCTACAACCCTTCCTTCCTTAGCTTAATAACTTGCCTGGGCTATATCTGAAATCTCTCCACCCGTAAGTGTGCAGCCATTGATGTCTCTCAGCTTATTTTCTTTATATTGCTTGTTTTTATGTTGAAACCTGCCTCCTAAGGTTTAGCTTGCTACCTCCCAGTGATTAGGCAGGGGTTATGTTTAAACACTTGAGGCCATCAAGGCTTCTGTACTCTGTTCATGTCTGTGTGTGGGGTAGGGTAGCACATTCAAAGTTCAGGATATTTTCAAGTCTGCTCTGGCTTTTACTTCCCACTGGGCGTTATCATGTCCATTCTATGCATGCACGCAACTTCAGCCAGCAATATGCTTGCTCCAACAACAAACACACCTCAGTCTGGCAGAGCCATTGGCCCACTGGACACAGCCAACGCCAAGACAATCATTTCCACTAACAACAGCAGTGGTCATGGGCATAAGTCACCACCCAAAGAGAGTAAGCTCCCTTCAACCTCAGCATCAAAACTGGCAGTCCCCCACTGGTAAAACCTCCACACCAACCAAACTAAGGGAAAAGAATGGGAACACACCTAGGCAAGACCACCACGAACTCCTGTTCTTACTGAATTTCAGCAGTTTTTCGAACAACCTTTTCTCAGATTGTTGTATGCCTTTTTGGTTGATCTCAAGGGTGCTGAAATGGTTTTGTCAAGCCTTATAGTTGATTTTGGGTTAAGGATTTATTGATCCTTACTCAGCTATAACTGGAGTTATAGCTATAACTGGAAGTCCTGCCTGTTTTAATTTTTGAGATATAACTTCATACAATAAAGAGCAAAAATCTTAAGTATACACTCAATTTTTTTTAAAGATTTTATTTACTTATTTGACAGAGAAAGAGAGAGATCACAAGTAGGCGGGGGCGGGGTGGGGGAAGCAGGCTCCCTGCTGAACAGAGAGCCTGATGCAGGGTTCGATCCCAGGACCCTGAGATCATGACCTGAACCGAAGGCAGAGGCCTTAACCCACTGAGCCACCCAGGCGCCCTCAATTAATTTTATATATGTATATACCTGCATAACCAAACACTCCATTAAGATACAGAATATTTCCAGAGTCTCAGAAGCCTCCCTTGCACCCCCTTTCATTTCTCATAGGTAGGTAACTAGGAGTAGAATTGCAGGACCACATGGTAAACATTTAGTTTTATAAGAAATTTCCAGGCACATCTGGCTGGCTCAGTCAGTGGTACAGCATGCGACTTTTTTTTTTTTTTTTAATTTTATCTATGTAGTTGTGAGAGAGAGAGAGAGAGAGATTACAAGTAGGCAGAGAGGCAGGCAGAGAGAGGAGGAAGCGGGCAACATCCTCCCCAGTGTAAACATTATTCTGAACTCATCACTACAAATCAGTATTGCCTGTTCTTGAACTTCATATATATATAATGTCAATCTGAATGTATTTCATCAATACATTGTCTATGAAATTCATCCTTGTGACAGAGCATTAGCTTGTTCATTTTCATTGCTGTGTAGTATTTCATTGTGTGACTATCCCATAGTTTATCTATTCTACTATTGATGGACATTTGAGTTGTTTATGAATCTTGACCATATTCATCATTGTACTTGGTTTTTGGTGGACAAATGCATTCATTTCTTTTGGGTAAATACTTAGGAGTGGACTTGCTTGTGTATGCTTAACTTTTTTAAAAGATACTACTATGCTTAACTTTAAAAGATACTTTAAAATAAAATTTTATTTTAAAGATTTTATTTATTTATTTGAGACAGAGGAGAAGAGAGAGAGCACAAGAGCAGAGCAGGAGAAAGAAGGAGAAGCAGACTCCCTGATGAACAGGGAGCCTGATGTGGGACTTGATCCCGGGACTCCGGTATGATTACTCTAGCCAAAGGCAGATGCTTAACTGACTGAGCCATCCAGGCACCCCCCAAATGGTTATCCAAAGTGGTTGTGCCAACTTACATTCCCACCAGCAATGTAGGGATTCTATATAGCCCACAGCCTTTCTAACACTTACTACTGTTAGTCTTTTAATATTAACCTTTTTTTTTTTTTTTAAGATTTTATTTATTTATTTGACAGAGAGGAGAGAGATCACAAGTAGGCAGAGAGGCAGGCAGAGAGAGAAGGAGAAGCAGGCTCCCCGCTGAGCAGAGAGCCCGATGCAGGGTTCCATCCCAGGACCCTGAGATCATGACCTGAGCTGAAGGCAGAGGCTTTAACCCACTGAGCCACCCAGGCGCACCTAATATTCACCTTTTTGCTTGGGGTGGCACTTAATTTACTGGAATCTTAATTCACAAATCCCTGATGACCAATCATACTGAACACTATTAATAAGCTTACTTGCCATTTGGATATCTTCTTTTGTAAAATTCAAGTCTTTTCCCCATATTTCTATTGGGTTGAAATGTCTTTATAAGACATTGAAATATCAAGGAAATCATCAACAAGATGAAAAGACAACCTACTAAGTTGTCTTAGTTACTAGGCAACTTCATGCCTGCCTCTCTGCCTACTTGTGATCTGTCAAATAAATAAATAAAATCTTTAAAAAAAAAAAATGGACAGATAACATGAATAGACATTTTTCCAAAGAAGACATCTAGATGGCCAACAGACACATGAAAAGAAGCTCAACGTTAATAATGAGGGAAATGCAAATCTCAAAACAATTAGATTATCACCTCACACCTGTCAGAATGACTTTTTTTTTTAAGATTTTATTTATTTGACAGAGAGAGAGAGAGAGAGACACAGAGAGAGAGAGAGCATGCACCCAAGCAGGTGGAATAGCAGGAAGAGGGAGAAGCAAGCTTCCTGCTGAGCAGACAGGCTGATGCAGGGCTGGACCCCAGGACCCTGGGATCATGAACTAGCTGAAGGCAGACACTTGACTGAGACACCCAGGCACCCCTACAATGGCTCTTATTAAAAACAGAAATAACAAGTATTGACAAAGATGCAGAGAAAAGGGAGTCCTTGTGCACTGATGGGAGGAATAGAAAATAGAAAAATAGTACAGAAGTTTCTCAAAAAATTAAAAATAAATTTAAAAAAATTTTTTTAAATTAAAAATAGAGGGGCGCTTGCGTGGCTCAGTGGGTTAAATCCTCTGCCTTCGGCTCAGGTCATGATCTCAGAGTCTTGGAATTGAGCACCGCATCGGGCTCTCTGCTCAGCGGGGAGCCTGCTTCCCCCTCTCTCTCTGCCTGCCTCTCTGCCTGCCTGTGATCTCTCTGTCAAATAAATAGATAAAATCTTTTAAAAAAATTTTTTAATTAAAAGAAAATTAAAAATAGAACTACCATACCATCCAGGAATTTTACCTCTGGGTACTTCCCCAAGGAAAACAAAAACACTAAGTTGAAAAGATACATGCACTCCTATGTTCATTACAGTGTTATTTACAATAAGATAAGGAAAGAACTAAGTTCATGGATAGATGAAAACGGTAAAGAAGATGCGATATACATCGACAATCGAATATTACTCAGCCATAAAAAAAGAATGAAATCTTGCCTATTGCAATGACATGGATGGACCTAGAAGGCATTATGGTAAGTGAAATAAGTCAGACAAAGACAAATACTTTATGATTTCACTTAAATGTGGGATCTAAGAAACAAAACAAACAAAACAGAACAAATTCATAAATGCAGAAAACAAACTGGTGGTGGCCCGAGGGTAGAAAATTGGGGGAAAGGGTGAAATAAGTGCAAGGAGATTAAGAGGTACAAACTTAGTTACAAAATAAATAAACCACAGGGATGCATAGGGAATATCAACAATCTGTAATTACTTTGTATGATGATAGATGGTAGCTAGACTTATGGTGGTGATCATTTCATAATATATACAAACATTGAATCACTATGTTGCACATCTGAAACTAATGTAATATTGTACATCAACTATAGTTCCATTAAAAAGAAGGCATTAAAATACCTTTTTCTTATTGATTTACAAGATTCTAGAAGCAAGGTATTTTATTCCAGTTTTACCAACTGACAGAACAAGCAGGGGGAAAAAAGTCAGAGATACAGAAGAACAACAATTAAAAAATTCAACTGACATATATAGAATTCTATAACAACAACTGCAAAATACACATCCTTTGCAAGTGCTACAAAACTACCAAAACTGACCATATGCTAGGAGCGCCTTGCTGGTTTAGTAGGGAGAGGAAGTGACTCTTGATCTCAGGGTCATGAATTCAAGCCTCATGTTGGGCATAGAGCTTATATAAAAATGAATATAAGTAAATACAACAGAAATTGATTAAGAAAAAATTTGACCACATGTTAGTCCATAAAGTATCAACAAACTTCAAAGATCTGAAATCACAAAGAGTATATCCTCTGAATACAATGGGCTAAACTAAAAATCAATGACAAAGATATTAAAATATCCAAGTGGACCAAGTGGTCCAAGTGGTTTTAATATATATCCAGTGTCTTGAAATTAATGATTCCATTTCTAAATAATTTATGGGTCCAAAAAAAAAAATCACAAAGAAGGTGAGCAAAATGAGTGGAGGTGGTCAAAAGGTACAAACTTCCAGTTATAAGATAAGTTCTGGGGATATGATGTACAGGACAGTGACCATGATTAACAAATAATGTATTACTATTTAAAGTTGCTAGGAGAGTAGATGTTAACTTTTCATCACAAGAAGAAAGAAAAAGATTCTAACTATGCATGGTGATGGATCTTAACTTATTTTGGTAATTATTTCATTATATAAGTATGCAAGTTACACACATATATATAAATATAAAATATATAAATATAAAATCATTATTCTGCATACCTAAAACTTATACAATATGTCAATCGTATCTTAAAAACTTAAAAAATAAATCACAATGAAAATAAGAAAATATCTTAAACTGAATAATTAAGATATATCACATCAAAACTTGGGGGATATAGGGTGCTTAGGTGGCTCAGTTGCTTAAGCGACTGCCTTTGGTTCAGGTCATGATCCTGGAGTCCCAGGATCAAGTCCCGCATCAGACTCCCTGCTTAGGAGGGAGTCTGCTTCTCCCTCTGACCCTCCCCACTCTCATGCTTTCTCTCTCTCAAATAAGTAAATAAATAAAGCCTTTAAAAAAAAAAAAAAAAAAACCTTGGGGGATATAAGATGAAATGATGAATGGATACAGAGATACAGAAATGGATAGATAAATGATAAAGCAAGTATAGCAAAATGTTAATGGTAGACTCTAGGTGACGAGTAAAATCTAGGCCTTCTCTGTAAAATGTTCTCAGCTGTGCTGTATGCTTAACATTGTTCATAATAAAATGTTGAAAAATGATGTGAGATACAGCTAAAGATGGACTCGGAGTAAATTTTCAGTCATTAGTACATAGCTTAGAAAAGTAGGGCTGATAGGGCA
Organism: Procyon lotor; assembly: GCA_028646535.1. Taxonomy (NCBI): domain Eukaryota; kingdom Metazoa; phylum Chordata; class Mammalia; order Carnivora; family Procyonidae; genus Procyon; species Procyon lotor. The sequence goes on along the minus strand of CM053619.1, from coordinate 17,291,812 downwards.
CCTGGGTGGCTCAGTGGGTTAAAGCCTCTGCCTTCGGCTCAGGTCATGATCTCAGGGTCCTGGGATCGAGCCCCGCATCAGGCTCTCTGCTCAGCAGGCTCCCCTCTCTCTCAGCCTGCCTCTCTGCCTACTTGTGATCTCTGTCTGTCAAATAAATAAAAGATAGATAGATAGATAGATAGATAGATAGATAGATAGATAGATAGATAGA
>CM053619.1:17262677-17291101 GCA_028646535.1 Procyon lotor | reverse complement strand
TAAGATTATTTATTTATTTGACACAGAGAGAGAGAGAGAGAGAGAGATCACAGGTAGGCAGAGAGGCAGGCAGAGAGAGAGGGGGAAGCAAGCTCCCCACTGAGCAGAGAGCCCGATGTGGGGCTCGATCCCAGGACCCTGAGATCGTGATCTGAGCTGAAGGCAGAGGCCCTAACCCACTGAGCCACCCAGGCACCCCTTAATTTTTTTATACAATTATTCATTGTTTATCTGAAATTCAAAATTAACCTGGCATCATGGATTTTTATTAACTACATCTGATAACTCTAGATAAAAGTACTATGATTATGGAAAATATTCATATTAGTGGAAGGTGAGTGAAGGATACATAGGAACTCTGCTAAGTCTTTGTGACTCTTCTGTAAATCTAAAAATATTTCAAAATGAAAAGCTAAAAAAAAAAATGAAGCTTACAAAAGACTTTTAATGACATGAGAAAATGCTGTTTTATGAAAAAAAGCAATTAAGAGAACTGTGTATTCATTATATTACCCATGTATGTGTTTTTTAATAAAAATTTACAGGGTAAAAATCACCAAAAAGAAACATCAATTATTAATAGCAATTATCACTGGACAATCATATTCTGGATTTTTTTCTATTTCTTCATGCTTTTAGGATTTCTAACTTTTCTATAATAAATATATATCTAATAATTTTAAAAGTTTTAAGTAGTAAAAGCAAACTTCACTTGTAAATTTATGTTCACAGAAGAAAGGAGGGAAGCAATGTATGCATTACACCATAAGAATAATAAACTCAGGCCCATCCTGAGCCCTACTTACCATATTCATAATTTCATTTCTTCAATTAGCTAAGTTTATAGAACAAACTCTGGAAATTAACAGACAGCTCCTGTTTTCTGAATGGAAAGAGTGGGTGGGAAATAGAACTATTGCCTTCAGAAGAAGAGTACCAAGTTGCTGATCTCATAATGACCTTCTCTGTCTACTCACTCCTGAGGCACCATGGCAACTGGGAACTTCAGAATATCAAGGAAGGAGCATTGAGAGTAAAGGGTTTGGAAAGCTGCTGGGGGAAGGGAGAAAGCTCAGGGAAGCTGAATGAGAAATGTGAAGAAAGCCAAAACATAAGAACACTCACAGCCCCGACTATAAGAAAAGCCATAATATAAACTCAAAACTAGAACCAGTTTCCTTACTTCCCATGGTAAAGCCTAGAGACAGATGAGCCAAAGATAGGAAGGAAAAATAAAATTTCCTACTTTCTCAATAATGGTTATTCTCAACATCTAAATTATAATATTGACAGTATATGTGTACTGTAATTAAAGCCTTTCAAATTTCAAAATTAAATTTTTTTTATTAACATATAATGTATTATTTGCCCCAGAGTACATGTCTGTGAATCGTCAGGCTTACACATTTCACAGCACTTACCATAGCACATACCCTCCCCAATGTCCACAACCCAGCCACCCTATCCCTTCCCCCCGACCTCCCAGCCACCCTTAGTTCATTTCGTGAGTCTAGGAGTCTCATATGGTTTGTCTCCTTCCCCATCCCTTCCTGTTCAAAACTAAATTTCTAAGTCTTAAATACTAATATGCAAAAGACTTAAAAAGGTTTTTCCAGTCAAAAAATTTTACCTCACCGGAGCACTCCATAATAAATATCATATTACATAGCATGGCACATTTTACTTTTCCAAAAGCTTCTGCAGATATTTAACTTCACCTCCATTATTAGACTAAACGAAATCACTTCAAACTCAGGAGTTTAAAGTGAGAGACTAAAAAGGAAGGAGTTTCTTTCCAGGTTAAATAAAAACATACACAGGAGACGCTTGGGTGGCTCAGTCATTGAGCGTCTGCCTTCGGCTCAGGTCATGATCCCAGGGTCCTGGGATCGAGCCCCGCATCGGGCTCCTTGCTCGGCAGGAAGCCTGCTTCTCCCACTACCATTCCCTCTGCTTGTGTTCCCTCTCTCGCTGTGTTTCTCTCTGTCAAATAAATAAAATCTTTAAAAAAAAATATTCTTTGAAAAGAATAGCATTAATAAAGCTACAAACTTGGGGCGCCTGGGTGGCTCAGTCGTTAAGCGTAGGCCTTCGGCCCAGGTCATGATCCTAGAGTCCTGGGATCGAGCCCCACATAGGGCTCCCTGCTCAGCAGGGAAGCCTGCTTCTCCCGCTACCATTCCCTCTGCTTGTGTTCCCTCTCTCGCTGTGTTTCTCTCTGTCAAATAAAATCTTTAAAAAATAATAATAAAAAATTAAAAAAATTAAAAAAATAAAAACATACACAGCTAAAACTAAAAAGCTCTGTCCCTCATTGCTTTTGAGCAAACCACACTGTACTTTATAATGTCCATTTTCATTTTGATTATAAAATTCATTAAAATATCATCATTAGTGCAATACTACATTGTTTTGCTACTAGTGTTATAACTGTAAAAAATGCAGAATGGTAAATTATTCTTTACTTTTCCTTCCATTTGTCTCTATACCACCAAATTATTAGCAGTAGCTATATACTTTCACGATTTGCTAACTTCCTTTTAAACAAATGGCTAGGCACTGTCACACACAAAAAAAAGGAGGGGGTGTGGTAATATGATATTGGGAGGGAAATTTAAGAGACAGAATATACCAATATCATATTATCACACCAGGGTCATGAGTTCAAGCCCTACATTAGCCTCCACACTGGGTATGAAGTCTACTTTAAAAAAAAAAAAAAGGTCTGTGACCAGAAGTGTGGTATCTAGGAGATGATCCCCAACTCAGTATATTATCTGTTTGTATTCCATGACTGGTATCATTGGACGAACTTAACAGGTTATTTCTAATTACAAAATAACTTTAAAACTCTCTACTTAGATTCTTCTGAAGAGTCAAAAACAATTCATAGGCAATCACTTATCTGGATTCTAAATTTTCTAGGATATTGATAAAGTACTTTTCTTTCTAAACCAGAAAGGAGATAGTAATGTAGCTCACCTTCAAGGAGCCTTTCCTGAGTGAACTTAATCTCTCTCTCCTACCAAAGCAGCAACCATGGTCTTAAATTCAGCTAGAGAGCATGATATGATGAATTTATGTATATGAAAATAACAGCAATTGTTCTCAATTGAAATCACCAACAACGTGCTTGCTAACCATAAAATGTTGGCCGTTTGATACTTTGGGCATTTATTTTAAGAAGTTTAAGGGAAAACTGAGATGGAGTTTCAAATACTGTAACATGAATTATAGGATAAAAAAGATTTAAAGAAATCATACTACCTTAAGAGAAACCCCTCCCCAAAAAAAGAGAGAAACCCAATTGTGGGGTTCACTTATTTTCAACTGGACTTCAACCAGGAATTCAGTATACTAGTTGACAAAACTGATTACAATCTTTGGTTGATAGCATGATTATGGGGTGATCTCGATTTACACTGCACTGTAAATATTGAGAACAATCTGACTTCAAGTAGCATCCCACAAGGAACAATGTCATTATCCATGAATCTCAAAATTAAGATGCCTACATTCTGTCTTCAATAGTCTTTCTTCTCAAATATTCAATTAAATATTAATAATGAGGTTCAGAAATATATCAGCCTAGCTGATAGATCAATCTATCTACCTATCTAAAATAAAAAGCCAGGGGCACCTGGGTGGCTCAGGGGGTTGAAGCCTCTGCCTTCAGCTCAGGTCATGATCTCAGGGTCCTAGAATCGCATCGGGTTCTCTGCTCAGCAGGGAACCTGCTTCCCCCTCTCTCTCTGCCTGCCTCTCTGCCTACTTGTGATCTCTCTCTGTCAAATAAATAAAATCTTTAAAAATAAAATAAAATAAAATAAAATAAAAAGCCAAAGCACAGGTATCTACAATGAAGCTTATATATTCCCACCAAGCTATAACTACTTTTCTTTTTTTTTTTTCACTATAATTACTTTTAGGGTATTATTTTCAAATGTTTGGGTCGTAAAGCTTAGATTGATCAATTTTATTATCTCTACACCCAACATGGGGCTTGAACTCATGACTCCAAGCTCAAAACTGCATGCTCTACTGACTAAGCCAGGCAAGTGCCCCTGGGTCATAAAGCTTAGAAAGTGATTCTCCTTCAGTGATGTTCAAAATAGGTAATGCAAGTCATCTCCATTTCTGTAACAGTCTATTTTCTAGTCCTACCTATCTATCATACCCATTAGACTTCTCATTTAGCATAAAAAACCAAGCCCTAAACTTGAGAGGCCCATTCTCATCCTATACTATGGCAGTCACGTTACTTGGTTTACTTTTTTTTCCATTACTTGGTTTTAGATGACCTCTAGTAAACACCTCTTAGGAATGCACCTGCCCCTTTCATCTACATGGCCTGTAAAACATTAGGTTATTCATTCAGGAAGGTAATCCTAAACTCAACCAATCTCTAACTCTGGGTTCAAAGAGTGAAAAAGAGTATCTGAACCTGTAACTTCATTTGCATAGATGAGGAAAATGAATCCAAAGAGGTAATTCTTATGAAAATGAATCCAAAGAGGTAATTTTTATGAATTCTCTGTGGTCACGTACCTAATGGTGGCAGATGCAAGAACCGAGATCTCTCCAATATCAAGTGAATTTGACTCAATTTAAGTTAACCCCAAGGATACCACATCCACAAATGACTCAGAAATGGATCAATGGAAAACACATGTTCTATTTTGGAACATTCCGTAAATGAGAAGCAGGTGCGAACTCCTCCCCAGGCTGCTGATCACACTTTAATCCACTGCTCCTCCATGAGCTATGGGCATGAGTTTTGCAACAGTAAGGCTTGCAAAAAAATTCTCGGGCACTCATACCAGTCTTTGCAGTAAGAAACATCAACTTTGAGAACAACTTGGCAACTACAAGTTGCCTGGCAAATCATTGGCTGAGTGTCCTATAATGGTGTTTATGTCACCATTGCCAAACTCAGTTTCCTAATCCAACGAATGGACAGTGTGTTTCACATGGTCTCAAACTGGACAAATTTCTCAAGGTGCTGTGTGGCTTTAAGGATTTAGATTTGGGGCGCCTGGGTGGCTCAGTCGTTAAGCGTCTGCCTTCAGCTCAGGGCATGATCCCAGCGTCCTGGGATCAAGCCCCGCATCGGGCTCCCTGCTCAGCAGGAAGCCCGCTTCTCCTGCTACCATTCCCTCTGCTTGTGTTCCCTCTCTCACTGTGTTTCTGTCAAATAAATAAAATCTTTAAAAAAAAAAAAAAGGATTTAGATTTAACCTGGTCTTTCTCAACAGGGGCATTATGATGTTTTAAGGACAATTCTTGGCTATGTGAGATTATCTAGTACATTGAAGAAGGTTTAAAATCATCGGTCCTCTGTTCTTTAAATGCAAGTGTACAGTAGTAGACCTCCCTTATTCACGGTCTCATGTTCCAAGGTTTCAGTTGCCTACAGTCAACTGCCGTCCAGAAGCAGATGACCTTTCTCCTGACACATCTTAAGAAGGTCAACAGTAGCCTAAAGCTATGTCACAATGCCTACATCATTCGCCTTTCTTCATCTCATCACATAGGCATTTTGTCCTCTCACATCATCACAAGAATGATGAGATTGGTGAGGTGAGAAGGGTGAATCGGTATAATATGATTTTTGAGAGAGAGAAACTGCATTCACATAACTTTTATTACAGTATATTGTTGTAACTGTTCTATTTTATTATTAGTTATTACTGTTAATCTTTTACCATTCCTAACTTACAAATTAAACATAGGTTTGTATGTATAGGAAAAAACACAGTATATATAGTGTTCAGAACTATCTGCGGTTTCACGCATCCACTGGGGTCTTGGAATGTATCCCCTGTAGTCCCACCAGTCACAGCCCTCACACATTTACAAACACCTCAAAGGGTAAGATTATCACCACCAGTATTAGCCTTCAGGTCAACCCTTAGTGAATTATAAAGTTTTAAAAAATATTTAGATAAAGACTTGACCTCTAAAAAAAGACTTGACCCCTTTTATCTGCCACTAAATACTGCCCTCTATTCCCCTTTTAGCCCAGAGATTAGATAAAATCCTTTGTTCAACAACTCCTGAAAACCAACTTTGTCTGGAGTAGCTATATAATTAAGACACTCTTATGGTCAGGGAAGTAGAGTAGAAAAGTTACTGAAATGGAATCAGGGCACCTGACTTTGAATTCCAGTTTTCTGGCTATTCGCCCTTAGGCAAGTTATTTCGCCTCTTTAGGCCTCAGTTCTCTCATCTACTTAAATAAAAGCCATCAGGCTACATTATCTCTCTGATTCTTTGCAGTTCTAGGAATCTGTGACATAAAACAGAATTAACTGGCTTAACTCTTTTCTTCTGACCTCCACATAGCTAAATGGGGGTGACCATCAACTTACTACCTCATGGTTCAGAAGCAAGGACCCCAAAGTCCCAGGAGAGTCACATTCAGCCAGAGCTGGTATGGGATTTTACTACACAGTCTATATCTTGAGTATATAAAAAGGAGCTTAATTATTTTATGATCCATTAATAATAGAAGCACCAAGATAGTAATAGCAATAGCCACTCTAATGTTTATCTCTGCTAGACCTATCATCTCAACCCTGGCTGTATATTAGAATCATCTAGATAGTTTAAAAAAAAAAACACCCCAGCTCCAAACCAAGCCAATATCAAATGATTCAGAACCCTTGGAGATGGGGCTCATTTCTTAAGGCCCCACCAAGTGATTGTAATGTACAGTGAAAACCAAGAACCATTAATCCAGGCCCTCTAATCCAAGAAACGCAAAGCAAATGACCAAAGGTCAGTATATCACATACTGGTTGTAAAATCAAACAACAATAAGTAAGAATAATCCAATGTTACTATTTACTGACATTCTCAATTACACAAAAATAACTCCATTTTTAGAGAAAAAGGAGAGGTCTATAAACACCCTTTGTTCCTGCCACAGGTTGTTAGTGAGGACTGACCCTGCCAGAAATAGAATATAACTTTTTGACATGATTAAAGCACTTCAAAGAAAGATTACTATAAATCTGCCCAACCCTGCAAAAGTCCTATGACCCATTAAGACAGTTATGACATTAGTCAAAGTAGTACAGAAACCAAAATTCCTCAACTCTCACTGACTAGATGTCACTAAAAGAACGAGTATGTAGAAAGAACAGGAAAAAGCTAAGAGGAACGTTTAGGAAAAGATACTCTGAAAACTGCACTTCCAAAAAAAAAGAAAGGAAGAAAAGAAAACTGCACTTCGTGCAAAGTACATTCATTCATCAAAGCTTCAAGCCCAGTGATGCAGAAAAAGGTGGCGCAATGTTGGCTAAAATTATTCTTGCTCTTTCCAGAACAGAATTAGTGAAACCAACAGGTCATGTTAAATAAGGAAAACATTAAATTTCTGTCTTACCTCATGTGTAGAGCCAAGCCGTCCTGTAGGCTGGAGATCCCCAAATCAGAGAGTGTATCTGAGCCAACAGAAGCTGGTGATAGAGAGCCCTCCTTCTCCTCCAGGAGATCCAGCTTAACCAGGCTGCTAATTTCATCCTCTGAGTTATCTTCAGACACAGAACCAATGATGAATCGGGAATGCTGGTTCAGCTCCAGGGGTTTAGCCAAGGGGGATGGTTCATCCATTATTCCTTCAAAATGAGCTCTCAGAGCTATGAAGAAAATGAGGGAGAAAAGCAGGTTATGGATAATAGCATATATCAGAGGACAACCATAGATTATATCTACAGCTGGCACTTGGAAGCAATGCGTAGTTTGAGAACTAGTTTCTTTGGTTATTCTATTTCAGGGCCTCTGTTTTCCACGAGGGAGGAAAATACAGATCACGATAACCATGTCTAACAAATTAAAATTAGCTTCCTCTTCCTCAAAGAAATCTATCTCAAAAAACTATAAGCCAGAGGTGCCTGGGTGGCTAAGTCGTTAAGCATCTGCCTTCGGATCAGGTCATGATTCCGGGTCTGGGATCAAGCCCCGCATCCTGCTCCCTGCTCAGCAGGAAGCCTGCTTCTCCCTCTCCCAATCCCTCTGCTTGTGTTCCCTCTCTTACTACGTCTCTGTCAAATAAATAAATAAAATCTAAAACAAAAAAACAAAAAACTATAAGACATTCCCAATCTCTTTATTAATTTGGTAATGTCCAAGAAATAATTATGATCAATGGAAAGACCTCTGCAGTAGGTGAAAGCTGCTCATGATATTGTGACTTCATTTGTCAGTACAGGGGAGATGCAGGAAAAGATCTGCAGAGTTATTTATTTTTAAGATTTTATTTATTTATTTGACCGAGAGAGATCACAAGTAGGCAGAGAGAGGGAAGCAGGCTCCCCGCCAAGCAGAGAGCCCGATGTGGGGCTCAATCCCAGGACCCCGAGATCACGACCTTAGCCCGAGGCAGAGGCTTTGACCCAGTGAGCCACCCAGGCACTCTCAAACTAGGTATTTAGAGCAAACTATACAACTATTACCTCGTTCCAACAGTACACTGTGAGAGGTTGTAAATTTTACATAAGTGTATTTTTGTATAAATATGTACACATAAAATATATCGACATTGATATATATATATATATATATATATATATATATATATATATATAGTCTGCTTTCAACTCCAGATAGGTACTTTTTAATTAGAAACAAAATCTTTGTCCTCATGAGTTTTTCCTTCAATTACACCTGTTAAAAATTCACCCAATAATGTCTGCTCTTGACCTTAATGTGCTGACATCAGTAAGGAGAAAATGAATGTACTATCAAATTAAAAATCTATAATTAAAATAAGGGAGGAGTCATCTCAATTAAGTATTAGTTTTCTAAGTATAGGACCTTATTAGTCAGAATTAAATATTTCCAGCTACTAGCAAACTAATTAACAAAGACCAGAACAGTGCAAAGCCCACAAGAACAATAAAAACTAAAGCTGGGGCACCTGGGTGGCTCAGTCGTTAAGCGTCTGTGTTCGGCTCAGGTCATGATCCCAGGGTCCTGGGATCGAGCCCCACATCGGGCTCCCTCCTTAGTGGGAAGCCTACTTCTCCCTCTCCCACTCCCTCTGCTTGTGTTCCCTCTCTCGCTGTCTCTCTCTCTGTCAAATAAAAAAAAATTTAAAAAAATCTTAAAACTAAAGCTAAAACGAACATTTATTCTGTCATTCAAAAAATTCTATTAAAAAAGCCCTTCAGGGGGCGCCTGGGTGGCTCAGTCGTTAAGCGTCTACCTTCGGCTCAGGTCATGATCCCAGGGTCCTGGGATCGAGCCCCGCAGCAGGGAGCCTGCTTCTCCCGCTACCATTCCCTCTGCTTGTGTTCCCTCTCTCGCTGTGTTTCTCTCTGTCAAATAAATAAAAATCTTTAAAAAAAAAAAAAAAAGCCCTTCAGAACTACATATCAACTTAGTATTGAACCTCTTGCAGCCTAACAATTTTAATTTAGAAAGCAATATTCCCAATACTGATTTCAAGGTGCTCTAAGGGATGGTGCTCTAAGAGCATCCCAAGATGCTCTAAGGGATACATAATGAATTTATGTTGCAGACTACTTTGAAGTAGAAGAGTAGGTAGAAAGCAGGGTTCTTTGACATTAGATAACATGAAATATCAAGATCTAAAAATGTTTGGGAATTATTAAACATGTTAAAATGACATGTGCACCATTCTTCTTGTGCCATTTGTGAATCAGAGCTTATTCATTTACAAAGAAAAGCAGTATATGTAAATGATAGAGCAGTGGTTCTCAGTGTAGTTTCCAGACCAGCAGCAGTAGCAGCAGGATCACCAGGGAACCTCTTTAAAGTACAGATTCTTGGGCCCTATCACAGAGCAACTACCTGTATCAGAATCTATAGGTTGGGGCCCAGTAATCTATATTTTAACAAGTCCTAAAAATTTGAGAACCACTCTGCTAGGATAAAACAGTAATAACAAATTGCCAGGCATGCTAAAAAAAAAAAAAAGAAGAAGAAAAAAATTACTTCTAGATATTTCCCAAGAGTGAGTTAGAGATTACTTCTATTAACTTTTATTTTAAAAACTAGAATCAAATATAAAAACAGCATGTAACAGAAAGACTTGACATCTGAGTTTACTATATATGTTCCTCCCTTTGAATATTAGGTTCCTTTAAAATAATTTTTAAATATCTCCAAATTTTGTTAAGATAGTCACTTCCAGGGGCGCCTGGGTGGCTCAGTCGTTTAGCGTCTGCCTTCGGCCCAGGTCAGATCCCAGGGGCCTGGGATCGAGCCCCGCATCGGCCTCTCTGCTCTGCAGGAAGCCTGCTTCTCCCGCTACCATTCCCTCTGCTTGTGTTCCCTCTCTCGCTGTGTTTCTCTCTGTCAAATAAATAAAATCTTTAAAAAAAAAAAAAAAAGATAGTCACTTCCAGAGATCTAAGAAAAAAAAAATCACTTAAAATGAGGAAAAAAAAGGAAGGAAAGAGGGAGAGAAGGACAAAGTGAGGAAAGGAGGGAAGGAAAGTTCTAACAGACTGACTACTCTGAAGACCACCACCAAAAGGTACAGAAACAAAAAAGGCTACTTCTTTCACATTTTAGATCAGTAAATAATCAAGTTAAAAAAAAATAAGAGAAGACGCCCATGCTCCCCTAGCCCCCACAGAATTTCAAATTCCATCTCAACACACACAGAAAATAATGGCTGCCTTTTTCACAGGAGAAATAAATAAAGCATTCAGGGGCATGTTCTAGTTTATAGTCTGACTGAAATTAGGAGACTACACAAAAAAACAAAATTTATGAGAAAAGAGCAATTCTTTGATTCCATGGGAGAAGAAGAAATGATTAATTAAAAAATGAGAGGTTCTATAAGGTCAACTTCAAATTTCTCTCTCCTAGCTAAGAAGAACATGAAGGCAGCCTTCCCTTAAGCGTTGCAAAGATCAGAAGTAGCTCAGTCGTCAGCAGCTAAAGAGCCTATCTACCAACCAGCGATTCTACTGAATGGTATCCCTGGGCACAAGCCTGCAAAAGCACCAGAAAAGAGAGGTCATGTATGGAAAATCACTGAGTAGCTGTCCAGACACTCTAGAAGCTAATCTACAGCCCGTCCTATTTCCACTGATTCTAGTCCTGAATTAAAGAGAAAGGCGGATGGAACACTACCACTGTCAGACCATTCACTTCAGGCTATCGACCCCCTCAACTCTGCCTTTTATTTTTTTTTTTTTTTTTGGTAGAAGTCAACTTTTAACATAAATGCCTATGGTTTAATATTTTAGCACATGAACATAAAATTTTTATCACACTGTAAACATGAAAGAATATTATTTGTAACTGACCTCTTATAATTCTTACTGTCTGAGCAGATATCCACCTCCAAAAAGAACTAGGGAGAAAGAGAGAAAGTTGAAGTGTTTTGTTTTGTTTTTTAGAAACCCAAATTTTAGCAATTCCTGTTTTGCTCAGCATAATACAAAACTGAGAGTACCCAAAGTACCATTTTTCTGATCAAATATATTATGTAACTTAAAGCATAAAGTTGTTGTTTTACTATTATTGTTCAAATCTATAAATCAAAAAAATTACAAAGACTTTGTTTTTCATGAGTATTAAACAATAACCCAAGCTTACCATTTGACAAGGTGCCTTTTCCAATTGTATACTTCGATGAACCTATTCCAACCCTATGATATCCAACATTTCACCAAAAAAAGGGACTGGGAGAAGAGAACCACTAGATCCCTTGGAACTCAGACTCTGATTATATTTCTAAATGGATATACCTATATAGAAGGCTGAAAACCAGGAAGGGGACAGATCTTGCAGTAAAATAAACTGAAAACTAAATCTAAATCCCTTTAGATCCATTAAAACTCTACGGGATCAAGAAGTCTCTAGCTACTTCCCAAATCCTAGGTTTCCTTCCATGCCCAACAATTTATATGTATCCAGAGTATATAACAATCACATGTGGAGATTTATTTGTTTGTTTTGAGTATAGTTGACACACACTGAGGCCATGCCTTCTGCTTCTCCTTTGGATTCCTGGGGGCAAACTTCTCCTGCAATTTCTTCCACATTCCTTTATTCATTTCCTTAAACTCTTCCAAGACGTCTGTGGACAGGATCGGCTTGTACTCTTCTGTGGACAGGCCACTGAGGCTCATGTCTCTGGGGCAAGGGTTTTCATGTTTGTAACAGTCTGAATGGAGTCATGCTAAGTTCTCATACATCAGATCACAGGCCTCAGGCTCTACAATCTTGAGTATTCTCTCCCTCTGGAAAGGCCTGTGCTACTCCTGCACTGTTTGGTCTCCTCCACCAGAGATTCCTCAGTTTTAGGAAATGCCAGCAGGGGCTGGCCTACATTTTGGGCCACTCAATGGTGCTTTTTAAAAACATGTATGTCGGGGCACCTGGGGGGCTCAGTTGTTGAGCGTCTGCCTTCGGCTTGGGTCATGATCCCAGGGTCCTGGGATCAAGCCACGCATCGGGCTCCCTGCTCAGCAGGAAGCCTGCTTCTCCCGCTACCATCCCTCTGCTTGTGTTCCCTCTCTCACTGTGTTTCTGTCAAATAAAATAAAATCTTTAAAGAAAAAAAAAAAATGTATGTCTAGGAGCGCCTGGGTGGCTCAGAGAGTTAAAGCCTCTGGCTTTGGCTCAGGTCATGATCTCAGGGTCCTGGGATCGAGCCCCGCATCAGGCTCTCTGCTCCGCAGGGAGCCTGCTTCCCCCTCGCTCTCTGCCTGCCTCTCTGCCTACTTGTGATCTCTCTCTGTCAAATAAATAAATAAAATCTTAAAAAAATTTAAAAAAAATTTTTTTTAAATAAAAATAAAAACATGTATGTCTAAACTCCACCCCAATTCTACCGAATCAGAATCACTGCTGGGGGCCCAGAGATCTCAATATTAAGTTCCACAGTTGACTGAACTGATAGATATCCAAGCTTGAGAACCACTGGTATAGGATGGAGAAGAAATCCACAACTTCGAAGAGAAGACCTCAAATGACAAGCAATGGGACTTCGGACAGTGCAAGTATGTTAACTGGGGAAGTTGAATTTACCCAATTATGTAGTTTAAGCTAATATTATCCCCTACAATTGTGGTAGGTAAGGGGGTGTGAGAAGAGGAAGGGAAAAGGAAGTAGTTTTGATCAGATGCAAACAAAGGTGCAGTGGAACTGGAGTCAAAACCTAGGACTCAGGATCAAATTCTGACTTTGCCAAATATTGGCAGCACAAACTTGATCGAGCCATTTAACATCTCTGATTCTCGTCATCTGTAAAAATAAAAAGGTTATGTGTTACCTCAGGGGACTGCTGTGAATCCAGAGAGTATATGAAAGTATTTTGTAAACTATGTACTAGACCAGTGTCTTTCAAACTATAGGTTGCCACCAAGCAGAATACTAAAATAAATTTAGAAGGTTACAACCAACATTTTAAAAATGAAGGGGCACCTGGCTGGCTCAGTCGGTAGAGCAGGCCACTCTTGATGTTGGGGTTGAGAGTTCAAGCCCGGCATTAAGCGAAGTTTACTTTAAAAAAAAAAAAAAAAGTCATTAAAAATGAAATAGAAGAGGACGCCTGGGTGGCTCAGTTGGTTAAGTGTCAGCCTTCACCTCATGATCTTGCCTGTCCCTCTACCTCTTCCCACTGATGGTGATCTCTCTCTCTCACAAATAAGTAAATAAAATCTTTTTTAAAAAATGAAATAGATGTTAAGAGTATACTATTCTTTATAAGGTCAAATATTGGTTTGTGAATTTTTCTATCAGTTATATGTACATCAAAAAAGTCTTAGAGCCACAGTGAATCCTTGCTCTCCTGCCCCCTCCACTTTATGCTCTCACCAGAGGGCAAACACAGTGACTTAATGCCTAAACCAATGGTTCTTAAACTTTCTTAGGGCAAGACACTATTAGAAATCTGATAAAAGTTATGCACTCTTTCTTGACAAAAATTCACCCTCACACAAGATTCTGCTTGCATACAAGTTTAGGACCCCTAAAGCCTTGCCATGAATCAGGTTAAGATCTTTCTCTCTAGAAAGAAGACAAAGAATGAAGGTGCTCTCTGGGGAAGGTTCACATAGCTCCTATCTTACCACCTCCAAAAGAAGGCCTTTCCCCAGAGTGGTAGTACATGCTGCTTATCCAAATAAAATTTCCTTCATTGGATCAAATTGTCAAATTCTCTTTTATTTTTTAAAAAAAAGTGTTTAAAATGCTCTTGAACTTTTAGTTAGAAACTCCAAAATATTTGTGGAAGGCTCCCAAACTATACCCTATGTGCCTGAAAATGGAATAAAGCTAATTATAGCTAATGTACTTATTTAAAAGTTAGCCTGCATTTCACCCAGGGATATTTCTCTAAATAAAACAGAACAGATTTTACCAAACTTATTTAAGATGTTCCCTTGAACTCAAGTAACACCAACTTTCCAAGTGATTCTAATAAAGAGGCATTAATTAGTTTTCGTAGCCACTGATAAAAACATCCAAGCCAGAGGGGCGCCTGGGTGGCTCAGTCGTTAAGCGTCTGCCTTCAGCCCAGGTCAGATCCCAGGGGCCTGGGATCGAGCCCCGCATCGGCCTCTCTGCTCTGCAGGAAGCCTGCTTCTCCCGCTACCATGCCCTCTGCTTGTGTTCCCTCTCTCGCTGTGTTTCTCTCTGTCAAATAAATAAAAATCTTTAAAAAAAAAAAAAAAAAAAACATCCAAGCCAGAGACACCTGGGTAGCTTAGTTAAGCATCTGCCTTCGGCTCAGGTCATGATCCCAGAGTCTTGGGACCGAGCCCCACATCAGGCTCCTTACTCAGCGGGAAGCCTGATTCTCCCTCTGCCTGCTTCTCTCTCTGTTTGTGTGCTCTCTGACAAATAAATAAATCTTCAAAAAAAAAAAAAAGTATCCAAGATGACACAACATGTCCCTAATTAGTCTAAGTCATAGTAATTTGATTTAAATTCCTTCAAAAACAATCACCGAATTTGCCTTTTTCATTTTTGTCATTTTACTGAACTTTTAAATGGATTTTAGTATTAATTCAGTAACCATGAGAATTTTTTTAAGCCACATTTTATTTTCCTGCAAGTTTTAAATTTTACAGATTTTATTTATTTTGAGAGAGTGTGTGTGTACGTGCACAAGCTTACAGGTCCCTGAGCTAGGAGAGGGACAGAGGGGGAGAGAGAGGGAGAGGGAAAGAATCTCAAGCAAACTCCGAGCTGAGCACAGAGCCCGACTCAGGGCTCAATCCCATGACCCCAAGATCGTGACCTGAGCCAAAGCCAAACCACCGAAGTGCCCCAAGTTTTAAATCATAAAACAACAAGCACTTGTGTCCCAAATAGTGAGATGGCTGATGTATAGTAAAAGAAAAAAAAGATTTGATCCCTAGCTAAGATGCTATAGATACCTAAAGATATAGACAATAATAATAGTATAATAATTGCTACGTGTAGAAACACAAGAAAGAAAGATACTGGGGCACATGGGTAGCTAAGTCAGTTGGGCATCTGCCTTCGGCTCAGGTCATGATCCCAGGGTCCTGGGATCAAGCCCCGTATCGGACTCCCTTTTGGTGGGGAGCCTGCTTCTCCCTCTCCCTCTGCTTGTGCTTGCAAGCTTTCTCTGAAAGAAAGAGAGAGAGAGAGAAAGAGAGAGAGAGAGAGAGAGAGAGAGAGAGAGAGAGAGAGAGAAAGAGAAAGAGAAAGAAAGAAAAACTTTATCCAAACTTGGAGGTGGTAATGGTGAGGACAGGGATCATGGAAGATCTTCCAGAGTGGGAAGACATTAATGATGAAGAACTGGGATATAAATAAGGACAGAGAGGAAGGAGCACTCCATATAGAAGAAGCCACAGAATAAACATTCAGATGGTAGAATACAATGACTTATGAGAAATACCAGACCTGAATGGCTTCAAGAGTTTGAGGTAATTTCCTTTAAGAGCCAGCTGGAGACTTTTGGGGTTTTTTTGTTTTTTGGGTTTGTTTTGTTTTTTTTTTTTTTAAACAAGAGTATACACGTCCTCAGAGTAAAGTAGTCAGAGAAAATAACGTTGTGTAATTGTCTATTCTATTCTTCATTTCTCAGCCCAGGGATAAAGAATATCTTTCAAGGCTGAAGCCGGTGAAAGCTTCTGCATCTTTCAAGAAATCTTTAAAGAAACCTTGCCAAACTTCTGGATAAAGATGGTAGGTTGAATACATATCCATTTTGCTCCTGCCTAAAATCCTACTAAAAAAACAAAAGTAAAGGGGCGCCTGCCTGAGTGGCTCATTCATTAACCATCTGCCTTTGGCCCCAGGGTCCTAGGATTAAGCCCCACGTTCTTGGGCTCCCTGCTCAGTGGGGGTGGGGGTGGGGGTGGGGGAGGGAAGTCTGCCTCTGTCCTTTTACCTCTCCTCCCGCTAGTGTGTGTTCTCTCTCTCTCTCTCTCGTGCTCACTCCCCCTTTCTCTCAAATAAATAAAATCCTTAAAAAAGGAAAGGAATTTTTAAAAAGGTATAATTCACAAAAGACCTCCATCTCTTCCCCAACTCCCCCCCTCCCCGCCCCCCGCAAAAGGGGAGACAACAGCAAGATACTTTTCTTGGAAAGCAGATGGAAACATGATAATGACTACACAGACCTGGGAAACTAAATCATAAGCCATCTGTGGTAAACTCATCATCAATAAAACTTTATATCAAAGAATCTTGAAAATGTTCAGAAAATATAAGTGAATGATGGAGCTAAAATAAAGAGGGTCTGGTTGAAATCTTGTTTTAGAGGCATCAGATGCTTTGATTTTCTTCCCAACTAGTAAAACCAGATGCCTGCCTCTCTACCATCCTAATAAAAGGATGGATATAAAAGACTGGATGTTTATTCTCTAGAGAGGATTAAATTTGAGGTTTCTAGACTGGCAGATACCAGCAACAGTGAAGGGAAGAGCACCATGTTGAAAATAGAGAAATTGGGGCGCCTGGGTGGCTCAGGTCATGATCCTGGGTCCTGGGATCGAGCCCCACATCGGGCTCCCTGCTCGGCAGGAAGCCTGCTTCTCCCGCTACCATTCCCTCTGCTTGTGTTCCCTCTCTCGCTGTGTTTCTCTGTCAAATAAATAAAATCTTTAAAAAAAAAAAAAGAAAATAGAGAAATTAAGTAAGCGTATTGAGTAAGAGCTCCCAGCGTTCTTTCCCCAATTTTCATCAACCAGGAGGGAAATAAAAAGATCCTTCTTTGCCAAATCTAACTAGACCAAGGGAAAAAAAAAAAAAAAACTCAAAAAATAACACTGGAGTTCACAAATTAAAATGCCCCACCAGATCACCCGATAAGAAAGTTAATAGTCAACCAGCCTCATGCACATTCTCATAAGCTTGATTCAGCTTTTCAATCACCCTGTTAAAATTAAGCAATTAAAGATTACTGTATGAGAGAAACCTCCAACATGAAAGAATCAAAAACAACTAGAGAAAAAATGCAACTAGAGGAAAGGGATTATGCAGAAATAGAAAATGTTAAAAATCAGGGAGGGAGCAGGTAACACGATTTTGTGGGATTTTATACGTAGAAATGTTTTTTTTGCAGAAATAGAAAAGCCTATTCTAAAATCCATATGGAATTCCAAGGGACCCCAAATAGCCAAAAAAATCTTGAAAGAAAACAAAACTGGAAGACCCATGCTTCCTGACTTTAAAACTTACTACAGGAGTACCTGGGTGGCTTAGTCAGTTAAGCGCCAGCCTTCAGCTCACATAAGGATTTCAAAGCCCCTTGGTAGGCTCCCTGCTCAGCGAGGAGTCTACTTCTCCCTCTGCCCCTCTCTCCACTCATGCTCTCTCTCTCAAATAAATAAAATCTTTAAAAACAAAAAACAAAACATACTACAAAGCTGCAGTATTAACATAAAGACAGATATATAGACCAGGGAAACAGAACCGAGAGCTGAAAAAGAGCGGGATCTTGCCATTTACAACAACAGGATAGACTTAGAGAGTGTAACACTAGGTAAAATTAAGTTAGAGAAAGACAAGAACCATATGGTTCCACTCACACGTGGAATTTAAGAAACAAAACAAATGAATTTTAAAAAGAGACAAATGGGGCACCTTGGTGGCTGAGTCTGTTGAGCATCTGACTCTTGGTTTCGGTTCAGGTCATGATCTCATGGATCCTAAGATCAAGCCTATATAGGGCTCCAGGCTCAGGGCAGAGTCCTCTTAAAGGTTCTCTCCCACTGCCCCCACCCCCACCCCCGACTGGTGCTCGCTCACCTGCAAGCTCTTTAAAATGAATCAATCTTTTTTAAAAAAGAGAGACAAGGGACACCTGGGTGGCTCAGTCAGTTAAGCGGCTGCCTTCAGCTCGGGTCATGATCCCAGAGTCCTGGGACTGAGCTCCAAAATCAGGCTCCCTACTCAGTGGAGAGGCTGATTCTCCCTCTTCCTGCCGCTCTGCCTACTTGTGCTCTCTCAATCTGTCAAACAAATAAATAAAATCTTTAAAAAAAAAGAGACAGAAATAATAAAACAGACTCTCAAATACAGAGAAGAGCTGGTGGTTGTCAGAAGGGAGGTGGGTGGGGCATGCGTGAAACAGGTGAAGAGGATTAAGAGTACACTTATCATGATGAGCACTGAGTAATGTTTAGAATGTTGAATTATACACCTGAAACTAATATAACATTTGTATGTTAATCATACTTTAATTAAAAAAGGAGAGAAGGCCCAGAAATAAGCCCTCCCATATATGGTCAAATGATATTTGACAAGGATGCTAAGACCATTTAATGTAGGACAGACTTTTCAAAAAATGGTGCTGGCAAAACTGGATCTCCATATACAAACAAATGAAATTGGACCCTTCCCTAAAACCATATTAAAAAATTAACTCGGGGCGCCTGGGTGGCTCAGTCGTTAAGCGTCTGCCTACAGCCCAGGTCAGATCCCAGGGGCCTGGGATCGAGCCCCGCATCAGGCTCTCTGCTCGGCAGGAAGCCTGCTTCTCCCGCTACCAATCCCTCTGCTTGTGTTCCCTCTCTCACTGTGTTTCTCTCTGTCAAATAAATAAAATCTTTAAAAAAAAAAAAAAATTAACTCAAGGGGCGCCTGGGTGGCTCAGTGGGTTAAAGCCTCTGCCTTCGGCTCAGGTCATGATCTCAGGGTCTTGGGATAGAGCCCTGCATCAGGCTCTCTGCTTGGCAGGGAGCCTGCTTCCCCCTCTCTCTCTGCCTGCCTCTCTGCCTACTGGTGATCTCTCTCCTCTCTGTCAAATAAATAAATAAAATCTTTAAAAAAAAAATTAACTCAAAATGCATCAAGGCTTTAAAGTAAAACCTGAACCAATAAAACTTAGCAGAAACCTATGACAAAAGCTTCATAACATTAGATTTGGAAAACATTTCTTGGATATGACACCAAGAGCTAGTTTAACAAAAGAAAAAATAGACAAACTGGATTTCTTCAAAATAAAAAAAATTGCACATCAAAAGACTATCAACAGAGCAAAAAGGCAAACCGAAAAATGGGAGAAAATGTTTGCAAATCACGCATCTGATAAGAGATTAAGATCCAGGATATATGAAGAATATTTCATTTTTTTAAGATTTTTATTTATTTGTCAAAGAGAGAGGGAGCGAGAGCACACACACAAGCAGGGGGAAGGGGAACCAGAGGGAGAAGCAGGCTCCCCACCAAGAAGCCCAATGCAGAACGCAATCCCAGGACCCTGGGGTCATGACCTGAGCTGAAGGCAGAGGCGTCCTACCAGAATATATAAAGAACTCCTAAAACTCAAACCCAATTCAAAAATTGGCAAAGGACTTAAAATGAAATCTTTCCATAAAAAGATATACAAGTGGCCAATAAGCGTGTCGATATGCTCAACATCACTTATCATTAGGGAGATGCAAATCAAAACTACAATAAGATACCAACCCATACCCATCAGGATGGCTACCACCCAAAAAACAAAAAAAAAGTGTTGGCATGGATGTGGAGAAATTGGAACCCTTGGGCACCATCAGTGGAAATGTATACTGGTACAGCCACTAAGGAAAACAGTATGGTGGTTCCTCAAAAAATTAAAAATAGAATTACCATAAAATCCAGCAATTCCACTTTAGATATACACCCCAAAAAACTGAATACAGGCTCTCAAAGGTATATTTGTACATCCATGTTTATAGCAGCATTATTCCTAATAGCTTAAATATGGAAAAAGCCAAGTATGCAAGGATGAATGAATGGATAAGCAAAACATAATACAGACATACAATGAAATGTTATTCAGCCTTAAAATGGAAGGAAATTCTGCAATATGCTACAATGTGGATGACTCTTGAGGACATTATGCTAAGGGAAATAAGTCAGTCACAAAAAGACAAGTGCTGTATAATTCTACTTACATGAGGTACTTAGTCAAAAATCATATAGACAGGAAGTAGAAAGGTGGTTGGCAGGAGTTGGGGGAAGCAGAGAATGGGGAACTACTGTTTAATGGGTACAGAGGTTCAGTTTCACAAGATAAAAAAGTTTTAGAGATGGTGGTAGTAACAGGTGCACAAGGTTATGAACATATTTAATACTGAACTGTATATCTTTAAATGGTTAAGATGGTAAATTTTATATGTATTTTACCACAACAAGAAAAATTGAAGAAAGAAAACACCTCACAGGTTACATATTAATTACAAAGGAGAATAGATACTTTTACAATGGAGAAATATGGTGATGACTTTAAGTGTTTAAGTATCACCAACTATTAGGGCAAACTGACATGAGTTGCCTCCAAATGTGATGCAGTTAAAAAAGAGAGTCAAATGTTCATCTTCCATTGTGGGACATCAATAGGATATGCCTAAAAATGAATAATCAAGAGGTAGCAAGACTATTATGTAAAGATGAAAGGGTATAGTAATAAATATATCAGCTAAAATACATGAAAGTGGGAAGGGGTAAGGAAAGCTGTTTGATTCTAACAAACTTTGTAAAACAATATGACTTTTTAAACTATGTGCATGTATAACTTTGATGAAAATAAAAATGTAAAAAGTTCATCTTATAATGTTAAGTGAAGAGGGGCGCCTGGGTTGCTCAGTTGGTTGTCTGCCTTCTGCTCAGGCCATGATCTCAAGGTCCTGGTATCGGGCCCCACATCAGGCTACCTGCTCAGTGGAGAGTCCGCTCCTCCCTCTGCCTCTCTCTCTCTCTCTCTCTCTCTATTTCATGAGCACGAGGGCTCTCTCTCAAATAAATAAATAAATCTTTTTAAAAAAATGTTAACTGAAGAAACCAAAGGTGAAGAATGGTGTGTAAAGGATGCATAATTTACATTAAAAAATTGGCAGAGGGGGATAAAATAGATGAGCATTTTTTTTGTTTTTTTAGATGAGCATGTTTGAACATGAATAAAATCTCCAATAATTACTAAGAAATTAAAGTTAAATTTAAATCAGTATGTCTAAGAATGAGAAATTATAGTGAGAAATTAAGGGCCACCTGGGTGGCTCAGTTGGTTAAGCGTCTGCTTTCAGCTCGGGTCATGATCCCAGGGTCCTGGGATCAAGCTCCACATCAGACTCCCTGCTCAGGGGGGAGACTGCTTCTCCCTCTCCTCCTCACTTGTGCTCTCTCTCGCTATCTCTGTATCTCTCTCTCAAATAAAATCTTTAAAAAAAATTTTAAAAGATTAAAAAAAGAAATTAACACTGCTTGCCTCTGGTGACAGGAACTAGGTGGCTGCAAGACAAGATTGGGGGGGACTGTCTTTTTGTATGTTTAAAATGTTGAACTATGTGGGGGTGCCTGGGTGGCTCAGTCGTTAAGCATCTGCCTTCGGCTCAGGTCATGATCCCAGGGTCCTGGGATCGAGCCCCCACGTCGGGCTCCCTGCTCTGCGGGAAGCCTGCTTCTCCCACCATTCCCTCTGCTTGTGCTCCCTCTCTCGCTGTTTCTCTCTGTCAAATAAATAAAATCTTTAAAAAAAAAAAAAGTTGAACTATGTGAATATATTACTCATATGTTAGCAACTGAGGATTTTCAAATAAGTTTAATAAAAAACTTTACCAAATTCCATGCCACTCTGATACCTTATTTCATATCTGGCTGAGCACTTAAGTAGACAACAGGTAAGTCATTCACGTATTTATTACTCTGTGTTACTATGTAATTGACTATGAATTACCTCCTCAATGAAGCTGGGAAAGTTATTATCTCTTCTGATTGTTTTAGATCCACCACCCCCAATCCCATACAATGCTGTGTAAACACTAGGCCTTTGCTGGCTGAGTGTTCCCTAGGAATTCAAATGAACATTGGAGTTACAAAACTAGGAGACAGGAGCCACGTGCTTATTTCAAATATTATCCTCTAGAAACATTTGGACGCCTCCAGGTAAAAAGCCATTTTGTGAATTCAAGAAGCTCTGGGATTATGAATCAATTTGTCCTAATTTTTTTTTTTTAAGATTTTATTTATTTGACAGAGAGAGAGAGCACACGAAGGGGGAGCGACAGACAGAGAGCTAGGGAAAAACAGGCTCCCCGCCAAGCTGGGAGCCCAATGCAAGGCTAGATCCCAGGACCCTGGGATTTTGACCTCAGGCGAAGGCAGACACTTACTTAACCCATTAAGCCACCCAGGTGCCCCTCATCCTCATAATCTTATTTCACAGAACATTCAGAAAAAGTGGGAGCCATGATTGAGGTATGTCAGCAGCCTTCCAGAGTCTCAAAGATAAGAACAATTTCTTCCTTGAAGAAATACTGCTTGATTTTTTTTTTTGCCCCTCCCCAAGCTCCCTGGATGTATTAAGGCACTGTAGGGGCGCCTGGGTGGCTCAGCGGGTTAAAGCCTCTGCCTTCGGCTCGGCTCAGTTAGGTTCATGATCTCAGGGTCCTGGGATCGAGCACCGCATGGGGCTCTCTGCTCAGCGGGGAGCCTGCTTCCCCCTCTTCCTCTGCCTGCCTCTCTGCCTACTTGTGATCTGTCAAATAAATAAATAAAATCTTAAAAAAAAAAAAAGGCACTGTAAGTTACATTACCTGGCAGAGATGGAGAAATTTACAAGTTAAAATAGACATTTCTAATCCTAGTGGAATTACAGCATCTTTATTTTTTTTAAGATTTTATTTATTTATTTGAGAGAGTGCGCATAAGCAGAGCGGGGAGCCATAGAGCCAGAGGGAGAAGCAGGCTCCCCGCTAAACAGGGAGCCTGACACAGGGCTCGATCCCAGCACCCTGAGATCATGACCTAAACCGACTGAGCCACCCAGGTGCCTGGAATTACAGCATCTTACGTGGTTTTAGGGAGATAGTTTTAAGTTGAAAAGGATGAGGAACTCTGAAAAATTTGTTGCACTGTGATGCATTAGGTTAGATGATGAATTGCCTATAGTTGGGAGTCTTCAACAGGAGTATCAGATAAAATACTCTCATAACGAATAGAAAACTGGACTAGAAAATTCCTAAGGTGGGGCACCTGGGTGGCTCGGCTGGCTAAGCATCCAACTCTTGATTTCAGCTCAGGTCTTGATCTCAGAGTTGTGAGATCAAGCCCCTCGCTCAGCTCCATGCTCATGGGGCATCTGCTTGGGATTCTCTCGCTCTCTCTCCCTTTGTCCCTCCCCCCCCATGTGGATGCACTTCTTCTCTCTCCAAAATAAATAAGACCTTAAAAAAAAAAAAAGAAATACCAATGTCTAATTCCAACAATTTTTATTTTACTTCTTTCTTCAACCAAGACTATTAGGGTATTAGCTATCAAAAAAAAAAAAAAAATTTGGGGGGGCGCCTGGGTGGCTCAGTCGTTAAGCGGCTGCCTTCGGCTCAGGTCAGGATCCCAGAGTCCCGGGATCGAGCCCCGCATTGGGCTCCCTGCTCGGCGGGAAGCCTGCTTCTCCCACTACCATTCCCTCTGCTTGTGTTCCCTCTCTTGCTGTGTTTCTCTCTGTCAAATAAATAAAATCTTTTAAAAAAAAAATTTTTTTTAAAGAAAGAAAAACACTAGCCCCAGACCTGTTAAACCAGTGTGTGTGACAGGTAAAAAAAAATTTTCTTAGTCATTGACTGAAAAGGAAATAGAATGTTACATAGTGATCTACATCTGAACCAGTTCACAGCATTTAAGAGAGGTCAGTATCAGATGAGAGTTCTGAGGCTAGCTCTCACAATGCCAGTTCTTTTTAACCTAGTCATTATCTGAACTCTAAGTTCATTAAACCAAATGCCACCATTTCCCTCCCTTTCCTCTCATTTTAAAACAATTAAATCTTATGCTTGATGTTATATCTATTCTGCACTGGTGATTCTAAAAACAAAACTTGTGGGGCACCTGGCTGGCTCAGTCAGTGAAACATGTGACTCTTGGTCTCTGGGTTGTGGGTTCAAACCCCACATTGGGTGTAGAGATTACTTAAAAAAATAATATCTTTAAAAACAAAAAACAAAACTGCAACACGAACACAGGCAGACTGGGGCACCTGAGGGGCTCAGTGGGTTAAAGCCTCTACCTTCGGCTCAGGTCATGGTCAGGGTCCTGGGATCAGGCCCGCATTGGGCTCTCTGTTCAGTGGGGAGCCTGCTTCCCCCTCTCTCTCTGTGTCAAATAAATAAATAAAATCTTTAAAAAAAAAAAAAAGGCAGACTTGTAAATTAATACTATGCCAAGGACAACTTTCATATGACCACTTTACAATGTTTAATTATTCTTGGATTCACAACAGTCATCCTGTAATTAGAAAAAAGGAAACTGAGGCAAGAGAAATGGAAAGAGTAGCAAGTGGGCACCCACCTGGACACTGCAGCTGCTGTCCTATGCTACTGGACCACAATACTCTCCTTAAAAGCAGGCGCCTGGGTGGCTCAGGGCACCTGCCTGGGTGGCTCAACCAAGTTAGGCATCTGCCTTCAACTCAGATCATGATCCCAGGGTCCTGGAGATCCAACCCTATATCAGCTCCCTGCTCAGTGGGGAGCCTACCTCTCTGTCTCCTGCTCCCCCTGCTTGTCTTCTCTCTTTCCATCAAATAAATAAAATCTTGGGGGGGGGGGAGTGCCTGTCAAAAAACACAGAACTCCTCATCACGGGCATCCAAGACCTCCCCAAAAAGAAGAAAATCAGAGAATTCCTACTCCCTGAGGAAGAAGAAACCAGGTAACCCAAGCATGCTTCTCAATCTGCACTTTGGGTTGGAAAAAAAAAATGAATGAAAAGAGAGTCAAGAGGACCAACTTCTGAGACTGAAGACCAAATTATTAGGTTTATTCCACCACACACTGGGAAATTACAGAAACACTGCTTAAGTAGAGATAAAATCAGGAAGTCCTTGGGTCTTTTGATTTCCATCCTAAACTTAGACCCCCAAACAAAAAATATCTGAAATTAAAGTATTTCCCCTGAGTAGTTATATTCTTATATACTTCTATAAAACCCACAAGGCCTACAGAAGTCTCTGATACTTACAGCTGATTCCAAGTGTCCACTAGTGTTTACTTTCCCGTCTTCAAATTCAAAATAATGTTGGCACTGACCCAGGCAGGACCTTCACGCACATTTCCCTCCGAAATCATTAGTTTCACATACACTTTCCTACGTTCTATCTCCAATAGCCTCCCTTGATCAGTACAGCAAACGGGAAGGAGAGTAACAACAGGCATGTACATTTACTACGGCCCTCACAGAAAACATAATAAAATCCCAGGAGCAAGAACTGGCAAAGGAAAACTCGCCTGGCCCTGCCTCCCACTATGATACAAAGACAGAGTAGCCAGGGGCTTTGCACCCCACACCCCACTCTGCGAGAGGAAGACGACTTTCAACGCAACTGGACCTAATCCTCAACATCCCTCTCCCACGTGGGTCTTCTCCCTCTCCCGAGCGCCGGGTCGGATTGGAAAGAGGTCTGGAAGGAATCAGCCCACGCCAAGGCTGGGGAGGGGGATGGTGGCGAGCTCCCGGCAGACACCCCAGTCCCTCCTTAGAGGCCCTGGGCTGTACGACTGCCAGTTCCGGGGTCTGAACTCCTACTCCGCACTCCGAGACCCTAGACCCCTCCGCGTCTCCCCAGAGGGGGGTACTCAAGGGCCCTGGGCTGCGGAAAGGTCCGGGCTGCCCCGCACAGGTCCGGACGGGATGGAGCCCGGGCCGCGTGCGGGCGGAAGATGGGAGGCGGCCCCCCCGCTGCCACCGCCCCTCCCCGGGCCCCGGCCTCTCCAGGTCCGGGATCACAGGCTCTGGGGCGGCCCTCACCTCACCTCAGGGCGGAGGCGTCCGGGGTCCGGCGGCGCCGGAGAGCCCCTGCGCAGAGGCGGTGCTGGGCGGGAGGAGACGCCGGCAGCTCCGGCGATGGCTGACAGGCGCGCAGCACCAGGCCGGCCCGGCACACGGGGAAGGGGCGGGGCCTCACGGGAGGCGGCCCCGCCCCCGCCCCGCCCCTGCCTCCCACCTCAGCGTGCGAGCACCATGAGGTGACTACGTCCGGGGTTACTCCGGGCCGTTCACCTCCGACCCCGCTCCCGGCTACCGCGCGGTCTGGCCGGCCTCGAGGAGAGGCACGGGCCCCGAGGGCCGAGCGACAGCCAATGAGAGGGCGGCGTGGGGCGGGGCGACGTGAGGCGATGCGGATGGTCCGAGCGCCGCTCTGCCATTCGGGGCCCAGCGGCGAGAGGGCGGGCGGGTCCCGGGCGGTCGCGGCGCCCCCGGCTCGGCCTTCACCGCCCCCTCTGCCAGGGCGGGGGCGGGGCCGGCTGGCCTTCTCTCCCCCAACCTCCCCCCGCGGGGAGGTGGGGTGAGGGAAATGGCCCCACGTGCACTTCCCGGGAGAGAGAGAGGCGCCCGGGCGGCAGAAAGTGAGGGGCCAGCCGGCTTGCAGCACAGCGAGGGAGTTCAGAACCAAAGAGGACTGAGCGGGATGGGCAGTGTTCTGGCGCGGGAGGACCTTACCGTTTTCAATACTAACCCCCTGAAGAGGTGGGCACTGCACCCATGAATTGCCCTGGACCACACAGGCTGGTTTCCAAGTTGGTACAGGCTAACGAACCCCTATTCCGGAACAACACAACCAACCCCCTGGCTTGCTCAGCAGCCCCAAAGCAGCCCACCCCAAAGGATTCTGAGGTGCAGGATCCTGGAGCATTGAGGGAAAGCCTCAGCGAAGGAAGCTCAGGAAGAAGGGCAGAATGCCAATGAAAAACAGTCCTTTCTGCCTGTCTTGAGCAGAGAAAATAGAGGGCAGTAAATTCCCGATTTCTCCGATTGGAGCGTGCCTCCCAAACTCCATTGTGGTTACACCAAGTCATTGAACAGGAGCCAACCCATTTCTTTAGCTTTGCCAGTTACTTCAGGGCAAGACATTCATGGTAGCTGTTGAGAAGTAACAGTAACAGGAGAGAGTCTCAGTTTCTAATATATTTATTGGGTAGAAAAGAAAGAAAATTGAAGGAAATCGCACTTCAGAAAAATAGGGTGAGTTTAGCCCCTTACAAGAATTTAATGAAGTACCCAGAGTGCTTTCCTGATCTTTACACAGGCTTGTGCTAAGGGTCTGAAGAGGTATGGTGAATGATGATTTGGTGGGAAGAAGTGGAAAAAGTTCTCTGCCAGAGGGCAAAAGTGACTAGGGTAGAAATACACACCCGTCAGAAGTTCTTGGGCAGAAGCAGAGGCAGAAAGATGGGAAGATTAATCAACAAAAATAATATTCACTTAGGACTCCTAGGAATACCTTGATGGTGGCTTCTCTGAGTTTATCAACCTACTTTACCAGGTACTGGAAACAAATTTGGAAAGATTTGAACTTCATAGAGCAGTGAACCATATTTCACAATAACTGCATCTGTCATTGGTTGCATCTGTCATGAACAGAGATAGGAAAGTTAGAACTTAAAAATAATTGGGCATATTGCTGGAGGGGAGGTGGGTCGGGGATGGGCTAAATGGGTGATGGGTGTTAAGGAGGGCACTTGTGATGAGCACTGGGTGCTATATGTAAGTGATGAATCACTAAATTCTACTGAAACCAATATTACACGATGTTAACTAGAATTGTAAAATGATACAAAAAAATTTTTTTTAATTTTTGAGGGCGCCTAGGTGGCTCAGTTGGTTAAGCATCTGCCTTTGGCTCAGGTCTTGATCCTGAGGTCCTGGGATCGAGTCCTGTGTAGGGCTCCCTGCTCAGCGGGGAGTCTGCTTCTCCCTCTCCCACTTCTGCGCGCTTTCTCTCTCTCTGTCAAATAAATAAAATCCTTAAAAATAATTTTTAAATAAAAAAATTTTTGGGGCGCCTGGGTGGCTCAGTCGTTAAGCGTCTGCCTTCGGCCCAGGTCATGATCCCAGGGTCCTGGGATCAAGCCCCACATCAGGCTCTCTGCTCGGTAGGAAGCCTGCTTCTCCCGCTACCATTCCCTCTGCTTGTGTTCCCGCTCTCGCTGTGTTTCTCTCTGTCAAATAAATAAAATCTTTAAAAAAAAAAAAAA
>CM053619.1:17223740-17251362 GCA_028646535.1 Procyon lotor | reverse complement strand
GGGTCACAAGTGGAAGATGTTTAGCTGGGTACCATTCAGATTAAGAACTACCTTCAGGGACGCCTGGGTGGCTCAGTTGGTTAAGTGTCTGCCTTCAGCTCAGGTCATAACCCCAGGGTCCTGGGATTGAGCCCTGCATCGGGCTCCTTGCTCCGTGGGGAGCCTGCTTCTCTCTCATTCTCTGCCTCTTTGTGCTCTCTCTCTGGCAAATAAATAAATAAAATCTTAAAAAAAAAAAACAAAAACAACAAAGAACCACCTTCATTTTTCTGTCTGGCTTTTCTCCTTCCAGAGGCCCAGGCAGAAGCCAAAAGTTCTACCTTCATTCAAAATCAGACTGTGGCTACCCTGCAGTGCCTTGGCTCTGGGAGCAAAGTCAAAGTCAACCTTGTGTATTCAGAGAAAGGGTCAAAAGTCAAGCAGACTCTGAAGAACCTGAGAGTCATTGCTGCTCCCCACAGAAACAGCACCGCCTCCCCAAACTGTCACTTAACCCTTACAACCAAGTTTCAGACTGGATCCCTTCTAACAGGCAAAGGTGAGACTGGAAAATAAGGTGGTACTATGCGCTGACTTTTAGCTGACATCCTTGAAGCCAGGTGGGGCTTAGTAGTAGCTAAAGGCTCAAGGATATGGAGTATCCTCTCCTTGGGTAGATCTGTGTCCTCTTCAAAAATTGGTTTTTTAATCTCTATGGGCCCTTCTAACCCTGACATGCTGGGATTTTCATGTGATTTCCATTTCTGATGGGTCTTCTATTGACAATGGTTATTTGAATTTTATTTATTTTGAATGCAGACAGTAACATATTTAAACAGCACAGATTTATAGTGAAAAGTCAGTCTCACTCCTACTCCAATCTCTCAATCTTCTAGTTTTCTACGGAACACTATTACCAACTTATTGACTTTCCTTTCTCTACGGAACACTATTACCAACTTATTGAATTTCCTTCCTACTCTAAGCATATATGGACATACATATTTAAAAACCTAAATGGTAGTATGCCATACACATGGTTCTATATCTTAATTCTTCTCCATTTAACAATGTATCATATTGCTTGTTGCATATCAGTATGTATAAATTTGTCTTAGTCAATAATTGTACAGTACTCCTTTGTATGCCCATACTATAACTTTTTAAATTTCCTTAAGTAATCTCTAAGTTCAACACGGGGCTCAAGCTCACGACCCCAAGATCAAGGGTCGCATGCTACCACCTGAGCCAGCCAGGTGCCCCTATACTATAATTTATTCCACCACTTCCGTATCGATGGATATTTTGGTTTCGAATCTTCTATAAACACAAACAATACCACAAGCAATGACCTTATCCATTCTTCTCTGTGTACCTGCAATTTACCAACCTGATAAATTCCAAGAAGCAGGACTGCTGCATCAAAGGTTTGCCAGTTACTGCTACATTATCCTCCAACTCGGTGATTCTATTTTGCCCTTCCACCCACACTGTAAGAATGCCTGCTCCCCCTAAGCTGCTGGGCAATGGTTCTTGATATCAGGTGAATTTCTCTGTCCTGCCCTCTTTCCTTCCTCTACTCGTTCTTTCTGTCAAGCAGTTTATTATTTTGGTAGCTTCCCTTTACATATAAGCAATCCCCTAGATGCTTCTGCTGCACTGCTGGAAAAATAAAATAAAACTTGACACTTTCAGAGAAACTGGGAGTTCCCAGGCAGAATAACGGGAAAAGAAACTTTAAAAACTACAGTATGTTTAGAGATTGGGAAATAAGTGGATAGATTCTTGGCATGTGTGATTCTAGGTACAGTAAATTATATATCCTCGCATGATATGAATGTTTTCATTCCCTTTATTGTACTTTGTAAAGTCCATATGGTAACAATTTGTATGGGAAAAAAACCCCCACCTCTTATTAAAAACTGAAAAAATTCTCACAGCATTTGGGGGTTTCAGTTTCTCAATATTAATGTAAAGTAATCCAACCAGATTGTTTTCCTACTACATGACACCCTGCTGGAGTCACCCCCTTGAAGCACCAATGGCAGGTGTCAATAATAGTGAATTTAAGTCATTCTGGAGTCTAGAGCACTCTGTGCAGGATAGATCTTTCTTGGATATAGTGCTGTGCATCGTAGGATTCCAGGCAATTAAGGACACTAGTTCTTAGAAATTTGGGACAAGGGAAACTTGGCGATTAAGAGGGTGGAGGGATGCCAGAGATCAACCTGACCTAAATAAAAAATTTGCCCTGGGTATATTTCTTCCTCCTTCCTTCATGGCATGATGGTTGGTTCCTGAATGCAGAATGTAAGCTAATACCCAGCACTACTTGAGCTGTGCAGAGATTAAGTAGATGTTTGTTGGCTAGCTTGTGGACCTAATCAACATTCATGACACATTTCTATGGAATAGTGATGAATTCCAAACAACCAACTTATGAATGGACTTTTGAAATATCACTCCATTTTTAAGTGTGAAACTGCCCATTCTGAATTTAAATTTACATTGAACACCAGGATGTGAGAGACACCAAGTAGGATAGAAATAAATATTAAATAAATGGTCAAATATACAAGGTCATAAAAGAGAGGACCTCTGAAAATACCACACTCTCAGTCTGCACAAAAGGATGTCCCAGAAATAACGAGAAGACAAGTTTATGAAAATGTTCCCAGAGAAAAGTAGGAATTTGAAACTGGAAGGATGATAATGTACTACAACACAGTCATCAGAAGATGTGGGTCAACATGGAATGTAGAAAAATGTCAGATGGAGACTATTTGTTACTGTTTATGGAATTGGGTCAATGAAAAGATTCTCCATTATAAATATCTCAAAATTTCTTTCTGGTGGACAGAGGTGACTCATTAGGTCTTTTTCACTTATGGTATCATTTATACCATCTAGTTCCTATTGCTCAGATTCTATATAGACCTCGAATTTCTAATTAGATTTCAAAAGAACACATATGTTTAGAACAGGGTACCTGGAAGAGAAAAATCCTACCCGATCCATTTGATGGATACATTTCCTATGTAAGTCTCTTTAAATGTCATTTTAGTATATAGATTAGGCTCCTGGGAATTTGATTAGTGTGAACTGATTTCTAAGGACTGTTTACCCCATGTGAAACTGGGGTGTAGGAGAGATAACATCAAATAAGTGTTTATTCTGACATTAATTATCATCTCTGATGAGTTACCTAATTTCTCCAGTGCTCAGTTTCTACAGCTACAAATGAGAGATTTGACTAGATGATATCATTTTTAGATATGTAAAGGGAGGTTTAGATCAGAGGCACAAACTCAACAGCAATATTTAAGGCCACTCAAAGAAGAGCCTTTGACCTGCTAGTATTATTACAGAATAATCTCCAAGGGAGATTTCCACTTAAATATACGGTACCTAATGTTCCTTATTTAAAATAAATTATTTTGTAATAAAGCAAAGCACCATCTGCTAAGTTATCCATTTCATAGATTTGGAGTTTGTACATCTCCTGAAAAGGGGGCATTCTTGCTCGAATATCCTTAGCCAACGAAAAACTAATATTGCAATTCCGTCATCACTGGCAATGGAGTGGTTGTATTTACAGATGTGCTCCACCTTAATGCTTAGTTACCTAGAAGATGAGACCTAAAGTAGCTGCCGACATAGATGGACATTAATTTTAAAGCTTAGGCAGAACTGCAAATACACTGACAGATGAAGCCTATTAGAAAGACTTTGAAACCATGGCTCCGAGGAGGTGGGAAGACATGCCGCATTGAAATACCATTATCCCTGTGGCTAGAGAGCACAGTTCTACTAGAGGACCACTAGGTTTTTCTCTTCTCTTTCCATCATAATGTCACTTGGTGTGCAAAGTGTTTTCACACCTGCTTCCTTATTTTTATTTGTTTCTGATCTTCCCATTACCCCCTGTGAAATAGGTAGGCCAGGAATGACTTCATTATAACCATCTTACAGATAGGGAAACCAAAACACAGAGAACTTATGAGACTCGTCCAAAATGAGATTTGTTTATCTTCCATCTCATCTGTCTCAGAAACACCTATGTTTTTACTTCGGAGAACTGACTGGCACCAATGCTGGAAATACTTCATATAATTTCCTTATTATTCCTTTTCAACCTGTTGGCTCTCCGTCTCTGCCTATCTTTGCCAACACTGTCTTCCTGATTAAACTGAAGGAAGGGACTATTCCTTCCTCTGTAATTTCACGTGCAGTGCCTGGTACTGTGGCCGTTGGCCTCTGAAGCCAAGAACTACCATTTCATATGGACTTAATCGAGACTTGGGAAAGTAATTAGAAAAGTCAAGTAGGACTTACAGACTTTAATTTAATACGCAATGATTAGAGACCATTAGAAACAAAATAAGAACCAGTGTCTGAATTGGATTAGGTCAATTCTTGAGCGAAGTGAATTTAGTTAGTTAGTTAGACTACAGCCAGAATCTAACCGTGTCTCAACATTTCTGCAGCTGGTTTGACTCATGAGCATCTTTCATTCGGATTTCTGCAATAGCCTCCTAACAGGTTTCTCTGCTTTGACCCCTGCCCCCCTACAGTCTATTTCTCACAGAGCGGTTCAGTGATCCTTTCTTTTTTTTTTTTTTTCTTTTTTCAGTGATCCTTTCAAAACAAAGCCATCCATCACTCTTTCTGCTCAAAACCTTGTGATGGATCCCCATTGTTTTGTTGTTGATATTGTCATTGTTTTAAGATTTTATTTATCTATTTGACAGAGAGAGACACAGTGAGAAAGAGAGAGCACAAGCAGGCTCCCTACTGAGCAAAGAGCCCAATGTGGGACTCGATCCCAGAACCCTGGGATTCATGACCTGATGCTTAACCTACTAAAAACCGAAGTCCTTAAACTAGTCCAAGAGGCTCCTGATAGAGGCCCGTATCCTTTAGAACTTTCCTCATCTCCAACTACCCTATTCCACTATTCCAACTACCTATACCACTCCATTCCAGTCTCACTGGACTCCTGGCTTCTCCTCAAAAACTGTAGCATGTCAGACAGACTCACTCTGTCTCAGGGCCTCTACCATAGCTGCCCCTTCTGCCTAGATCACTGCTTTCTCAAGTCTGTGCTTAGCTAATCCTCCACCTCCTTCAAGCCTTGGCTCACTTCTCATTTTCTCAAGGAAACCAGCCTGCATTGCAGGTTGCCCAGCCACTGCCCACCTACACCCCCAGACTTCTCCTTAACCTTGTTCTGCTTTTAGTCTTTTTTTTTTTTTAAGTAGCACTTACGCCCTTGTAAAGTAACATAAAGTTGGGGCACCTGGGTGACTCAGTGGGTTAAGCATCTGCCTTAAGCTAAGGTCACAATCCCAGGGGCCTGGGATCCAGGTTCTCCCTGCTCAGCGGGAAGTCTGCTTCTCCCTCTCCCTCTGCCTGCCACTACCCTTGCTTGTTCTCTCTCTCTCTCAGATATTATATCTGAGATATAACATCTCAGATTTTAGTATATATTTATATACTATATACACATTTATATATATATAAAATCTTAAAAAAAAAGTTTACTGTATTTACTATTGTTTGCTTCCCTTTGTCCCCCCTCAACCGTGCTTCCCCCTTCCTTGCTCTCTTGCTAGAAGATATCAAACAGATACATCCAAAGTACTGAAGCAGTCCTTGGTACAGAATGGATATTCATTTAAAAATATTTACTTTCTTAAATAAAATCTTTAAAAGTGGGGGGGGGTGCCTGGGTGGCTCAGTGTGTTAGGTGTGTGCCTCTGGCTCGAGTCATGATCTCAGTGTCCTGGAATCTAGTCTTACATCGGGTTCCCTGCTGAGCTTCTCCCTCTTCCCTCTCTGTCCTTCCCCCTGCTCATGCTCTCTCTCTCTCAAATAAATAAATAAACAAAATCTTTTAAAAAAAGATTACTTTCTGGGTTACCTGGATGGCTCAGTCAGTTAAGCATCTGACTCCTGATATCAGCTAAGGTCTTGATCTCAGGGTCATGAGTTGAAGCCCCATGTTGGGGGTCATGCTGAGCAGAGCCTACTTAAAAAATTTGCTTTCTGAAGAATGAAATTGACTCGGCGCCTGGGTGGCTCAGTCATTAAGCATCTGCCTTTGGCTCAGGTCATGATCCTGGGGTCCTGGAAGCGAGCTCTGCGTCGGGCTCCTTGCTCAGTGGGGAGCCTGCTTCTCCCTCTCCCACTCTGCCTGCTTGTGTTCCCTCTCTCACTGTCTCTCTATCAAATAAATAAATTAATTAAATTTTAAAAAAAGAATGAAACTGAGGCGTGCATGAACCTGGGTGGTCTCTTCTTCGACTCCCTCTGCTTTCCCCAAAACTCTCTCAAAGAAGTTGACTTAAGACTTCAGTTAGACCTGCAGCAATCATTAAGGCAAATTATGGTATTTCACATTCTTCCTTGGACTTTGGAGCCAACTTTTTTAATGAACGAAACTTTCAAGTGTCACGCCCTCTGTCCTTATTATTATTACTACCTTCAGAATGATAAACAAACACGATATGGTCTACTCCTTCACTTTGAACCTACATTAGTCAGGGCCTCCTTGGGGATTTAACCCGTAGCTCTTATTATTATCTCTATCCTCATTTACTCTTGGCATCTTTTGTGTCTCCTCCCTAAACCTATGGACAGGTCAACGGGGCCATGTTAGAGGTTTAATATCAGCTGGGTAGAAATAAGGTTTTTCAGGTAAAACAAAGGCAGGATGAAGTTTTCTCAGTTGTTTTTTTCATTGTTTCTTTCTTGTTTTATAGCTTTTTTACCAGGGATCTCCCAGTGTAAGGTCTATGCAGTGATGAGGGCTGCATCGGAGACTTTTTCCACCACCACCACCACCACCACCTCCGTAACTCCTGGGAATAAAGGAGAGAAAACTACAAGTACTGATGATTTTTCTAGCCCTTTGAAAGAAAGTACAGAATAAGTAGGGGTGAGACAAGAATCGAAAGGAAAAGAAACACTTTTAGCTCCAACGTGAGAGTTTGGATTTTCTAGGATTTTCCGGGAGGTTGAGAAATGACATGGATTTTACATCAGAAAATCACTCCATTTCTTATGGGAAAAAAAATCAGCTTCCCTAAAGAAGGTCCCAGAAATGTATGTAGTTTAACACTATTAATAATCTTTTACCTCCACACAAGTGAGCTTGTGGCCAGTTTGGGGGACAAAATGAATCGTATTCGTGTGGTAAGGGATTCCGGCCGTTGCATGTATAGACAGATGACATTTAGACAGTAAGCATCATTCTAATGAGGACAACAAACAAGTGCATGCTGTCATCTACACTGTTTTCAGGAAATGGCTCTCCGTAAATTGGTCGGAACTCAGATTCTGTAACGTTCTAGTTTAGTTTACATCCCAGTTCCCAGGGGAGAAGTGTAACTATAAGATTAGTAACAACAGGATGTGTATGAGCCATTTGTCCCCAAGTTTGCCTTTTGACCCAAAAGAGATGCTAAATCACCTTTGTTCCTCCTACTCCCCACTACAGGCAAGAGAAGAATATGGGGAAGGTGATTTTCTGATCCCACACAATGTGTCTGTCTGAGCACAAGGGAAGAGACCAACAGGGTCCTGCTGGTAAAAGACGAGTTCAGAACTCCTTGCACACCCACCCCTTTCCTCCCATGAAATCTATGCAGGAATCACTCCTACTTGATCATGGCCAATCCCAAATCCCAGGGAAGGCAACTCATTGGGAAGAGGTTGCGAAGGAGGTTAGAGCAGAGCCCATGAGGCCCACCCCATTTCTGACTCTGAGTCTCAGTTGGAAATTCAGCCTATTAACTCTGCATTGGGCTGAGCCCCTATTGGTGTGGGGACCGGGAAGAACTTCAAGTCAGAGGATCAATCTCTTCTCTCTCTCAAGTTCTCTCTTCTCCCTCTTCTACTCCTCTCCTATTAGACACAGATGAGAACCTAAAGAAGAGGCAGAAATGGAGCATTGTGGTCAAATTTCTGATTGCTGTCACCCTGTTGCTCAGTGGAGTTGCCATTACAGTGTTTGTCATTTTTGAAGTCCCATGCCCTGTAAGTCTGTAGATGTATTGGGTCTCTGGACTTGATCTATAAAGACTTACTTCTGGGAGTGCCTGGATGGCTCAGTTGGTTAAGCACTTAACTCTTGATCTCAGCTCAGGTCTTGATCTCAGGGTCGTGAGTTCAAGTCCTGCATTGGGCTCCATGCTGGGCATGAAGCTTACTTTAAAACAAAAAAAAGTTTATAAAGACTTTCTTCTTCTGTTCCAGAGGCAGGTTCACATAATGAAAAAAAGCACAGATTTGGGGGTTTGGGTAGAACTGCCACTCACACTCACTAGCTGAGTGGCTTTGAGGAAGTTGCTTGACTTTCCCAACAAGAGCTGGCTCATCTGTTAAATGAGACTAATAATATTTGCCTCTTATGGTATTATGAAGATTAATCAAGATTCTGTGGCACTGGCACATTGACAATGCTTGCTAAATGCGAGTTCCTGCCCTCTGTTGTACTTGGACATTCTCTACGGAGGACAGATCCAATGAGATTGAATGTTTTCTTTAAAAATGACAATTTTCCAATAAATAGATAGATAGATAGATAAAATAAATTTTTAAAAATGACAATTTTCTTTAAATGGCCTGATAGGAGGTTTGGAAGGTAACCAAATGCATACCAGCCACCTAACATTAACACCAGTCACTTTTTTCCTTCAGAGTCAATGCCGGGGAGCCAGAGAGCTATGCCAATGCCAACGGTTGTGGAGAAGGCAAAGGAAGGCGGGCCAGCAACCTGGGGCAGCTGAATCCCAGCTTGAGTCTCAGCCCAAGAAGGAAAGTGGTCTCTATATGCTTTATATCATTTGCTTGGAGAAAATGAGGTTAATATGTAAGTGCTGGGAGACAGGGAGCTGCTTCACTTATGAACCAAATGTTGGTGTTTCTTTTGTGTCAGGAAATAGGTAGGTATTTGTATTACTGTTTTATTTTCCTCACATCAGCCCATCCATAATAGGGTATTTATTGAAAATACATTATTTCTGAGCCCCAGATATAATCAGTCAAAATGTCTGGAGTGGGCCAGGAAACTTATTTTTTAAGACTTTTTTTTAAAAGATTTTATTTATTTACTTGACAGAGAGAGATCACAAGTAGGCAGAGAGGCAGGCAGAGAGAGAGGGGGAAGCAGGCTCCCCGCTGAGTAGAGAGCCCGATGCGGGGCTCGATCCCAGGACCCTGAGATCATGACCTGACCCGAAGGCAGAGGCTTTAACCCTCTGAGCCACACTGGCACCCTTTTTTTTAAGATTTTTAACAACCACCCTAACTAGAGGTGGATTTACTGTGAAATTAATGAAGTTTAAACTTCAGGACCCACGAGACTTGTATAAAGCTTGTATCTGATTTTGTATTCTTAAAATTCGTATTCTTTTTCTTAAAAAAAAGTACCCTAAATTGTAAGAGTTCAGAGCCCACAGCATAGGTATCCACCCCTGCCCCTAGGTAACTCTTATATACAACGAAGTTTAGGAACCACCTCCCTGAAGAGTTTGAATACTTGGCAAAGTAGCTTCTTTCCTCCTGGCCCTTGGACTTCCCGACAGCATCATAAGCTCATATTGCCCTTTGGTGTCTAAAATAGACACACCACCACTGTTGCGGCACGGCTGCCTTAAATCCAGTTTTCCTGTCAGAAGTGTGCCTTCTCTACAACATCCACAACACTCATTAAGATGAGGCCTCCAATACTTTTTAAATTAAAGAAGGGAGGAGGGGCGCCTGGGTGGCACAACTGGTTAAGTGACTGACTCCTGGTTTTGACTCAGGTCATGATCTCAAGGTCGATCGAGCCCCGCATTGGGCTCCTCACTCAGCACAGAGTTAGCTTGAGATTCTTTCCCTTTCTCCCTCTCCCTCCCACTCTGCTCCTCCCCCTATTTGCACGCTTCCTCTAAAATAAATGAATAAATAATAAAATCTTAAAAAAAATAAAATTAAAGAAGAAATCCACTTTTGCAGAATTCGAGCACTGAGAATGGGTCTCAGAGATGATCTAGTCCAGGATGGTACACATGTGGCTACTCTCTAATACTGTGTCAACTGCACGTATCACTAATCAAGCACAGGGCACTCGAAGCTGAGTGAGTTCTGGAGATCCAATAGAATAGTGATTATGGCCAACAAGACTATATTATATACCTCAAAATTGCTAAGAGATTAAATCTTAAATGTCCTCGCCACAAAAAGAACTGGTTATTATTACGGCCTAATACAGGTGTTACGGTAATAACCATATTGCAAAATATAAATGAAAGCAGTTGGGCGCCTGGGTGGCTCAGTCGGTTAAGTGTCTGCCTTTGGTTCAGGTCATGATCCCAGAGTCCTGGGATTGAGCCCTGGATTGGGCTCCTTGCTCAGCGGGAGGCCTGCTTCTCCCTCTCCCACTCCCTCTGCTCGTGTTCCCTCTCTCTCACTGTGTCTCTCTCTGTCAAATAATTAAAATCTTTAAAAACAAAACAAAACCTAGTCCAGAGTTAGAGATAACTATGTAGTAGCAACATGGATTAAATTCCTCCCATTAACAAAATAAGCTACTAAATCATAAAAGAATTAATAAAAAGAATAATAAGGAGAACTTTATAGATATTACCTCATTTGAGTCCACAAAACCTGTGGATGGTAGCTACAGCAGGTATCTACATTTTATGGATGCTTCAACTGAGGCTCAGAGAGATTGTGTAACAAAGAGTTGGTAGAAACAGAACCGAAATCCAGGTCTTTCATTCCCATACTAAAATTTTACTTAAAAAAAGTTTTACTGAAATTTTACTGAAAATTTTACTGAAAGCTTTCTGTGCACCAAGTTCCTTACCATTAAGAGGGTCACACTCTATGTTCATAATTTAAGCCTTTACAAAGAACATAGAAAATCAGATGGGACATGGAATTAGATATACCAAGAGTGGAACGGGATTAGTTTAAAAAAAAAAAAAAATTGGTCCACAGAGACTAAGATCTCTGTCTCTTTTCAAACATAGTGAGACTGTGTGGGTCTGATTCAAGAAATGAAGCAGAATCCCTGTGCAAAGGGGACCCAGAGTAGCTGCATACCCAGAGCCTTCTCCATGTAAGGCAAACGGGTCTAGCAAGGGGTTGGATGGGCTCTTTGCCATCCAAAGTTATAGAGTCCAACCAATTGTAGGTTCTCATGCACAAATAAGTGTACCTTGCCGGTACTTCCTGTGTAAAAACAATAACTTTTCTTAGAATTACTGGGTAACAAAGGCAAAATGATGTGTACTTGGAATTTAACAGGGTTTTGTACTAAGCCATCTCTGTGTTGGTACATGAAGTAATACCCATTTGCATCCTCTTTATCGCTCATTTCCTTTCAATCTCTAGGTTGGACAAGATGCTCCCAACTCATCAAGTCCAAAGAAAGCTGCAGGGATCACTATCATCCACGAGACCTACTTCTGAAAAGCTCTTCTCTGCTTCACGCATTGAATGAAGGATACTGCACTGGCTTCTCCCTGTTATTAACCAATATTGGCAGGTTCTTGTGAATTCACTCATCATCTTCAGCAGGGACATTACAAACACTAATGCCAGGCCAATGAATGAGGAGCCTGGGCTTACCAGTCAGACTTACCTTCATGCCACCACTACAGTCTTAGCCACGAGCCTCTGAGATTCACTTCATCCATCATGGAAAATGGGTATCTTTGCATCCCATCAAATGAGAACAAAAAGTCTTCCCTCTGAGCACTGTGAATGGACTTACTGCTCTCTTTGACAAAAGGTTTAAACACAGCCTCCAGGTCGCAAAGCAGCCACTGGTGTGGTTTTACCAACTCCTCTGTTACTCTCACAGCTGAATTCACACCTCTCTGAATTCACACACAGCTCTCCACTGGCTGAGCGTGAGGGGTCCTGTCTTCCCAGGCTGATGTTCATAGCGTTTTGGGATTTAGCCTCTGCCCTACATGGAGCTAGCCACACACTGGTGAGGGGAACATGACCCTAAGCATTCCAGAAGTCCTTCTTCTACATCATCCCCAAGGGGCTTAGGAACTGCATGAAATAGGACACACATGAGGTTTCCTGATAATCCACAACTCTTTAAGTGGGCCTGACATCACACCCTAAACCACAATGTTGAGCTGCATACATTTTGAACAAGGATTCCAGAGCAAAATGATTACGATGATCTTTCTTACAAAGGCATAACTCTGAGTCAAGTCTGACCTGCTCGGGTGAGAGTTTGGCGAGGAAGCAGAAACAGCGGTTGTTGAAGGGAACAGGTTAGGAAAAGGGATTGGCAGGAGGGATAAGACTGTTGTCCAGCCTCTAGTATTAATTAGAGTCTAGAACCCATTCCGTTCCATTGTGGCAAGATGTAACTGTCACTAATTCTGTTTTCTTAGTTCTCTGGTAAAAACCACATGTGGGTTGTATCCTTCTCTCTTTCCCTTCAGGTACTGTCCAAAAAAGTGATTCTAAAAACTATACCAACAGAGGAAAATATCTCGCTCCAAGCCCCAATTTATTATTCAAGCTAAGCCTGGAAGAGATGGAACAGACACAAAGCATGGAAGGTACCAGTTTGGAAAACACAGGAGCTGGAGAGGGCAGAGCACTGGGGGTGCCATTCGGATAAATGAGTATATTATTTGCACCCCACGCTGATTCACAACATTGCCTCCAGTTTATCCTGCCATCTGTGGTTCTGTCTAACCATGAGATGGGGGGAAAAAAGCTTGCTCCTTCCAAGACCACTAGGGAGGATGATTACAAACATTCTATACTTAGAAGCTCTTGGTCTAGGACTGATGCCTACATTCATCTCCACCCTTCCCGGCTTCACCCACCACAGAATGTCCTTTAATCCAGAAACATGAGGTTCTCCAGGAGACGAAAACTGTGGCAAAGTTTACATCTCTTAAATCTTCTGCAAGAGTTTAATTCGGGTAACATTTGTACTGACTTTATAGAAATTCACTGATGGAATCAAAATTGTGTATTTTGCTTTGTGGACAACTTGTATCCTCTGACAGAGCATTTTCTGACTCCCTAATTAGTTAAGAGTCTTGAATCCCATATTCTCGTACTGGTAGGGGATCTTTGAAAACTGAGAGACTGGAGGCAAGGCACAGTTCTCCCTGTCACCATCGTAGACTCAGGTATAGATTCAACTTGATAAAACAGTTTCTAAGGAGTGCCAATTATTCCTCTGGGAAGTGACGAGCCTGCAAGATTTTTATTGCATATTTATTCTCATGGTTACCACACTTTGTTTTCTGATTATTAAAGGATATCTTCATTACAACAATTTTTAGGAAATGCTGGAAGGTGTAAAGAATAAACGAAAAAACAAGAAAGAAAGTTTATCTAATCTGACCTCCCAAAGATAACTACTGTTAATACTTTGATGTATCTCTTTACAGACATTATAAGTAAAGACACATGTTTCACAAATCACATCATATTCTCCATACCATTTTAAACCTGTCCTTCTGTTTTGGTTACTATTTTACTGCTGTGTTTTCAGTTAGCACAAGTAATTCATTTTTTTTTAAGATTTAAAAAGATTTTGGGGGTGCCTGGGTGGCTCAGTCGTTAAGCGTCTGCCTTCGACCCAGGTCAGATCCCAGGGGCCTGGGATCGAGCCCCGCATCGGGCTCTCTGCTCTGCAGGAAGCCTGCTTCTCCCGCTACCATTCCCTCTGCTTGTGTTCCCTCTCTCACTGTGTTTCTCTCTGTCAAATAAATAAAATCTTTAAAAAAAAAAAAAAAAAAAAGATTTAAAAAAATTTTTAAGTAATCTCTATGCCCAGCATGGGGCTCAAACTCACAACCCCAAGATCAAAAATCGCATGCTCTACTGACTGAGCCAGCAAAGCACTCCTAAATTTTTCTTTATTTTTTAAGTAATCTCTATACCCAACATGGGACTTGAACTCATGACCCTGAGATTAAGAGTCACATGCTCTACTGACTGAGCCAACCAGGTACCCCCAGTTGGCACAAGTATCAAGTTGTGCTTTTTTTCAAGTCTTAGAGTTGAGAAACTGGGAAGCCATTCTATCTTTTTGAAGGGCTTAAGTCACCCTAAAACTTTCTGATAGGCCCAAAGATTAAGGAGGGTAATTGCTTAGGACAGAAAAGTCACATTCACAGGAACCCTTCAATTTAAACTAACCTTAAAGGTATTGCTGAATCACATTAATAGTTCCAATTGTGTGTTAAAAGCATAACTTTCTTCAATATAAAGACTTAAAATATACAACAGTTTTATATTTTGTTTTGCCGTTTCTTTATTTTTAACCTGTGATTCGTGTATATACCTGGGACCTCAAAAATCAAAGTGACCTAGGACTCTCTGGACCTCTGAAAGGCCTGAGGAGGACATTAGCATCCCTCCTTTTCTGGGTTACTACCCAGAGAGGGACTTTTTTTTTTTTTTAAGATTTTATTTATTTATTTGACAGAGAGAGAGAGAGAGATCACAAGTAGGCAGAGAGGCAGGCAGAGAGAGAGGGAGAAGCAGGCTCCCTGCTGGGCAGAGAGCCCGATGCGGGGCTTGATCCCAGGACCCTGAGATCATGCATGACCTGAGCCGAAAGCAGAGGCTTTAACCCACTGAGCCACCCAGGCGTCCCCAGAGAGGGATTTAAGGATGGTTCTCTCCTAATCATCTTCTACCCCACCCTTATTTTAGAGCCTCTTTGAGCAGTGTTCAGCGGATTCTGACCCAAAGCACTTTTCCTATGTTAATGTCCAGAAATAGCCATTTTCCAAGGAAGTGTTGCTAAATGTACTTATGACTAGGAGGTAAGAACCCTTCTTTTTTCTCTGCCTTGGACAGGTTGACAGTCCTATGGCTACTCTTTGTCTCACACTCAGATCCTCCACTCTCAGAAAGGACTCTATTTCTGGAGTTCACACATGCTGCCCCGAGTTGCCATTTACCTTTTCCTATGTGCTGCCTAGTTAGTCTTGAGGCCTGTAGTTGCTGTGTTAAATTGTATATGTCTATATT
Organism: Procyon lotor; assembly: GCA_028646535.1. NCBI lineage: Eukaryota > Metazoa > Chordata > Mammalia > Carnivora > Procyonidae > Procyon > Procyon lotor. Next base: position 17,236,356 of record CM053619.1, on the reverse strand, counting down.
CCTTTGAACCTGGCAAAGCACCGTGTGTATAGCAGACACTCAAAACATACGCTGATAATGTCACTCCACTAAATGGATAGCTAAGGGTAGCATAACTCGCTTCCTAGAAGAAAATGAGGTCGTCTTTACTTTAAATCCAAGCTGCGATTGGTTACCAGGTGAATGCAAACCAATGAGAGGCCATCCTGGAACTGTTGCTAACACTTGAATTTATCTCTCTGGACTTGTTTTTGTTTTATCTCTCATATTTCTTTATCCTTTCATCTTTCTCTTCCTGTTATTCTAACACTTTCCTTTTTCCTTCTCTTCCTTTTCCTTATTCAGTGACCTGACGAACCAGTCATCCAATACCAGAAATTTTCCTTAATCTTAATTCCTAGAGACCTTGAATTCATGTCTATAATTAGATTTCAGGTCCCCAAAGCCTTTTTTCTAACTAACTTTCTTTCATGTGGTAGAGTGTAGCAACCAGTGCACCTTGGGCCGGAATATACAAACCTTTACCAGACTCTTGTGAATTTGCGCCACCCAGTGGACAAAGTCGCTAACTTCATCCTCTGAAAAAGGGCAAAAATAAATGGAAATAAACAAATGTGAAGTCCATATGTATTATTGGCCCAAAGGGGGGGAAAACATACATAACAGCAAAATTCTGTCCTATTTTAAGTCTATTTTCTGAAATTTAAAATAGGATGGAGAAGGATATGTTCAGAAGTATAGTATTATGGTCTCCACAGACTAAGATGATGTCCAGAAGACTCTCCAAGGATTTATTCAGGTCATGACTGCTCCCTACTGTACTAGAAAAGAAGAATAAACAGTGCAGCCTGTACTATAAAGTCCTTATTGCCCTCCAGAAGAACATTCAACAGAAGAGACACTGAATTTAAAGACTTATAAACTATACATATAATACCAGATAGCAGTTTATTCCTTTTATGGTGAATCTTCGGTGGGGGGCGGGTTAGGGTGTGCCTGAGTCAGTTAAGCATCTGACTCCTGATCTCAACTCAGGTCTTGATCTCAGAGTCGTGACTTCAAGCCTTGCACTGGGCTTCATATGAGCCGGGCATGGAACCTACTTAAAAATAAAAAAAATTAACTAAAATGAATTTTCTCAGGCATGTCTATGCCTAAGACATATGACAAGGAGTAGAATTCATAGGTTGTAGGATAAATACATCTTCAACTTTACTAGATTGCATATGGTTTTCCAAAGCGGTTGCACCAAACACGTTCCCACCAGCAGTAGAATATTATTACTATCACCTTAACTTGAAAATCTCAAACTTTAAAATTGTTGCCAATCTTATCTCTATGAAGTAGTGTGTCACTGTTGTTCTTATGTATGTTTTCCTGCTTAATAGTGAGGTTAAGTATCCTTCCACATATTTGCGTTCGGGTTTTTCTCTTGCTTGCTTATAACCTTTCCCTTTTTTCTTTTGGGTTGTTAATCTTTTTTTTTTTTTTTTTTTAATATTTTTAAGTAATCTCTACACCCAACATGGGGCTCGAAGTCACAACCTCAAGATCGAGTCCCATGCTTTACTAACTAAGCCAGCCAGGAGCCCCTGTTCGTCTTTTTTTTTTTACTATTACAGAAGTTTGTATTCTTGGCTATATTCTCGGACACGAATCATTTGTCCATGAAGCATGTTACAATCAAAAGTGTATTTCTAAAATATTATTCCTCAACATGCAGATTTACACATAAAAAGCAACCATCAGGCTCTGAAGCTCTGGGAATCCCATTTGGGCTCCAAGAATTTGTTTTGACTCTGCCTTCTATAGCTGCATTTATTTATTTATTTTTTTAATATTTATTTATTTATTAGAGAGAGAGAGAGAGAGATCACAAGTAGGCAGAGAGGCAGGCAGAGAGAGAGAGGGAAGCAGGCTCCCCGCCGAGCAGAGAGCCCGATGCGGGGCTCGATCCCAGGACCCTGAGATCATGACCCGAGCCGAGGGCAGCGGCCCCAACCCACCGAGCCACCCAGGTGCCCCCTATAGCTGCATTTAAAAAGCTGTTTGACACATCTAAAACTTCCACAAAACTGAACATCTTTCTAAGATTTATTTATTTATTTGACAGAGAGAGAGAGAGAGAGAGATCACAAGCAGGCAGAGAGAGAGGGGGAAGCAGGCTCCCCACCGAGCAGAGAGCCTGATTCGGGGCTCAATCCCAGGACCCTTGCATTGATCGTGACCTGAGATCATGACCTGAGCTGAAGGCAGAGGCCTTAACCCATTGAGCCACCCAGGCGCCCCTAACTGAACGTATTTCTTAGAAGGATTTCAAGGACTCCCACCTTGAAAGACTCTACTTTGCCAACACATACATGACAAAATAAGGTAATTGGGTCATCAGATTATTCCAACCCTATTCAATTCTTGATGGCAAGAAGAGAAAAAAAAGCAGGTCTCATGAAGCTACTATATCTGTCATTGTCTTATTCTGAAATTAAACCAGCTAAGTAATGCACAGATTCAATTTCAGAATGATTTATATAGATTTTTCCCCTTAGGCATTTGTGATGATTCCACAGTGGTTTTTGTTTTGTTTTTTTGCAAGGGGGGATTGTTTTTTAATTTTTATTTTTTTACTCCAGTGTTGAAGAGAATTGCAACATGCAGGGATAGCTAACCTCCTTAATCTCCTGGGCCTGTTTTCCACTAAGAAGCACAGAGCTCTCCAGGGTAAGCCATAAAGTACCTTTGCCCAGCATTTTTATTTGTCTAAGCTCAGGAAAGATGAACTTTGGCAGCACATGCAGCCCATGTGCCAGAGTAATGTCTCTTTAGAGAACCATGGCCTCCTTTTCTCTCGGTGGCGAGGTCCCTGTTTACCCTTCCAGCTCCCTCCTTCCTATCCAGATAGGAAATAATCTGATTCCCATACCCTCTCAATGAAATCTTTTCCCCTCCACCTACTCATTCTTCCTGGTGGATTAAGTTTCAACCTTTGTCCTCTAACTGTAGATAGTAATAATAGCTAACATTTCATGCATGTCTGTTGTGTAAGAAAAAAGCTTTGTCTTTTGCAAAAAGTAACATTAGGAAAACAAGTAGTTTAAGGAGCATATCGCTGGCCTAAACTACAAGAGCCTCTATCTGCCTATAGTTGCTCTCTTGCCTGTCTTTAATCTGTACACAGTTCTCCGCACTGTAGCCCGAATGAGCTTTTCATCATGCAAATTTGATCGTGTTACTCCTAAAGAATGGTAAGGCCCTGAATAGTCTAGCCTGTTTCCTTCTCCAGTCTCATCTCCCCTCACTGCTCCCCTTACTCTACCTTCGGCCACAGTGGCCTAGCTTCCTTCTTTCTTGCCTCAGAGCCTATGATGTTCTCTGTGGCTCCAGCACCATTTCCACTCCCACACCCCACTTTCCCCTTTCTTCACTACTCTTTGACTATTTAATTCCTACTCATATTTCAGATATTGGCTCAGAGTCCTCCCTGACCCCCTAAACTCCACTAGGTTTATAGTGTAAATCTTGTCCATGGAATTCATCCGTTCATAATTGTTCTCCTGTGGCATCTGATGGACGCCTCTCTTACTGAGGTGAGCTACACTGAGAGTAGGCACCACGCCTCTTTTACTTACATTGTGTCTCTAGTCCTAGAGCTGTGTCTGACGGGAATAGGGATTTTACAAATTACTGCCCTTCATGAAAGGAGAGACAGATAAGGGCTGAGTTGGTTCTCTTCCCAGACTCTCTTTCCTTCAAGGTTTCCAGATCCTAAAAATTTATTTTTTTTCATTTTTTAAAAAGATTTTTATTTTGAGAGAGAGTGAGGGGGGTACAGAGAGAGGAGAGAGAACATGAGCAGGGGGAGGGGCTGAGGGAGAGGGAGAAGCAGACTCCCCGCTGATCAGGAAGCCTAACACACAGGCTGGATCCCAGGAACCTGAGATCATGACCTGAGCCAAAGGCAGATGCCTAACTGACTGAGCCACCCAGGTGTCCCAATCCTAGAAACTTATAATTGATCTCCTCTGTGTCCTCCTTTTACCATGAGTCACCATCCCGGCCCACATCTCATTTAACCCTCCGAAGGAACTACAATTATTGTCTGCATTTTATGGAAGAGAAAAGTGAGGGATCAGCCACTTGCCCAAGGTCCCAGAGCTAGTAAGTGACAGAGCTAGGATTCCAATGCAGGTAGATGACCTCAAAATCTCTACACTCTTAACCACTACATATAAGCCCTGACAATTTACATCTTTCATTGCTATTTCTCTTGACTGGTTAACCTCTTCCTTATCTACTTCTTTTCATTAGGAGGATTAGCCCTTTATGATATGAGTTGCAAACATTTTTCTCTTTTGCCACTTATGTTTTCACATTGCTTCAGGTGTCATTTTGTTTGCCAGAAATTGTGAGCTTTGTGTAGTCAAATTATTAACATCTGCTTTTATGCCTTCTGTACTCTGAATCGTAGATTTTCCTTCCCCATGCCAAGATGCTAAATGAGTTTTCTCATATTTTCTGTTTTCAATTTTTATATTTTTATTTAAATATTTAACCCATTTGGAGTTTATCCTGGTGTGAGTTATAAATTGACACTTATTTTTTTCCCAGATAGTTATCCAATTGTCCACACCATTTATTGAGTAGCACACCTTTATTATATACTAAGTTCCTCTATTTATTTTGGTTTACTTCTATTCATTCTATTCTGTTACATGCTTGTATAATTGGTACTTTTTCTTTTCTCCAATGAGCATTTTTTTAACCTTTATCGTTGACTTCTCTGTAGTATTTGGCACTGTTGACCAATTTATCTTCTCTGATGTACTTTCAGTGCTATATTGCTAGGTTACTGAGTAGGTGAATAAACATGTACTTAGGGCACCAGCAGGTCAGGGGCAGTAAAATGATCATGATGAAGATATAATCGCAGAGGTCACCATAGGAAAAAACAGAACTTTGTTTGACTGTCCCTACATATACTTCATAGCTTATAATACTTTTAAGATTAAAAAAAAATTTTTTTTTAAGATTTTACTTATTTGAGAGAGAGAGAGAAGAGAAGCAGAAGGGAAAGGAGAGGGACAAGCAGACTCTGTGCTGAGAGTGGAGCCCCACATGGGGGTCAATCCCAGGACCTGGATCCCACAACTCAGCACATGACCCAAAACCAAGAGTCAGAAGCTTAACCAACCGAGCCATCCAGATGACCCTAAAAAATTTGTTTTTTTAATAAATTCTACACCCAACATGGGGCTCCAACTTATGACCCTAAGATCAAGAATCACATGCTCTACTGACTGAGCCAGACTGTGGCTTCCAAATTTCCACCAGTTTGTGCTAAGTCCCTAATCTGTACCTCTGACCTAGACCTCTCACTTGGACATCCTACAGACACCTCAGATTCAACATATCCAGAACAGAATCTGCCCCTTCCCCTTCAGGTCTGCTCTTTGCCTGATGGTCCCTTTCTTGGTGAGTAGCCCATTATCCAACTATTATCTAGCCAACTATGCTGGACATTGGAAAATCATTTTTAATTCTGCCACTTATTTATCACTTTTCTCCCCCCTAATTGATTCTTTTTTTGTTAAAGATTTTATTTATTTGAGAAAGAGAGAGAGCGAGCATGGGGGGAGGAGTATCAGGAGAACCAGACTCCCTGCTCATCAGGGACCCCAATGCAGGACTCAATCCTGGGACCTCAAGATCATGACCTGAGCCAAAGGCAGATGCTTAAACCAACTGAGATACCCAGGTGCCCTAATTAATTGCTTTTTTTTTTTTTTTTAAGATTTTACTTATTTATTTGACAGAGAGAAACACAGCGAGAGAGGGAACATAAGCAGTGGGAGTATGAGAGGGAGAAGCAGGCTTCCTGCATAGCAGGGAGCCTGATGCGGGGCTCAATCCCAGGACCCTGGGATCAAGACCTGAGCTGAAGACAGACACTTAACGACTGAGCCACCCAGGAGCCCCATAAACACTTTAAATCCATTTCTTTTTCATCCCCATTCCACTTGTGCTAGTTCAAGCTTTCATCATCTTCCTTGGACTGCTGAACCGCCTGGCCTTTCATTTTGCTACTTTTCAGTCCACATCAGTGCCAGAGAGATTAAGGTCTAAAACACAGATGAGTGATAACACCGATCCTCAACTCAGAATGCTTCATTGGCTCTCCATGGCCTTTGAGTAAAGTGTCAAACCCACTATGGTCTGGCCTCTGTCTACCCATATGGTGTCATGTGCAGTGGGCCTCCTTGCTGGCTCTCTGTACTCCAATCATATAGACAAGTACCCTATTTCACACTTCTATCCTTTGAATAATTTGTTCCTTCTGCTTTGAATTTCCTTCCCACTCTTTTCCAAGACTTATCACTTCTCAGAGACTTATATCTTAATTCTCCCTACAATTGACTGATCTCTTCTTGGAGCCCTTACTGTAGCCAACACATCTGTTACAACACATATTATCTTGTGTTGTAAAAATTATTTTCATGCATATCTGTCTCCCCAACTGGACGGCAAGCATCCTTTTTTAAAAAAATAGTTTATTTGTTTATTTGAGAGAGAAAGAATGAGAGCACATGAACAGGGGGAGGGGCAGAGGGACAAGCAGACTCCCTGCTGGGTGTGGAGCCTGCTGCAGGGCTCGATGTGGGGCTTGATCCCAGGACCCCAAGATCATGACCTGAGCTGAAGTCAGACACTTAATCAACTGAACCACCCAGGTGCCCCTGGACAGGAAGCATCTTTTTTTCCCCCAAATATGTTTATTTTATTTTTTCAGTGTTACAAGATTAATTGTTCATGCATCACACCCAGTGCTCCATGTAATATGTGCCCTCCTCAATACCCACCACCAGGCTCGCCCAACCCCCCACACCCTAGGAAGCATCTTTTTGAGAGCAGAAACTATTTTATTAGTCCTTAAATCGCTAGTACTTGGCATCGTCCTTGTCCTAGAGTAGAGTTAAACAATATTTTGTTTGTTTAATGAGGTGAAGGAATGAACACATAAGAATGTTCTAGAAGTGGGACGCCTGAGTGGCTCAGCCGGTTAAGCGTCTACCTTCAGCTCAGGTTATGATCCGAGGGTCCTGGGATTGAGTCCCACATTGGGCTCCTTGCTCAGTGGGGAGCCTTCTTCTCCCTCAGCCTACTGCTCTCGTGCTTGTGCTCTCTCGCTCTCTCTCTACAAGAAATAAACAAAATCTTTAAAAAGAATATTCTAGAAGTTTCAAATAAAAAGATACATTCTGTAGTTTGACTTGTAGAAGACTAGTAGGCTGTCTGTCAGAAGGCCTGTCAGGCTGTTTTACAGGCTTAGAAACCCAAATTTTCCATACAAAGAGAATGGTCTCATTATTTAGAAGCAGATTCACACTAATCAAGCTTATATGTAAATTTATAAATTTATTAATTACAACTAGTAACCCAATTGTTGTAAGTACAAAAATATTATTCTCTGTGTAACTAGCATATTCTGAAGCTGAAGGTAGGCCTGTATGGGAAGCTACATTATTCATGCATAATTGTTTGCACACTCCATGGAAGAAAAAAAAACCCTAATTCTTGAGGGGCAAAAAAAAAAAATCTTACTCTCTTTATATATGTAGTGCAGGTAGACATATAGTATATAAACAGATCTGGTACATCAGTAGTATTAAAACTTCACTGGGGGAAGCAATTTGGAAAAAGATTGTCTAAAAGGCTTTTTAGGGCTGATAGTCATGAGAAAAAGCTTCAGAAACACTAGTTTAACTCCTATACTGATTACTTCTCAAGGAATCAGAATTAGCAGGGTTAATTCTAAAATTCAGATATTTCATGGCATTAGGCTGATATGTGTCTCTACAACATCCCAGCCTATAACAGGGTGATTATGTGGGAAATTCATTGGCTAAGACTCCTTTCCTTGAATGGGCCTCAGAAAGTCAGCTTTCATAGGTTTCAAACGGGCCATTACTAATGCCTCCCTCTTCTTGGATGACTCATTCTCCTTTTGGATATAGTATACATATTTGGAATTTCTCAGGGGCCAGTCCACTTCCTAAAAAATCTTTACATATCTTGGTTGGGACCCATCACCTTCTGAGGTTGCATAAAGTAGTGGTTACAAGTTGGAGTTAGAAGTCTGAATCTCTACTATGCTGCCTGTTTACACTCTCTTCAGCATCAGTTTCTGCATCAGTAAAATGGGAGTAACAACACCTCCCTTAATGGTTTTTTAGGACTAAAATGAGAAAATATATATAAAAAACCTTGAGCAATAGCTACTTTTAGTACCAAATTGAGATGAGAACCCTGCTGTGTCACTTTGAAATTGTGTTTGTGTGTGTGCGAATGCATGATTAAACTTAAATTAAGGGGCGCCTGGGTGGCTCAGTTGGTTAAAGCCGCTGCCTTCAGCTCAGGTCATGATCTCAGGTCCTGGGATCAAGTCCCGCATCGGGCTCTCTGCCCAGCAGGGAGCCTGCTTCTCCCTCTCTCTCTGCCTGCCTCTCTGCCTACTTGTGATCTCTCTCTCTGTCAAATAAATAAATAACATCTTAAAAAAAAAAAACTTAAATTAAAACCTCGGGGCACCTGGGTGGCTCAGTCATTAAGCATCTGCCTTCAGCTCAGGTGGTGATCCCAGGGTCCTGGTATCGAGCCCCTCATCGGGCTCCCTGTTCAGCAAGAAGCCTCAAGAAGCCTACTTCTCCCTCTTCTACTCCCCCTGCTTGTGTTCCTTTCTCTCTCTCTCTCTCTCTCTCTCTCTCTCTCTCACTCTCTCTGTCAAATAAATAAATAAAATCTTTTAAAAATAAAATAGGGGCAGCTCAGTGGGTTAAGCCTGGGCCTTTGGCTCAGGTCATGATCTCAGGGTCCTGGGATCGAGCCCCACATCGGGCTCTTTGCTCAGCAGAGAGCCTGCTTCCCCCTCTCTCTGCCTGCCTCTCTGCCTACTTGTGATCTCTGATGTCAAATAAATAAATAAAATCAAAAATAAAATAAAACAAACAGTAAAGACTTAGGGAAAACTGTTGTCCTTGGCATGGTTATAGATTCTAGAAAATTAATACAGTGAGTGGACAAACACTAAAAAATGTGTTTTGTTGTGTAAACATAACCAATTATAGTCACTTATGGAAACAGCTTAACATTTAAGACCTAATTATCATGGAGCACAATAACAATTACATATATCGTTAAATATGCGTCAGATTAACCTCGTCGTAAGTTTTATTTGATTATAATAGTAAAGTACTCATTCTGTACGCAAAGGAACAGTCTTATAGTTAATTGCTAACAATGCCTAAGTCTGTTCACTATTTACATTGAGTAAATGGGACATAGCTCCTGAGTTTGCTCTGCACTGGAGGTAAAGCTGGATTATCCATCCTTGATTGCAACTATGCATTTTGCTCTGTGACGTATGAGATAAAGTACACTCCCTCACTTACTTAAGTGTAGTAAGGTGCTAAAGAAGCAAGCAGCAAAAGAAATTCTACTTAATTGCTCAATCTTCTAGAAATAGGTTTCTAGTAGGTAGATATGATTCAAATAATGAAAAAATTATGATGTTGAGCACTGGCCAACCTAGCCTCCTCCAACTTCTAAACAAGGCCCAGGGTCATCTTAGAAGGAGCACTTCTAGAATTAGAATTATAATTATAATTTATTTGACTCCCACCATGAACTAGGTATTTTTTTTTTTAAAGATTTTATTTATTTATTTGACAGAGAGAGAGAAATCACAAGTAGGCAGAGAGGCAGGCAGAGAGAGAAGGGGAAGCAGGCTCCCTGCTGAGCAGAGAGCCCGATGTGGGGCTCGATCCCAGGACCCTGAGATCATGACCTGAGCCGAAGGCAGAGGCTTTAACCCACTGAGCCACCCAGGTGCCCCTAGGTATTTTTTTTTTAAGATTTTATTTATTTATTTGGCAGAGAGAGAGAGATCACAAGTAGGCAGAGAGGCAGGCAGAGAGAAGGGGGGAAGCAGGCTCCCCGCTGAGCAGAGAGCCCAATGCGGGGCTCGATCCCAGGACCCTGAGACCATGACCTGAGCCAAAGGCAGAGACCTTAACCCACTGAGACACCCAGGTGCCCCTGAACTAGGTATTTAATATATATAGTCAACCTATAGTCAAAAAAACCTCTTTTGAATTAGGTATTATAATTTTCATTTTATACATGAGGAGAAAAAAGGCACAGAAAGATAATAACTTGCCTAAATACTTGAAGGTGGTAAAGGGTAGTTATTAAATTTTGTAGTTAAATTTTTCGAATAAAACAGAAGTCACTCAGCAACAATACATTCCTAGTTCACCTAACTTTTTAGATTCTACCCAAAGCCTGGTGATGCACGAGACAGATATTCTGCACTTCCCTCTCTCTCTCTGCCTGCCTCTCTGCACTTTGTATAGGCTAGAAAGAAGTCAGAATGGTGAGGAAGAGGCAGACGAGATCGGTAGCAAAAGCCTGAATTCATGGACACTGCTAAATGGCTAAGGCTTACGAAAATCCTGATATCTGCTAACTCTTCAGTTTTAAAGAGTCAGAGGCAGTTCAGGGGCGCCTGGGTGGCTCAGTGGGTTAAAGCCTCTGCCTTCGGCTCAGGTCATGATTCCTGGGTCCTGGGATTGAGCCCCTCATCGCATCAGGCTCTCTGCCTAGCAGAGAGCCTGCAACCCCCACCACCACCCCTGCCTGCCTCTCTGCCTACTTGTGATCTTTCTTTAAATAAGTAAAATCTTAAAAAAAAAAAAAGAGTCAGAGGCAGTTTATTAGTTACATTTGGCCAGATCTGGTTTTCATTTCATTCTGGCTGTGCAACCTTGTGATTATCTGCTTTGGGCAAGTGGTTTTACCTTTCTGAGACTTATTTTTCCTTTTTTGTAATGTAGGATGCAGCAGGGCCCTTTAGCAAAAAAAAAAAAATTTTCCCTCTTATTCACCTCTGAGATCTTTAGGGCCCTTTTCCTTCATGCAGAAGCAACCCAGACATGCCACCATGTGGAGAAATGGTTATATAGACCTTACATTTCTGTAACTAGATTAGCAGGAGTGCTTCCACCTTTCCTAGGCAGACTGGTCAGAGTTGAGGGGTCTGGGAACCTTCTGGAAAGAAAAAAATTGATTCCTTAACTCCTTGGACAAGGGTAGTCATAAAAAACGATAAAGGAGGGTGGAGTACGGGGGGGCAGGAAGGAGGAAGGCAATGCTCCAGAATGCATGAGACAGCAGCAGACCCTGGGGAGGCTGGAACCAGTCCTGAACTGGGCCACAGGGGAGCCTGTGCTTCTGGGAAAGTGACTTAGTGTGTGCGAACTCAGAGCTGAGGGCTAAGAGCTGTAATCCTTGAGGCTCACGCCTTCTGTGGGGTGAAACCTCTCTTCTGAGTGTGTCACAGGAAGATCCCTTGCCTTGAAGGGAGCCCTTGTAATTGGCAAAGGACTGTGCTCCAAGACCCACATCTCTGGCTCACTTACATGTACTATGTATACCTCAGAGCTTAAGTAGAGGAAGTTGAAACCCAAAAGAAAGCAGAGACTTTTAGACTTTCTGTTTTTATCTATTTGTATACCAAACTACAAAGAACCACCTCAGTTAAAGGAAAAATAAGTATTAGATGAGATAAAGTTTATAAACACTTTCAGCACTCAGGATAAGTGAGTAATTAGAAATGATAATCATTTCCATAGGGAGGGAGGTTCAGAAACGACACTTTTGATTGTAAACACAGCAGCTTAACAGTTGAAGAGGATCTGTTGGGATATCCTGGACCCAGTCAATGGCAGCTACATTACAGACCCTGGCAGTAGGATGCAATTCTCCCTGCTGGGTTTCAAGTTCAAAGGCAAATCTCCTACGTTAAGAATGGAAGGGCTTGGGGGGGGTGGGGGGGCGCCTGGGTGGCTCAGTGGGTTAAAGCCTCTGCCTTAGGCTCAGGTCACAATCTCAGGGTCCTGGGATCGAGCCCCGCATCGGGCTCTCTGCTCAGCAGGGAGCCTGCTTCCCTCTCTCTCTCTGCCTGCCTCTCTGCCTACTTGTGATCTCTCTCTCTCTGTCAAATAAATAAAATCTTAAAAAAAAAAAAATTAAAAAAAAGAATGGAAGGGCTTGAGCACCTGGCGGGCTTAGTCATTTAGGCATTCGACTCTTGATTTCCACTCAAGTCATGGTCTCAGGGTCGTCGGATCAAGCCCTGCATCGGGCTTGGCACTCTGCAGGGAGTGTGCTTGAGATTCTTTCCCTCTTCCTCTCCCACTGCCCTGCCTCCCGTGCACGTGTACATGCGCTGTCTAAAAATAAATAAATAAATCTTTAAAAAAATGAATGGGAGGGCTTGGAGAATGTGATATCAATTTGTCCTGAAAGTCAATCTTCAAAAATATTAGTTCAACATAAACTGATCTGGGACATCATTAATGCAAATTTCTCTCTTAAGATGTTTTTTCAGGGGGCGCCTGGGTGGCTCAGTCGTTAAGCGTCTGCCTTCGGCTCAGGTCATGATCCCAGGGTCCTGGGATCGAGCCCCACATCGGGCTCTCTGTTCAGCAGGGAGCCTGCTTCTCCCGCTCCCATTCCCTCTGCTTGTGTTCCCTCTCTCACTGTGTTTCTCACTGTCAAATAAATAAAATCTTTAAAAAAAAAA
>CM053619.1:17155794-17223240 GCA_028646535.1 Procyon lotor | reverse complement strand
CGCTACCATTCCCTCTGCTTGTGTTCCCTATCTTGCTGTGTTTCTCTCTGTCAAATAAATAAAATCTTTAAAAAAAAAAAAAAAAAAGAAATGATAAATGGCTGATGGAAGTTGTAATGTACTTTTTTTTATTAAAGATTTTTTTTTTTTTTTTTTTTAATTTATTTGACAGAGAGAGAGAGATCACAAGCAGGCAGAGGGAGGGGGGGAAGCAGGCTCCCTGCCAAGCAGAGAGCCTGACACGGGGCTCAATCCCAAAACCCTGAGATCATGACCCGAGCCGAAGGCAGAGGCTTTAACCCAGTAAGCCACCCAGGTGCCCCTGTAATGTACTTTTTATTATAAAATGCATCCTCATTTTAGACGTATTAAAATATGAAAAAATACATGTCTTAGAATTGCCTAAATACTTTAAGTTTGGAACCAGGATTTAAATTTACTCAGTCTGATTCCAGGGCATATGCTCTTACCAAAAGAGGAGATGTCCTAGGAAAAAGTCTGTTTTTCAGATTATTTTTTCCTCTGTGAGGGCCACTGAAGAGCTGTGATCAGGTATGTAACCATCCTCTTGTGGCTGCAGAGAAGATTAAATGAATTCTTAAAAACTCATCATAAGAGTAGAGCACCTCCAAACCATCTTTTATCCTATAAGAAAGCATTTCAAAAAGTAGCTTTTTGGTAACTTACTTTTCCTTTCTTTCGCAGTGTTTCACTCGAGGATTTGAGTACAAGAAACATCAAAGTGATCATACTTACGAGATCATGGTAATGGTGAAGTTGCAGGGAATTTCCATTCATTTGTCTTTTTTGGGAATGTCTTTTTCTTCATCTCCAAGTATCTCTCTCCCTTTTCTTTCCTCTTTTTTCTGAATTAGGTAATTATTTCCTAGTAAGTGTTTTAGGGTTTTATGGGCCTACTAAGTCATTTAAGTCCAAAAATCATTTTATATACTCAGATTTTTGTTTTAAACTTAGAAGGAATTTGAAAGTACTTATTGAGGGGTGCCTGGCTGGTTCAGTCAGTAGAGTGTGTGACTCTTGACTCTGGGGTTGTGAGTCCAAGCCCCATGTTGGGGGTAGAGTTTCCTTTTAAAAAATTTGAAGGTTAAAAAAAAGTACTCACTGAGATTTACTGATGTAACAATGAGAGGTACACTGCACTTTAGGTTCACTGATAAACATATAGTAAATGTGTTGCTGCTGTGCTTTGGCTAATGATATTATTATGTGGTTCACGTGGGCAGTGGTGAAGTTTACGTCTGGCACTCCCACCTCCTTCCTTGGGGAAATTAGTTACCCTCTGAGGGTGAAATTATAAAATGAACATTGAGTGAATGACATGACAGACGGGCTTATAGGTCAGAATAAGACTTGGCTGGAACCTGATTGATTGTACTGCCACCTCTAAAGAAGGAGTGAGAGGCAGATGTTGGTAGTATCCCTTCCAAGCTCTAGCCAGAGGAATGGGCACTTTATTTATTTATTTAAAGATTTTGGGGCACCTGGGTGGCTCAGTGAGTTAAAGCCTCTGCCTTCGGCTCAGGTCATGATCTCAGGGTCCTGGGATCGAGCCCCGGGTCGGGCTCTCTGTTCAGTGGGGAGCCTGCTTCCCCCTCTCTCTCTGCCTGCCTCTCTGCCTACTTGTGATCTCTCTGTCTCTCTCTCTGTGTCAAATAAATAAATAAAATCTTTAAAAAAAAAAAAAGATTTTATTTATTTGAGAGAGTGAGAGGGGCCAGGGGAGAGGCAATTGGGGAAAGGGAGAAGCAGACTCCCCTTTAAGCAGGGAGCCCGATGTGGGGCTCGATCCCAGGACCCTGAGACCACAACCTGAACCGAAGATAGATGCTTAACCGACTGAGCCACCCAGTCACCCCTAATGGGTACTTTAATAAACCAAAATGAATATCTGGTCTGTTTGGCAGGTTTATATGTCTTCTTAAAGATAGTTTTGTCACAGAAAATAACAAGTCACCAAATAGTTTTCTTACATTTGGCCTCCCATTCGGTTTTTTTGTTTGTTTGTTTGTTTTTTACAGGAAAGAATACTGGCTGGGCATTTTTTTTTTTAAGAATCTTTTTTTTTTTTTTTAAGATTTTATTTATTCATTTGACAGAGAGCAAGAGATTACGAGCAGGCAGAGAGGCAGGCCGGGGGCGGCGGTGGGGGGCGGAAGCAGTTTCCCTGCTGAGCAGAGAGCGGGCTACAGGCTCGATCCCAGGACCCTGAAATCATGACCCATGCTGAAGTCAGAGGTTTTAACCCGCTGAGCCACCCAGGCACCCTCTGGCTGGGTATTTTAACAGTAGTAATTTCACATTGTGAATTAATCCATTTATACTTGTATTAGTTTTTTATTGCTTCCATAACAAATTATTAAAAATTAAATGGCATAAGATTACACAAATTTAGGGGCGCCTGGGTGGCTCAGTGGGTTAAAGACTCTGCCTTTAGCTCCGGTCATCATCTTGGGGTCCTGGGATCGAGCCCCGCATCGTGCTTTCTGCTCAGCAGGGAGCCTGCTTCCCTCTCTCTCTGCCTGCCTATCTGCCTACTTGTGATCTCTCTATCAAATAAATAAATAAAATCTTTTAAAAAAAGATTACACAAATTTATTGTCTCACAATTCTGTAGGTCAGAAGACTATTAGGCTCACCTGCTTTGCTGCAGTTCCCATAATGTCAAAAATGAAAGTGTTGGGGCACCTGGGTGGCTCAGTGGGTTAAGGCCTCTGCCTTCAGCTCAGGTCATGATCTCAGGGTCCTTGGATCAAGCCCCGCATCAGGCTCTCTGCTCAGCAGGGGGCCTGCTCCCCCCCCCCCCCCCCCGCCTGCCTCTCTGCCTCCTTGTGATCTCTCTCTCTGTCAAATAAATAAATAAAATTTAAAAAAAAAAGAAGAAGAAGAAAGTGTTGCCAGCCTGGGCTTTTATCTAGAGGCCCTGGGAGAGAGTCTGCTTCCAATCTGCTGTTCTCATTCAGGTTGTTGACAGAATTCCCTATCTTAAGGTCGTAGGACTGATGCTACTCTTCCTTTATTGGCTGATGGCCAGGGCTTGCTCTCAACCTCTAGAGATCTCTTTTCTTCATATTCAAAGCTAGCAGTGGCCATGGGTTCTTGAGGGTGATTGAGGAAAAATGCTTCGAGTCTCTCTGACCTCTCCTGCTTCCTTTGTGCTGAATCTATTGCCTCCTTTCCTCTTCTTTCTTTATTTTTTTTAAGACTTTATTCATTTAGGGGTGCCTGGGTGGCTCAGTGGGTTAGAGCCTCTGCCTTTGGCTCAGGTCATGGTCTCAGGGTCCTGGGATCGAGCCCTGCATCAGGCTACCTGCTCAGCAGGGAGCTTGCTTCCCCCTTTCTCTCTGCCTGCCTCTTTGCCTACTTGTGATCTTTCTCGCTGTCAAATAAATAAAATCTTTAAAAAAAAACTTTATTCATTTATTTGAGCATAAGCAGGAGGAGTAGCGGGCAGAGTAAGGGGGAGAAGCAGACTCCCCACTGAGCAGGGGCTTGATCCCAGGACCATGAGACCACAGTCCGAGCCAAAGGCAGACACTAACTGACTGAACTACCCAAGTGCCCCCCCTTCTTCTTTAAAGGAAATTTTATTGGAGCACCTGGGTGGCTCAGTTGTTTTAAGTGTCTGCCTGTGGCTCCGGTCATGATCCCAGGGTCCTGGGATCAAGCCCCACATTGGGCTCTCTACTCAGTGGGGAGCCTGCTTCTCCTTCTCCCTCTGCCTACCACTCTGCTTATTTGTGGGCACGCTTTTTCTCGCTGTGCCAAATAAATAATCTTTAAAAAAAATAAAGGAAATTTTATTTACGTAATCTCTACACCCAACATGACCCTGAGATCCAAGAGTCACATGTTCTTCTGACTAAGCCAGCCAAATGCCCCTCCCTTTTCTACTTTTAAAGCCTCGTGTAATTACATTGGACCCACCCAATTTAATCTAGACTGCGCTCCCTATTTTAAGGTCAGCTGATTAGTGCCTTTATCCTATCAGCAGCATCCCCTCATAGCAATATCTAGTTACTATTTGATTGAATAATCAGGGGACAGGAATTTTGGGGGGAGAATTGCTTCTTTGAAATTCTGCCTACCACAGTGCCATGATATATCTACTTCAGTCTCTTAAAAGTTTAGAAAGTGTGGGGTTCCTGGGTTGCTCAGTTGTTAGGCAGCTGCCTTTGGCTCGGGTCATGATCCCAGGGTCCTGGGATTGAGCCCCGCATAGGGCTCCCTGCTCCACTGGGAGCCTGCTTCTCCCTCTCCCACTCCCCTTACTTGTGTTCCCTCTCTATCTCTCTGTCAAGTAAATAAATAAAATCTTTAAAAAAAAAAAAAAGTTTAGAAAGTGTGAATTAGTATCCCCGAGTCTGATTATTTGTGGGGTCCTGTTTAAGATGAGTTTCTGGGCCTATAATGCTGAGAGTCAGATCCTGGTCCATAATTAAAGAAAATGCTTCTTTGTTAGAGTTCTTGGCAACCAACTAAGTAGCCTTCCCCTACTTCTCTCTGAACATTTCAGTCTTACAGTTTCTCCACTAATTATAAGATTTGGAATAAGATTTTTTTATATTAGACTTTGTTTTAGAGAGCAGTTATAGGTTTGCAGCAAAATTGAGTAGAAAGTCAGATTTCCCACGTATCTTCTGCTCCAACACATGCATAGTCTCTCTCATTAACAACATCTCCCCATGAGAGTGGTACATTTGCTATAACTGATGAACCTACATTGACACCTCATTATCATCCAGAATCCCCATTTACATCAGAATTTACTCTTGGGAGGAAAAAAAAAGAATTTACTCTTGGTGTTGTATATTCTGTAGGTTTATACAAATATATAATGTCATGTATCCACCATTATAGTATCTTACAAAGTAGTTTCATGGCCCTAAAAATCCTGTGTGCTTTGCCTATTCATCCATACCCCCACCCCCAACCTCTGGCAACCACTGATCTTTTTACAGTCTCCATAGTTTTGCTTTTCCCAGAATATCATATAATTAGGATCATACACTATGTAGTCTTTTCAAATTTGCTGCTTTTACTTGGTGTAACATTTATTAAAGTTTCCTCCATGTCTTTTCATGGCTTGATCGATCATTTCTTTTTAGCACTAAATAATATTTCATCGTTTGGACATACCGAAGTTTATTTATCCATCCACCTACTGAAAGACATCGTGGTTGCTTCCCAGTTTTAGCAATTATGAAGAAAGCTGTTACAAGCGTCCATGTGCAGGTTTTTCTGTGGACCCAAGTTTTCAGCTTCTTTGGGTAAATACTAAGTGTAATTGCTGATCACATGGTAAAGTTGTTCAATTCTGTAAGAAACTGTCAAACTTGTCTTCCAAAGTGGCTGTACCACTTTGCATTCCCACCGGCAACAAATGGGAGTTCCCGTTGCTCCACATCTTCACCAGCATTGACATCAGGGTTCTGCGTTTTGGCCATTCTAATAGTAGGCATGTAGTGGCATCTCTTCATTTTGATTGACATTTCTCTGTTAAGATAGGATGTGGAAACATCTTTTCCTATGAATTTTTTTTCTCTTTTGTCAATTGCCAAATGAATGAAGGGTTGGGAAAATGTGGTCAAAGTATCTATGACTCTGAGTTCATTTCACCCATGTATCAGATCTTCAGAAAACTGGTTTATTCTTCCCAAAATTCACACAAAAATGCCTAGAACTGGAACACAAATTTTTTCCTTTGAATTGTTTTCACAATTCCTTAGGCTAATTCAATATAGGCTGGGTAGGTTGATGGTTAGCCACTATAGGAAAACTGAGTGTGCGATCTCTCTAGCTGTTCTGAGCCATGCCTTCTGCATAATGCTGAGGGCACTAAATTTCACTCCAAGGTCAATGAAGTCTCCTGATTACATCATCCTTTTCTCACATATTCAACATCCCTATGAGCACATTTCAGAATTCTGTCCTTTGGGGAGTTTTTGGAGGTTACTAATACTCTGTCTCTTCCTGCCAATCTTATCTATTCCCAGATAAGGAAAAGAAGAATCTTTCCTTCTGTAGAAATGATGACCAAATTTTGGCTTTCTACACATGAAGCCACTAGAAACTTGATTTTTTTTTTTTTTTTTTTTTTGCATATGAAGCCACAGGAAACTTTAAATGCTTTTTTGTACTTTTGTCATCTCACAGTGCTGTATTTTTGGAAGTTACTCATGCTGTGGTGGGTGGTGCATTAATCAAGAATTCTTGAGTTCTGTGCCTTTTTTTGTCTTATGATTCTTAGAACCTTGAACAAGTCAAGGCACCTCTTTTTGCCACACCCTTTATACCAGTGATTTTAAACTTTAGTGCCTAAGAATCACCTAGGAGCTTCTTAAAATTGTAGATTTCCTGGGCCTTACTCTTAGAGATTCTGGTTAGTAAGGCTGAGATTGGCTCCAGGAATTGAATAACACTGATTCAACTTTAAGAAAAACTCCCTTATGCCCATTTATATTTTGGTGTAGAAAGTCTTTCTTGTTTACCTCACAGTAAAGTTGATGAGGACTGATTAATTTTCTAAAGTACAGTTTTAGAAATAACAGGGGCACCTGAATGGCTCAGGCGTTAAGTGTCTGGCTCCGGCTTGGGTCATGATCCCAGCGTCCTGGAATCCAGCCCCCCCGCATCGGGCTCCCTGCTCGGCAGGAAGCCTGCTTCTCCCGCTACCATTCCCTCTGCTTGTGTTCTCTCTCTCGCTGTGTTTCTCTCTGTCAAATAAATAAAATCTTTAAAAAAAAAAAAATAACATAGGCTTTTCAACTATGAGTTTTTATATTTATATGTGTTTATGCTATTTACCAGATTATTATGAATACAGACTTAGACCGAATATGTGACATAGACTTCTCTTTTGGATCTCATCATACCTCATGTGCTGGACATATTCATAGTATGTACTCAGATAAAAGTGTTTTGCTTATTAGCAGTGTAATTTCACAAATCATGGAGATTTTTTTCTTTTGTCATCAACCAAAGGTATAACGATTTATAAATGACTGTGTAATCTGAAGACCTCTCCTGTCACCTTTTAAAAATAACTTGTATAAAATTTCAAAAAAACCAAAATTTTATGTGTACACTAAAATAGAATGTGTTTTAGTTATCTGTTGCTACCTAATAGCTCCTTCAAAACATTGTGGCTTAAAATACCAATTATTTTATTGTCTCCCATAGTTCTGGGGGGTCAGGAATTCCGATTGGGCACAGTGAGGATGGCTTTCACGTCCACATGATGTGCTGAGGCGAGAAGTCCACAGCGCTTTTTTCACACTTCCGGTACCTCAGAATGGCTTGCATTGGTTGGGAGACAGCTGGAACTTTCTTTTCTTTTCTTTTCTTTTTTAAGATTTTATTTATTTGACAAACACAGCAGGAGAGGGAACACAAGCAGAGGGATTGGGAGAAGGAGAAACAGGCTCCCCACTGATCATGGAGCCCGATGCGGGGCTCGATCCCAGGCCCCCGGGATCATGACCTGAGCCGAAGGCAGACACTCAACTACTGAGCCACCCAGGCGCCCCATTCTTTTTTTTTTTTTTTTTTAAGATCTTATTTATTTGATTGAGAAAGCCTACAAGCTGGAGGCAGAGGGAGAGAGCATCTGAGGCAGACACTACACTGAGCACAGAGCCCAATGCGGGGCTTGATTTCACACCCCTGAGGTGGTGACCTGAGGCGAAACCAGGAGTTGGCCCTTTAAGCAACTGAGCCATCCAGGCACCCCCAGCAGGAACATTTCAACAGTCTGGTTCTTCTCCAGGTAGCCTTAGCGCCCGTCCCTGTCCCTAAGGCTGTTCCATATAGCCTCTCTGGCAAGGAGGTTAGTTTCTGACGTGATCATTCAGGGCTCCCAAAACCAGAAAAATGGAAGCTGCCAGGCCTTAAGCAAGTTGTAGGTCCAGCCCATATTAAATGGGGTGGGACCGAACCAAGATGATTCTGGAAGTTAATGGAGGGCTATCATTGTAACCCAACTACCACATATAGTACAGTGTTATAAAATCCCATATACTTCTTACTAGCTCTTAAAATTATCAACTCATAGCCTATCTTGTTTCATCTAAACCCCCACTTCTCCAGATTATTTTGAAGCAAATCCCCCAGACATCTTATTTCTTCTATAAATGTTTTACTAGATCTCTAAAATTTAATTCAAGTCACTTTTTATTATTCCCCAATTATGTCATAAAAGCTTTTTAAAAATATCTCTGCTCCCTTCTCTACCCCTGAAAGTAATTGCTGTTCTGATTTTTGTCACCATAGATCAATTTTGCATATTCTAGAACTGCATATAAATAGATTCATACTGTATGTACTCTTGTTTCTGGTTTCTTTTAGCATATTTTTGAGATTTATTCATATTGTGTATAGTAGTTCATTCCTTTTTGTTACTGAATAATATTCTGTGGTATGAATATGATAGTGTTTATTCTCCTCTTGATGGACACACAGGCTTTTCCTAGGTTTGTTTTTCCCCCCTGGAAGATTGTTTATTTATTTATTTGACAGAGAGAGACACAAAGAGATGGGGAACACAAGCACATAAGCAGGGGGAGTAAGAGAGGGAGAAGCAGGCTTTGTGCCGAGCAGGGAGCCGGATATGGGCCTCCATCCCAGGACTCTGGGATCATGACCTGAGCCAAAGGCAAACGCTTAATGACTGAGCCACCCAGGCACTCAGGGCTTTTCCTAATTTTTATGCTGTTGTGAATAAAGCTGTTACGAACTTTCCTGTGTAAGGCTTTCTGTGGACATATGTTTTTTATCCTTGGATAAATACTTACGAGTGGAATTGCTTGGTCATAGAATAAGTGATATTTAACTTTAAAGAAATCATCGAAAAGTTTCCTGAGTAGTATTTTACACCTCTGCCAGCAATGAATGGGAGTTCTGATTGTTCCACATGCTTGGAAACTTTTGATATTGTTGGTTTCTTCATTTTAGCTATTCTAGTGGGTTTCATGAGTGTGTAGTGGTATCAATTTTTTTTTTAATTTTTACAATTTAATTGGGATACAAATAAGGTCCATACATTCCAATTGGTTGCTTCTTACATGTTTTCTGTCCTGTGAGTGTTCCTCTCTACCTGTCCCCCTTCCCTCACTCTTTTATTTCTTATAGTTTATTTGATTTTTAAAAAAACATGAATTTTCTGTCTTACAGATAATAGTACAGTGTGAATTTTGCTGTTAACGTGTTCTTCGGTCTTCTGTGTTTCCTATAAATTGGTAGTTACATGTAGCAGCTGTATCAGATTCATTTATGATCATTGTATAGATCTGTTCATCAGCGATTACAAAAATTTTTAGCTTTTAACCCTAGCACTAGCACTCTTTTTTTTTTTTTTTTTTTTTAAGAGAAAGTACATGTACAATAGGGGGGTGGGGAGAGGAGAGAGGGAGAGAGAAAATCTTAAGCAGGCTCCGTGCTCAGCATAGAGCTCGACATGGGGCTCGAGCCCATGACCCTAAGATCGTGAGTCAAATCAAGAGTCAGATGCTTAAGCGACTGAGCCACCCAAGTTCCCCCCAGAGCTCTTTTAATTTTTGAGTTAAAATAATTCTGTAAAAAGAAATGTCTCATCTCTGTGGTCACCCTGAGGTAAAGTTTGTACAGGAAAGCCAGGATAAATACCTGATTATTTCCCTTTATTTACTAATTTTTAAAATATGAGTTGTTTCCCTGGCATCCTCTAGATATTTAGAAGATTTTATGTATTTCAGTCCTTTGCAGTTATTATCCTTGTTAATGCTCAAAATGTTAGTTTTGGTTAGTGGGAGCCTCTACAAGTTGGCCTCTGCATCCTTTTGATATGACCTACACAGGCTTTGAGGGCCTCTTTGCTTTCCATTACGATAAAATGTTCTGCTCTCATCGGGTACTTTTTCAGACTTGAAACTAGAATCAGGTCTTTCTTAAGAGCCCTGTTCCTTTAGTGGGAGATAGTATTTAGTGGCTGCATACTGGCATTAGTAGTGTTCATTGCTACTGGGTTGGTCGCCGTTTCTAGAGTTTTTCATCAAACAATGTTAGGAAATTATTCTTTTGAGACAAAATACATTGTAAGTTCATACTAAAACTTTCAATTCAAATATAAGACTATATAGTTTTTACATAATCATAGATGTTATATCTATATCTTTCTAAACTTCAAGCCAGAAACCCCACTGCCCAGTAACACCATCGGGATTGCTTCATTGCTTTATCCCATAACACATGCACATACAATAACCTCAGAATAACCATACCAACACTTCTGAAAACTGTAAGATTGGGAGGGGGGCAGTTTTTAATTCAAAGATGTATTCTAGTATAGATACTGTATAATCAAATCACTGTGTTTTAAAGTAACGTGGGATGTTTTCTTTCTGTGATTATGCCTTAAAATTAATTCATAGGTTTGTTAACATTTTGCTTTTGACTCTTATGATATTAAATTTAGTAGTTAATGTACAATATTTATATTTCTAAGTCAGATCTATAAAACCAGGAATGTTTAGAGAGATTTAGCTTCTACCCCTCCCTTCCCCATAGCTAACCGTTTTTTTAAATACATCATTTATTCTTCCATTTAAAACAAATATACACTTATTTGTATTGCCTTCTTTCTTAGCTAAGTGGGAACATACTACAATATTTATCTCTGCCTTTGTGCTAAGTTTAAAAAATATTTTGGGGTACCTGGGTAGCTCAGTTAAACATCCAACTCCTCGTTTCGGCTCAGGTCATGATCCCAGGATCCTGGGCTCGAGCCCTGCAATGAGCTTTCTGCTCAGCAGAGAGCTGGTACTCTTCTCTGGTTCTCCTTCTCCCTTTGCCCCTCACTCCCACTCATGCTCTCTCTTCTTTCACTCTACTCTCTCTTTCTCAAATAAAATCTTTTTTAAAAAAAAGTGCAAATGACAGTCATTTGATATGAATTAGCACTACATTTCAGGTTGCTGGGTTCCGTTTCTACATCTGTTCTTAGGCAAAACTTTTTCCTCCTTAGACTTCAGATTTTCCTGTTCTTGACCCCAGCTGGACTGCTCAAGAAGAAATGGCCCTTTTAGAAGCCGTGATGGATTGTGGCTTTGGAAATTGGTAAGAGCTTGGTGTTAAGGGTTGTCCTGCCCTAGTGGGCTCAGAGAAGAAGGTGCTGTTGAAGGGTAAAGGATAGAGCCTCAGAAAGAGGAGTTTGGGGGCCATACGTTACTTTTCTGTTGACCCATGGGTTAGAGATTTGTCCTCTTCCATTCTGCGTATTATTTTCCATGGCCGAAATGCCTCTCAGAGATATGGTATGTTTCATTGTCCATGACTGGGCAGTTCTAAAAGGCCACTTTGCATAGATCAATACAGGGAAGGTTGGTTATTTCTTTCTGAATACTGGGGAAGTTTAGACTTAATTAGTTATTGTTCCTTTCTGAGTTAAGGAATTTTTCTTGACTGTGGATACCCTCATCATTTAAGTATGTCCAACTCTACGTAGATGGCCATACCTTACTTGAGAGTTGAGTCTGGGAGACCTGTTATTCGCATTCCCTGTTTTTAGCTTGCAGATAAATCCCAGCCTGGCAGAACTGAACAGCACTCATTGCTGTTTCCCTAGGAGGCAGCCACTTAATAATAATATTACCACTTCCACTTTTACCGTTTGGGAATACTTTCACACTGATGATTTCATTTTGTGGAATAGATAGTAGGGGGGACATTATTACATAATATTTCTTTCATGAAAAATCTGACGCTTAGGGAGTTAAGATCATTTTTCATGATCACATAGCTTATTAATGAAGGACTACTAACTAGACTCCCCCCTGTCCTGACTTCCTGGTATAAGTAATTTATCCTACTAGTCGTAGAATATACTGTGCTACCTCTATTGTGTCTGGGGCCCTGAGGAAGGAAACTTGAGTTCAGTTCACATTTTGCTTGTATTTATTCAGCATTTAGTAAGCCTCGTAAAATATTGTGTACTATGGGGAATACCAAAGAAGGTAGAAAACGTGATCACTTGTAAGGAGCTTGCTAATCATTTTAGGCCTAGTTTTTCATCTTTTGCTTGCCGTTCAGATGTTCTAAAATGGACTGATCCTCCTTCTTCCCCTTCCCCATTGGTAAAGACCACAAGAAAAAAAAAAGACTACTTTTCTCCGTCAACTGTAAGACACTAAACTTGGTAGTGAGGGTGGTAGAGCTAAAAATTATGAAAGTATCATGCCCTCAAGAAGCTTATAATCCAGTAAGGAAATCAAAATATGTATAGAGATGATTGGAGTACACGAAGCAGAGCATAATAATGCCTTAGGCGATGGGCAGGTTTTGTTCTGGAGAGTAGGGAGGTCAAAAGGGAACTTGGTGAACTTCCACCTGGACTCCTCCATCACCTGGGCTTAGGACTCAGGTCTGAAGTACAGATTCAGGCTTTGTGCACTTAACGTGTTTTATTTTCTCAAGCAAGTTTCTTAATCTCTTCGGGCCTCTTTTTTTCATCGGTGAAACTGAGATAGTAAGTACTCCACACTACATGGATAATACTAGGATTAACTTATATCATGTTGTGAAATGTTTCTAGCTTAAAGCTTGGACTATCATTGGCGCTCTAGTAAAGAAATGTCTGTCAAATGTGAGGTGTTTTGTAAACTATAAAACATGCAAATGTAAAGCTGTACTTATGTACATCTTGAGTACAAAATGTACATAAGTACAGCTTTACATTTGCATCATGTTTTATAGTTTCAAAATGTACATAAGTACAGCTTTATATTTGTATCATGTTTTGTAGTTTAAAAAAACATATTGTTTCCTGCCCTTATGGGACTCAAAACCTGGTGGTGGGATAAGTTGCTGCATTTACCTATTTTTGTGTTTTGACCACAGTGAAAAAGATCATTTGTGATGAGAGTGAGAATGTGGATCATGTAATGGTAGTTGGTATCTCGGTCTTGGACCGTGTGATTTTTCTTTTGACTGAGGTAAGCCTACACTGAGGTAGTTGGTTGGATAGCTCTCACTGTCTCCTCAGAAGGAAGGGAGTCCGTGTGAACGCCTTGGGACTTCAGCAGCAACTGATGATGCTAGATGTTCTTGCTAGATGTTCACCATAATTTGTTACCCCATATTTCTCTTAGCAGGGAAAAAGAATGGAAGTTCTTCTTTATGATAGTAATTCTTTTCCTGAGGCCTACCTTACATGGAAATTTATAGATTTTTTTTAGTGATCTTCCTTGCTTTTGGTGGAAACGAAAGCACTTTCTGGATATCGTTTCTTTGTCTTGGAATAGCAGGATCTGGCACACCAGTTTACACCAATATTAGCCTTCTTTTTCTCTCACCGTTCAGCTGATACCTCCACGATACTGGTTTGGAGGCATCAAATTCCAGACACTTACTTAGATGGGACCTAAAATATGGAAAGAATAAACCACATTTTAGCCACTCTGTATAAATGGTCAAAGCTCTCTCTTTTCCTCACGATCCTCTAGGCAGGATGTAGCCAATCAGATGTGCACGAAGACCAAGGAAGAGTGTGAGAAGCACTATATGAAGCATTTCATCAATAACCCTCTGTTTGCATCTACCCTGCTGAACCTGAAGCAGGCAGAGGAGGCAAAAACTACTGACACAGCCATTCCGTTTCATTGTAAGTGCCTCGCTATATTGCTGAGAGATGCTTAGCTCACCTTCAGGCCCTGTTGCAGGAGCAGGTAAACAGTGGTCTGGGCAACTGAAGAGCTTATGGAAGATGGGAGGAGTTGGCCTCGCAGTTAACTGAGAGTCAGAGGTATAATGGGGCAAGGAGGGGTCAGAGTTCCATACCGGAAATCCCAGCGCCCAGAAATGGTGTGTAGACCCACCCACTCTGAGGCTTAGGAACATACCAATCTATGTCAGTGCTTCTGTGGATAAGACGTCCAGATCGAACCAAACTTCCATGCTTTGGAGGGTTTATGATTGTAGATAGGGGTTACTTAAGAGAGTCCAGTATTTGATTCGCTATTATTAATCATCCCAGTGTTGAGCTCAAGAAGCAATTTGTTACTTAGCAATTGTTCACTTAGTTATGGTAGTAATAGCCAACTTTTTTTTTTTTTACTCTCACGTGCCCAAGGGGCTCGTGGGTCTTCTAACAAAACATAACTAAAACCATGATGAATTATAAATGGACATCTTTGCTGAATGACTCCCAGAGCACAAATAATGAGCTATGAATGTTTTCTTCACTGCCACCCTCCCCTCCCTGCCCCTTTCCTCAGACTCTGTAGAAAGTTTCATAGCTGACTAACTCAAAGCCTGATGATACCTATTTGGAAAACACTTTGGATGGTAGCATTTTGTTTTCAAATCCATTAGATCATTTGTTCCTCATAGCAACCCAGTAATATAGGCAGAAAAAGTGCTTGTGCTTTATACATGAGGAAACAGATTCAGGAAGGTTAAATAATTTGTGTCTCATGGGACTAGAGAATAGTAGAGCTGGGACCCAATTCCAGTTAACTTCCAAATCCCATTGGGGTTTTTTTTTGCTTCTCAGTTGAGTGAGGTTTGTAAATTGATATTGGTCCTAACGGGTAAGAGAACTGAAGCAGACAAGATAAATGCTTATGTTCTCTAAAATATTAAAGAAAAGATCTTTGGTTTTCTCTTATGTTAAGAAAGCACAAATCAGAAGGAATTTCCCCATTTTATTTAGAGAATTCCCCCAGTTTTAGTTTCCTTTTTAAGAAATCAGTCTGTTTTCATAATAGTTTATTTTTGTCACTTTTCTCTTTATAAAAATGTTTTGAATTTTATTTATTCTCTAAGACACTGTATTTTTTTCCAAACAAAAATATTTCAGAGTATAAATGAGGACTATTTCTGTCACTTTATTAACTAAGAACCTAAATTCTTCCAGCTACAGATGACCCTCCACGACCTACCTTTGACTCCTTGCTTTCTCGGGACATGGCAGGATACATGCCAGCTCGAGCAGATTTCATCGAGGTAGGAGAAACTTGTTTTTGTTTCATGTGAGACTTGTATCTCTTATCTGTAGGTTCCATACCCCTAGAAGGACATTTTTGAAGCACTGTGATTTATAGGGCTTTCGGCAGCCACCTTTCCCTTCCATTTGAGTGCCTGTTCTCATTCATAACATTTTCACATATAAGTTTTCCACACCAGGAACCTATTTCTTAAATTGCAAAGATGTTGGCTCTCACTTCCTCAGTAGATATGGGTTTTCTGACCTGGTTCTCATTCCACCCCTTGGGCGTTTCAAAAGTTATATAATATCAGGGGTTGGCAAACTTTTTCCTTTAAGGACCAGACAGTAGATATTGTTTGTAGACCATAAAGTCTCTGTTGTAACTAAACCTTACCATTACTGTGCAAAAGTAACATAAAGTGTAAACAAATGAACATGTCTGTGCTCCATTAAAATTGTATTTGCAAAAACAAGCAGTGGGCTGATATTTGTCCGTAGGCTGTAGTTTGCTGATCCCTGTTCTGTATTCACAAGTATATAAAGCAGGATGAATGTGTATAAAAACTCTATGTTCCTTGTTCATCCGCGGAGTTAAAAGCCATGTGAAAGTAATTATAAGGCTCTTGATTTATCATCGGATCCAAAGTCACAATGCTCCTGGAGACAATTTGAAAGTTCAGCAAACTACAAATAATTTTGACAGCCAAAGGCAGGTCGCATTTTGTTCCTGGCAGCTGCTTCGTAGAGCTACCCCATAGACAGTGCTCCTGCAAATTGTACTCGCAGAGTCAAGTTTGAACAAATCTACCTATTAAACTCTATAAGCAATATCAAATAAATAGAGCCCTCAAAAGGTAGTAAAAAGGTAAATGAATTAATGTAGACAGTGTTCTTATCAAAATACTGGATGGCTTATTCAGAGTTAGATTTCTCAGTTTAGATTTTATGAACCGATTACTTTTAATTTTTAGAACACTAGGTTTGGCTTTATTCCTGACCTTATAACTTTCTCATTTTTTTGCTGTCTCTACTGCCTGCAAACCTCTCAAGCTTTTTCTGATGACTTCTTTCTTATAGCAGTATCCTGACCATGTACCACTCCGTTCAGTACTTTTTAACAAGCATTTGTTTCTTTTCTGTTTGCTTCTAAAGCATGGCTACTGTGAAGGCATTACTCAAAACTGATGGGTTTGGGGTGGGAATTTTTTTTTTCCCCAAACAGGAGTTTGACAATTATGCAGAATGGGACTTGAGAGACATCGATTTTGTTGAAGATGACTCAGACATTTTACATGGTAAGATTTTACTTTAGCACATGTTTTTATTGATTGTAAAGTGTGTGGTGACACTGTGTTGGGTGCCAGGAATGAATAAAAGGATGAATAAAATGTTTCCTACCCTATGGGACTCAAAACCTGGTGGTGGGATAAGTTGCTGCATTTACCTATTTTTGTGTTTTGACCACAGTGAAAAAGATCATTTGTGATGAGAGTGAGAATGTGGATCATGTAATGGTAGTTGGTATCTCGGTCTTGGACCGTGTGATTTTTCTTTTGACTGACGTAAGCCCTCACTGAGGTAGTTGGTTGAATGGCTCTCACTGTCTCCTCAGAAGGAAGGGAGTCCGTGTGAACGCCTTGGGACTTCAGTAGCAACTGATGATGCTAGATGTTCTTGCTAGATGTTCACCATAATTTGTTACCCCATATTTCTCTTACCAGGGAGAAAGAATGGAAGTTCTTCAAGGGTTTTTAGACCAAGATTGGGAATTTCTTCTTTCTCATCAACTATTGCTGTTGAATTTTTAGCACTTCTGAATTCTCACCAAAGATTTGCCCTCTAAG
The DNA here is from genome assembly GCA_028646535.1 of Procyon lotor. Lineage (NCBI taxonomy): Eukaryota > Metazoa > Chordata > Mammalia > Carnivora > Procyonidae > Procyon > Procyon lotor. The sequence continues at coordinate 17,206,419 of CM053619.1, read as the reverse complement.
GATTTATGTCCATTCTTGTTTTATAGCATAAGTAGTTAATGCCAGCAGAGTTCTTAAAAGTGGGGAGTTAGATTTTCATTGAATCTCTTTTTCCCCCTCTTTCCATTTACATTGAACTACCTACTTAAAATAATCCCCAATAAAATCATCTTCCATTTTAGTCTAGAATTGAATGTGATGTAATAGGTGAATAATAATCCATGCTTGGATTCTCCCTTATTTCCCAAACAGCATCTTCGTTGTTTCTCTTAAATCTACATCCCAGGTGGGAAAGGCAAATAGAATCCTCATGGAATTGTAAATCAGGTTTCCGTATTGCATTAACTGATAATCTGTCACTAAGAAGGGTACTTGATTCTTCTCTCCATACAAGAGCTATTTAGGTATTCGTTACACCAGATCTGAGACTTTTACCTTCAGGATTTTCTGTCTACATATTTCTTGAGCTGTTTTCTTTGCAAAATTTCATTCCTCCCCTTTTCTCCCACACAACTTTAAGGAAAGTGGAAGTGACGCAGATGGAACTAAAAAGGGAAAGCTTAAAGCAAACTAGTTGAGCATTCACTAGATAGACTGTATTTGTTCAGTCTTCCACATCAGTCTCTTCTTTTCCAGCCCAATAACTCCCATGCTGGTCCTTCTCCCCTCTGCTGGTGGTTCCTTGACTGCAGTGTGCAGATTGCTGCTTAGTATTTGTCAGACACACCAGCTTTAATTAAAATGCTATTGTTTCCTGACTTGTATCATTCTTATTCAGAATGCAAAAAAAAAAAAAAGCAGTTCCATAAATATAACCCTTTTAGATACTGTTCGAAAGTGCCAACTTCTGAAAGTCAGGATTTTTCATGTCAGTAATGGCTCCCAACCATGTCAGAGACTTGCCGAAATCACTTCCCAAGGTCTTCATCCTTTAGCCTCAACATTATCAAGAAATGATTGATACTTAATTTCACTCTTCATTCTTTGTAGAAGCAAGATTTGCAGTTTCCTCTGGTACACTGTGGTCCTTTCTGTAAGTAGGAGCAACAGGAAAAGATCAGAAAGAAGTTATTGATGAGCAGTTTTTGTTGCAGTTAGCATTTCAAACCTAGAACATACACTTCAGTTTATTTGTGTGCTTCCTACAATTTCTACAGCCTTGTAAGTCACTTGATTCTAGTTAGTTTGAACTAGATTCAGAGCATCAGTTACTGTTGCAGTAAGCAGCAGTAAGCCCTGCCTCCCTTTTCCGCAGTCTTAGTGGCAGCCTATGAGATATTCAGATGGGTGTTTTATAAAAAATGTTAACATTTGAAAAAGGTACAGCCATGCTTGAGACCAAAGGGATGACTTGCTGGTGCCACAGAAGGAGGCTTTGTTTATGATCTAGAGTTCTTATTTAGCTCCTCTTGTGGAGTGACCCACTGCCCAGTGTGGCTCGTGCATGGTCCCTGAGGCGAGCACTTTCTCCCAGAATATTCAGTGAAGGGGAGGGACTGGGAGCCCACTCCCAGTGGCAGGAGGTTTTTCTTGCCAGAGACACTCAGGAAGGAATGAGAAGCTTTCTGAGCACACCTAGAACAGAGAGAGGGACAAATATTTTGTGCAAATTAGGACACTGATTCTACTTGAGTCCTACTTCTGAGTCACTGTGTGATCTTGGGCAAGTCCTTGCAATCTTGCTTCCTGTTTTGTGTTGGTTTTTTTTTTTCTGTGTGTGTCCACTGCCAATAAAGAAAGGGTAACACAGATTAGTCAGAGTGTGAATGTCTCCAATGAAAGATGATACATAATTGAGATTGGTGTTATTACCATTCCATTGCACCATTATACTCTTAGTATTACTGAGCGTTAATAACATTCCTTTTATGTTCCCTCACTTTATATAACTACTGCAAGGAAACAAACTCTTTGGCCGGGTTTTATATTCCATCCCAGGGCTAAAGCCACCAAGCTCTTTTCCTCACCCAAAAGTTTTGCTATGATTCATGGAATTTGTCTGGTATTAGGGGTTTGAATGGTGCATTATAAAGGCCTGAGATACAATGGAGGGATAATTGGTTGCATTCCAGCTATACTAGAGGCTTCCAGAATCAACCTGGAAAGGATACTGCAAGTGAAGCAGTGTCTGAGGAAGAAAATAAGGAAGTTCTGGGATCCCTAAATGACACTGCCATGTATTTATTGAAATAAGCAGAAAGTTTATTTATTTATTTATTTAGCAGAAAGTTCAGAAAGAGCGATGCAGAAGACTCATAACTTGGCATTCTCCTGTGTCCTGGTTTATTTGGGATCTCAGTGGAGGTGCACAGTGGTGTTCCCTTTTCCTGTAGGCCATCTCTCCCCACTGTGCTTTCATTTGGGAAAATTGCTCCTGGATTTGTGGAATCCCCTTTCCCAGAGTTTCACAAGGTTCTAAAACCCTGAGTGCAGCATCTTCTAATCACCACTGTCCTATAACCTAGGCAAGCGACAGGCGTTGTGCATTCCTTCCTATGTGTTGGGTTGGTGTTTTCAACACTTCATAGGGTTGCCCATTAGGACAGATTACTCTTCCTCTATTTGGAAAGCTAATTTGAGCACAATTTCTTGGCCAGGCACGGATACTCCCCCACCTTTTTTTTTTTTTTTTTTTTAATACTTGTTTGGCTCATATTGTCAGCCTTTAGATAATTGAATGGTTAGTAGATGAGAGGTCCAGCGTTGTCACTGTGTATACTTAGCTACCTATTGGCAATACCCTTCCCTTTAAAGGCATGTAAAGCATGTAAAGTTTTATGCTTAGGACATTTTAGACATAAGTGCTATTAGTAATAATAGCTGATACATACAGCCCTTGCTGTTTGCCAGGTACCATTCTATGCCCTTCACTCATGTGACCTCATTTAATCCTCACGGAACTCTTTGAGTTCGGCATTATTGTCGTCCCCATGTCCATTTTATAGATGAGGAAACTGAAGAATGGAAATATCAATAATAACCTGCTAGTGACTGAGCCATCTCCAGAATCCGTGTTGTTAATACTGTACAATATTGACCCTCTTTACAGCCTTGCATTTTTTTTTTAAAGATTTTATTTATTTATTCGACACAGAGAAGTGTCAGAGGCAGTAGGCAGAGAGGCAGGCAGAGAGAGAGGAAAGCAGGCTCCCCGCTGAGCAGAGAGCCCGATGTGGGGCTCGATCCCAGGACCCTGAGACCATGACCTGGGCCAAAGGCAGAGGCTTTAACCCACTGAGCCACCCAGGTGCCCCTACAACCTTGCATTTTTATTGCTGGGTTTTTTTGGTGTGTTTGTGAGATGTCACATTGGTCATCTTCTATAGCTTAACCACACCTCGAGAAGGAGAGGTAGATATTTTCCCATTTTACATTCAGGCAAGTGCACAGTGGGCTTAAGTGACTGTGGCTTCCTACTTGCTGACTTTTAACCATTAAGTCACATCATCTTCTTTCCTTCCCAGAATTAATTGTGTACATCTTGACCAAAAGCTTTTGGGGGAAATGACTTTTAAAAAGCTTTGCTTCTGGGGAATACCTGAGTCACAGGTTTGTGCTTGCAGGAGGGGGTTTGATTGGCGTCCCTGCAGTCAAGGTCTCTGAGTTGGTTTTCTTGCCAAGCGAGCAGTAAGTGCCTTCTGTCAGGGAAACAGAGACATGTTGCCAGCTATTTTGAACAATGTTAGAAATACACTGCAGTGGGAAGGAACTGCCTCTGACTTCTGCCCACTTCTTGAAATATTTTAAGGCCAGCCGTTTAGAAACTTTGTGATCAGTCCCCAGTGTAATCACAGGGAGACAGTTTCCCCCCACAAGGCTGAGATTTCTGGAGTGAACAGGTTATGGGTGGTTTGGGTTGGTTTGTTTCTAATGATCTCTGGTTCTTCGTTTGCCCGCTTTCCTGGAACTTCCAGTCACCTGAAGGAGAATGTGAGCCAGATATTCCCGTTCTTTCAGTGTCTGCCTTCTCATTTCTGCTCTGCCTGCTGTGCTGCGGTCCTCCCTGGGTTATTCATGCAGCTAAGATTTTATAACCAGTTGCTGCTATCCGAGTGTGCTTTATAAAGAAAAGAGCTTCAAATATGCATTTCCTCTGGGAGGATTCCAGTTCTCCCATTTGTTTCTGTGTGTGCCTTTCCTTCCCTTTGTTCTCCAGAGCCGGTTGCACGGTTCAAACTATTGAAATGATCAAGCAGTGGAACCAATTGTCAGAATGTATAGATTTTTTTTTTGGTAGTCTCTTCAGGGTTGTTTTTTTTTCCTGTGTTAAGTCATTCCCACGCAAATCTCAGGAAACAACCTGATAAGTTATTATCTTAGAAAAATTACAGAAATATGTTTTAGAATTAGCAGTAATTTCCCCTGGCTCTGCAAGTCATTTTTTTTTTCTTATTGAACTCATTTTGTTATTGAGTAGGTAAATAAGATAAGACCCACAAAGAGCTTGGAACATAAGTACTCAGCTGTGTATTAGCTGTTTACGTAGGTTTTTTTTTTTTCCTTCCTTCTTTTTTTGGCCTTTCCTGCCTTGAACTGTTGACTACCTAATTCTGTTTCTCATATGGAAAAGAGAGTCCACCGTAAAACTTGTGTTTGGGGGGTGCTTGGGTGGCTCAGGTTAAAGCCTCTGCCTTCGGCTCAGGTCATGATCTCAGGCTCCTGGGATCGAGCCCCGCATCGGGCTCTCTGCTCAGCAGGGAGCCTGCTTCCCTCTCTCTCTCTGCCTCTGTGCCTACTTGTGATCTCTGTCAAATAAATAAATAAATAAATAAATAAACCTTTTAAAAAAAAAACAAACTTGTGTTTGGGGAGAGACACATCCTCTCCTCCCTGTTCATACCTGCCTATTCCTGCACACAGGCATTTCAAGTGCATCTCCACCAGCACAGCAGTCTAGAGCTTATCATCCCACAGCAGGGTGTTAGAAAGCTGTGGGGGTATTTCATGGTACCTGGGCTTTTATATGGAACAACTCTATACATCAAGAAAGTACTGACTTATAGAAAGCGTTCTGCTACCTAAAAAAAATTTGAAAACCATTGCCTTAAATCTTGAATCTGATATTCTTGAATTATTTTTAGTTGTAGACAGTTGTGAGGAAAAATAAAGCAGTGTTTCACTTTTTGAACTTACCGGATCGCCTGAGTGGCTCAGCCAGTTAAGCTGCTGCCCTCAGCTCAGGTCATGATCCCAGTGTCCTGGGATTGAGTCCCATATCGGGCCCCTTGCTCAGCGGGGAGCCAGCTTCTCCCCTTTCCTGCTCCCTCTGCTTGTTTGCTCTCTCTCTCTTTATTAAGGACTTATTAAAAATACATTTGTATTTGAGGGGCACCTGGGTGGCTCAGTTGTTAAGCGTCTGCCTTCGGCTCAGGTCATGATCCCAGCGTCCTGGGATCGAGCCCCGCATCGGGCTCCCTGCTTGGCAGGAAGCCTGCTTCTCCCGCTACCATTCCCTCTGCTTGTGTTCCCTCTCTCGCTTTGTTTCTCTCTGTCAAATAAATAAAATCTTAAAAAATATATATATATATAAATAAATAAATAAAAATAAAAATACATTTGTATTTGAGAGAGCAGTAGCAAGACAGCAGGAGCAGGGGGTGGGGAGAAGGAGAAGCAGGCTCCCCACTGAGCCAGGAGCCTACCACTTAGTCCCAGGACCCAGGATCATGACCTAAGCTGAAGGCAGAGGCTTAACTGGCTGAGCCACCCAGGAACACCTAAACAAAATCTCTAAATAAATAAAATTTTGAATTTATTAGAAACAAAGAAAATCTCTAGTAACTAATACTTTTGTCTTTATACTTAAACTTTAAAAAATAACGCATTCACTTATCTCTTCAGATCATTCAGTTAGAATTTGTATTATTTTTATCTCAGACTCAAGACAGAATGGCCTAGATAAAGTATTCCTAGTCATTTCCCAGGGATTGAAGTTACATACATATATAGTGCATTTGCTCATAGCCCCGCATGTTCGATTTTGGTATTTCTTCCTTCTAATCTGAGACTATCCTGAGGGCAGGCGGCTGTGAGATGCACAGTAATGAGTCAGCATGGAGTATCCAGAATTTATTTCTATTATCTTGTCAGGGATACCATATCGACAGTGCCTCAGAATTGTACGTTACTCAACTTCTGTTGTGTTTATATATTGAAAGAAATTCATGATTGTAACTAGCGATTGTGTACTATTCTTTTACTTGATAGGTTGCATTTTTTTTCCTGCCTTAAAATCTAGTTTCAGAAAGCAAAAGTGTGGGTTTCAAACTGTTCCGTGGTGGTACCCTCAGGAGTACTACTGGGGAAGGTAGCTGAAGGTAGAATAGAGAGAAGAGGTTCAGCTAAAGCGGATCGAACTTGTCCATTTCAAATAAGAACATATTTGAAAACGTTTAAAAGTTACTCTAGGGGGCACCTGAGTGGCTCAGTGGATTAGGCCTCTGCCTTCGGCTCAGGTCATGATCTCCATGTCCTGGGATCGAGCCCCACATCAGGCTCTCTGCTTAGCAGGGAGCCTGCTTCCCCCTCTCCCTCTGTCTGCCCCTCTGCCTACTTGTGATCTCTTTCTCTCTGTCAAATAAATAAAATAAATCTTTAAAAAAAAAAAGTTACTCTAGGAGGGGTGCCTGGGTGGTTCAGTGGGTTAAAGCCTCTGCCTTCGGCTCAGGTCATGGTCTCAGGGTCCTGGGATCGAGCCCCACATAGGGCTCTTTGCTCAGCAGGGAGCCTGCTTCCCTCTCTCTCTGCCTGCCTCTCTGCCTACTTGTGATCTATCTCTCTCTCTCTGTCAAAATAATAAATAAAATCTTAAAAAAAAAAAAAAAGAGAAGTCACTCTAGGAGAACATGCAAATCTGTGTTGACTCACTGCCCCCATGGGTTAAACTTGAATTTGTATCTCACATCCTTCTGATGAGCAATGAGATTATGTTGCCTTTTTAGTTTATCAGTATTACAGAGGCTTTAGGTTCTTATTTTGATTCAGTGAAGCTCACTATCCTGGAAGACATAATTGTCATATACAGTAAATTCCTTGCTGTGTGGCTAGTGTGTTAAATTTTATTACCTAACATCTGAATAGCATATTTTAGTTTTTCAAAGGACACATGTCAGGTCATTGTGTTGTGCTCTAGAGCCTCTTTGTTCTGTGAATACATTCAGTAATTAAAACCTGTCAAACTCTCAACTTACTCAAGCCTAGGGGGATAAGAAGTTTTTAAGACAGTTCCAGAATCTACTGAAATTATTAAATTTTAAGATTCCTTCAGAATCCAGATGCCTGGGTGGCTCAGTCTGTTGGGAATCTGCCTTTGGCTCAGGTCATGATCTCAGAGTCCTGGGATCAAGCCCCACAGCAGGCTCCTGACTTGGCCAGGAGTCTGCTTTTCTCTCTCCCTTTGCCTCTCCCCCCCACTTGTGCTCTCTCTCCCTCACTCTCTTTCTCTCAAATGAATAAACAAAATCTTTAAAAAAAAAAAAATAGATTCCTTCAGAATCCATGGATTATAGTTAAGAATGGTTTGTGTGGCACAGTGCCAAGTCAAGTAGTCCTCATAGTTTCTTCTGGAACTGTTAATGGTTGGTCTTTATTTCTTAACTTTAGAGAGGCTTCAGATTATAGCCTGTGGGAGTTGTTTACTTCTGAGTTTGTTTTTTTTTTTATCCCCCAAATATGTTTATTTTATTTTTTCAGTGTTACAAGATTTATTGTTCATGCACCACACCCAGTGCTCCATGCAATACATGCCCTCAATACCCACCACCAGGCTCGCCCAGCCCCCCACCCCCTCCCCTCCAAAACCCTCAGTTTGTTGCTCAGAGTCCACAGTCTCTCATTGTTCATCGCCCCCTCTGATTTCCCCCCATTCACCCTTCCTTTCCTTCTCACAATGCCCTCCATGTTTTTCTTTACGCTCAGCACGTAAGTGAGACCATAAGGTAATTGGTTCTCTCTGCCTGACTTATTTCACTCCGCATAATCTCTTCCAGTCCCATCCATGTTGATACAAAAGTTGGATATTCGTCCTTTCTAATGGAGGCATAATATTCCATTGTATATATGGACCATATCTTCTTTATCCATTCATCTGTTGAAGGGCACCTTGGTTCTTTCCACAGTTTGGCAATTGTGGCCATTGCTGCTGTGAACATTGGGTTTTTTTGTTTGTTTGTTTTAATTTAAACACTCATTTCATTTTTAGTTAAGCCAGATTTCTACTGACAGAAAAAGTAAACATGTTGGGCAATTTCAGTGTCTTTTCTGCTCTGAGGCTCTAGAACCAGACTGGTTCTGGGTCCCTGCTCTGTACTTAGCAGCCGTGTGAGCGAGGGCAGATTGTTTCTTGTGTGGCGTATAGGGCATATGAAAGAATGGTAGGAAACAAGACTGGGAAGATAAGAAGATTGAAGGCAGTAAGGGGTTTTATATAATATGCGAGGGTTTGAACTCCCATAAGTGGATGGGAAGCCACTGAAAAATTGTCAGCAGGAGAAGTACACCATCAGATTATGCTTAAAAACATTACCCTGGTACCACTTGAAGGATTGAGCTGGAATAAGGTAGGACTGGAGTTACTGAAAAAGTATGCTCAGTGATCTAGGTGAGACAAGATACCCAAGCTAAGGAATAGGATTAGGAACAAAGAGGAAAAGATCAACTCGAGACAGACTGAAGCATTCAGTATAGATAAGACTCACTAACTGACTGGATATGGAGGAAGGGGAGGGAGCATCAGGCTGATTTTTGTCTTGGACGACAGTTTTGGGAAGGAGGTAGAGTGTACAAGTTTGTAACTGAGGACCGTGTGATTAGAGATAGCGACATAGGGTCTGGAGCTTAAATATACACGTGAGTTTGAGATTATGTTTTTTGATGGTACTTGGAACCATAGGAGTGGACGAGTTTATAGGAATAAGGTGAGGGGTGAAAAGAAAGATGAGAACAGAACCCTGAGGAACTCTGAAGCTGGAAAAACTGGCCAGGGAAAGAAAGAGACCCAGAACTGTCATACTGACGAAACCTTTTGCTGTCTATTGACTGTTTTCTCCCAGTTCCCCATGGCTTTAACACGAAGCTAAAGCCAGGAGAGGATTGAGGCATGGGCAACAAAGCAGAGCATAGCTTTGTGGTTGTTAGGCCAGTTAGTGGAGCTTTTCACTACTGAATGTAAAACCATCCCCTAAATACTTGTTGCTCCCAGCTGAAAAGTGCTACTCTGGGCAAGTGTCTCTGCTGCCCCTAACTCACTTCAGTCTTTTTTGATAATGTCTCCTGAACTTACTCCTGTGAGGTGATAACCCCAGTCAATATTCATTTTTTTTTTTTTAATCTAGGTTCTTTTTTTTTTTTTTAAGATTTATTTATTGTTTGTTTGTTTGTTTGTTTGACAGAGAGAGATCACAAGTAGGCAGAGAGGCAGGGAGAGGGGGAAGCAGGCTCCCCGCTGAGCAGAGAGCCCGATGCGGGGCTCGATCCCAGGACCCTGAGATCATGACCTGAGCTGAAGGCAGGGGCTTTAATCCACTGAGCCACCCAGGAGCCCCAATATTCATTTTTATGACCACTCTAATAGATACAATTTCTAACCCACGTGTGACCAAAGTTCAGACTCCCGTTATATGATACCTAGTAATATGCATAACAAGGCATGGTCAAAAGAGGTGTTCAGTAGAAGGCAGAAATTGGGGGCGCCTGGGTGGCTCAGTCGTTAAGCGTCTGCCTTCAGCCCAGGTCAGATCCCAGGGGCCTGGGATCGAGCCCCGCATCGGGCTCTCTGCTCTGCGGGAAGCCTGCTTCTCCCGCTACCATTCCCTCTGCCTGTGTTCCCTCTCTCGCTGAGTTTCTCTCTGTCAAATAAACAAAAATAAACAAAAAAAAAAAAAAAAAAAGAAGGCAGAAATTGTTACCTATAGGATAATGCTATATAAATATATACATAGGAAAAAAGATCTAATTTACTGTCAAAGAAATTCCGTATCCTAGGATATTTTTATTTCCAAGAGACAAATTGTCAGGGGCGCCTAGGTGGCTCAGTGGGTTAAAGCCTCTGCCTTTGGCTCAGGTCACGATCTCAGGGTCCTGGGATCAAGCCCCGCATCGGGCTCTCTGCTCAGTGGGGAGCCTGCTTCCCCCCCTCTCTCTCTACCTGCCTCTCTGCCTACCTGTGATCTCTCTCTGTCAAATAAATAAATAAAATCTTAAAAAAAAAAAAAAGACAAATTGTCTAGACCAGTGAGTGTGGAAGAGTTTGCAGTATGAGTTTCAAAGTTTAAGACAGTTCAGGTAAAAGATTCATTTTTGTCTTGGCTTTATATCTGTGTGTGTGTGTGTTTGTTTATAGCTCTGAAGATGGCTGTAGTCGATATCTATCATTCCAGGTTAAAGGAGAGACAAAGGCGAAAAAAGTAAGTACAGAACAACCACCCAGCCTTCTTTCAGGTATGGACTATCGACCACATATAGCTTATAAGGTACATTTTACTTGTGGCTTGTCTTGTTACCTTGAGAAAGACACTTACCTTCCTTGGTGCTTAATTTTTCCATTTGCCAAATGCGGATAATAATACTTGAACTTTTTTTTTTGCCTCCTTTCTTACCCTTTCTTGATGTTATGATGACCATTGAATAATATGGAGTAAAGGAACTGTTTTAAGGAGAAAAGGAACAAGATAAATTCAAGGTGTTATCAGATTGTTATGCTTTTTTTTTTTTTTTTTAAAGATTTTATTTATTTGACAGAGAGAAACACAGCGAGAGAGGGAACACAAGCAGAGGGAATGGTAGCGGGAGAAGCAGGCTTCCTGCCGAGCAGAGAGCCCGATGCGGGGCTCGATCCCAGGACCCTGGGATCTGACCTGGGCCGAAGGCAGACGCCTAACGACTGAGCCACCCAGGCGCCCCTGTTATGCTTTTTTTAATGCTTTCATTCTAACGGCTCATTTTTTTTTTTATGAGAAGTCTTATCTAAAAGGATTTCAAAGAAACTCTAAACAAGTTTCAGACACTCTCAGTTACTCATCCTCTTTGCAGCAGAACAAAAAACATACATTCAGACTGAGAAATTATGGATCCCAGACCCCTGTTGGATTATAGAGACTGTTGACAGTTCAGGGAAGGGTGTGCAGGGGGTATGAGCACGTGTGTGTTATCATGTTGTTACAGACTAGAAACACAGTGGCATCACAACAGAAAGAGAGGAATAGGACTTGGGAGGCATTCTTGAGGGACCAAGATGTGACCTAAAGTAAAGCGTGCCTAGAGGTAGCTTCGGAGAAGTGCTGGAGAAGGTCACCCAGCTGCCCCTGTGAGAAGCTTCGTCACTCGTCATGCACACCTGTAGTGTAAAGTCAGAGGTTCCAGACATGACACTGCATGGTTTACCTAAATTCTGTTTTTGCTTGAAACACATAATTCGAGCTAGACAGTATCGTGGAACTCAGGTGTTGAGGATGCTGTTAGATCTTATGTTGAGGCCCTTCTATTAAACATGCACAGTATTTATTTCAAATAGCTTCATAGTGTTCTGTGAATGTACACATGTGCAGTTGTAAATATTGAATGCCCTTTTATGGTTTAGCCATTTCCCTTAAAATGACTGTTTTCAGTGATGAGTTCCCTGAATTGAACAGATGAATTCTTATGACACGGACACAGATTCCTCTGTTTCATTCCAGGTTATAGACATGTTTTTCAGTATTTTTGAGTGCTCATTCATTCATCCAGCAAATCGTTACTGGGTGTCTATCATGTCCAAGGGGAGGAAAAGTATATGATGTTTGAAAGCATAAAATTGTGTTGGCAGACTCACAATCCCTCAGAATTGTGTGGGGAGTGTTGTCTTTGAACCTCAGTATTCCACCCATAGTGTTTCAGATGTGTAATAAAAGCTGCATGTGGGAGACATTATTAGATGTGGAACTAATTATAATATACATTATTGTGGTTTTCATCCTAGAATTATAAGAGACCATGGATTAATCAACCTTAGAAAGTTTCAGTGTAAGTATTAGCTTCATTCTTTATTTTAAAATTTCTTCCAACACTATTAAACAGTCTTGAACAAATCATTAATGGCAATAGTTCTTAATCCAAGTTGCATATTAGCATTCACGTAGGTAGCTTTTTTTTTTTTTTTTTTTTTTTTTTTTAAGTAATCACCATACCCCATGCAGGTCTCGAACACATGACCCCGAGATCAGGAGTCACATGCTCTACCAACTGAGCCAACTGGGTACCCCAGCATATCATGTTGGAAGCTTTAAAAAAGTTCTGATGCCTGGATATCACCCAAGACTGAATAAGTCAGAATCTCTGAGGGTTAGTGCTAGAGCATTTTTAAGAAATCTTCTAGGCAATTCTGTTACATAGTGAGACTTCAGAGCCATTAATATATCATCAGCATTTGTATGATAATTCCTTTTTTTTTTTAAGTGGTAGTAATTACAGCATGAATATTAATAGATCATTTTCTGGAACTGGGTAAGAACTATATGTTAACATAACCTTGATCATTGGCTTGTTAAACAGTTTTATGGGAAAAACAACCATTATTTTGCATAGTAGTGGACAAACATAAAACATCTAGCATTTTATGATGGTGATAGTAAAACTATAATGACTTCTAAGTGAATGCACACTTTGACCTTACTGTTTTAAATATTGGAGATACCTGGGCTGAGCAGAAAAAAATCCCTGTACTTTTTCTTCTTCTGCAATGTGGAGTTTATTCAGAAAATAAGAATGATGATCTCATAATGATTATAACGTTTATATAGAAATGTTTATAATACTTGTATGTCGCATGTGCTTCTTATCCTAGTTGATAGAATCTTAGAGGACTTGACACTCTGTGCCATTGCAGGGTTCATTTCAGCCAGTCATGGGTTAAGTGTTTTTTAATGCGGTTATGATCATAGATAAATATGTTACTTTCTTTTTCAAGTGTTTGTGGTATTTTGAAGATGTCCCTCTTAATAGTTATGTAATATGTTGTATGTATATAAATAAGTATATAATATGCTAAACTTTTATTGTTAGATATTTAGCTTATTTTTAATTTTTTGAATCATTATAAATAATCCTATGATGAATCTGTGAATAAAGTTTTATATATATTTAGAATTTTTTTTAAGGTAGATTCCCAGAAGTGGAGTTAATAGGTCAGAGCATGTGATCATTAAAAATGCTTGACCTGCGCTACCAGTTGTTTTCCAAAAGATGGTTGTATAAATTTATATTCCTTCTAGCAATGGATAAGATTGCCTATTTTACCTCATCCTTCATTGAGGACTGCGGGTTTGCAAAAATAACTCAGGATCAGATTTCCATTGCCCTTTCTATAGACAATTATTGGTCATATTCTGGTAGCTACAGTAGTGGGTTCCTGTGTCTGAATGCCTGGGCTTTCAGTAATAGGTCAGTGGTGTTTTGACCTTTATTCATAGTAGACCCTGACTCATGTAAATTTTATTCTCAGCTGGTAAACAGAAGTGAGTTTAGCCTGATTATTTTAATTATATTTTGTGCGTGTAGAGCTAGGAGGAGGCTCTGTTGCTTCACAATGTGGTGTCAGAGGTTTCAATTGCCATTATAGTGAGTGTATGTGACCTTAATATGGTAGAGGAGTTTTTTCATCAAATTTGAAGTTTTTACTCCTAATTCTTATGTATTATCCCTGTAGGGTATTTTTTTTTTTGGTAGTGAAAATAATCAGTCTGTGGCTGTCCATCAAGTCAGCACCGGAAATTTGTGGATAAGAATGTCTCCCTCAAGAGACGGAGCTGAGGAGAGGACTTAATTTAAATAACTGGGATCATGAAAAGCTAGTATCTGTAGTCCAAACGTGAGCAGAACTAGCTTAGTTACTGTAGCTCGTCTAATCACCTAGTTTCAGCCTAGTTCATCTGATTGAAATGACCAACTAGCAGTTCTGGTTACTCCAACCTAGATGGGTTTTACTCCCCATCTTCTTTGCCGATACCGCTTTTTAGTAGAAATGTGGTTGATAGTAATCCTCAGAGTTATTGACTGTGGCTACCCTGTGTGTGTGACCATTTAGATGATGACAGTTGTCAAAATAAGTAATACATTTAGTTGTGGTACTTAGTTTGGTGGAAGGCAAAATGACCCTGACAGAGCGAAGAAATAAATGCCTCACCTGAGGCTGCGTTGGTGGGGGGATTTCTGGTGGGGCATGGAGGATATCACACATTTTTTTCTAGGCTAGTCTGCCTCTTCAAGATGGATTATCGTGTCTGCCTTTTCCTTGTTTTCTTGCAGAAGTTAGTACTAGAAATTTTGTCCACCATTGCTCCTAAGAATACCTGATCTGCCTTCAGTCGTCTTTCCCGTTACCGCCAATAGTCCCTGCCCCTGTACAGATGACAGGTCTGAGGTTTGGCCCTTACCAGGCTGCTCAGTGATGCAGACGGTCTTCAGTTCTCCAGCGATAACAGCATCCCTGTGGGACAGTCACTGCGATGCTCTTATCTTTATGATTAGTGTTTTTGCATTCTTGGCTTTCCTGTTGGCTTCCTGTCATGGGTAAATTAGTCATGTGAGGTTAGGAATAATGTCCTTCCGTTTCACTTCTTGTAAAAGGAATGCAGAGAACTTAGAGATTTTTATATTCTCTACGGCATGGTTGTGTTTTGTTTTCTCTGTAGTAATGGAACGGCGGTATCCCAAGGAAGTCCAAGACCTTTATGAAACAATGAGGCGATTTGCAAGGATAGTTGGGCCAGTGGAGCACGACAAGTTCATTGAAAGCCATGCACGTAGGTGCTTTTTAACCCTTGTGCAAGTATTTGTGTGTGTGTGTGTGTGTGTTAATATAAATAGGAAGGATAATGGTATGTTTTCGGTGAAGTTCTGTAAATAAATAAATAAATGGATATTTTTATCTTCTTTTTTACAATGAACTAAATTTGGGACTTTGGGGGTGGGACAGAAGAGGTTAAAAAGGCTATTAGCTTTCTTTTTTCCCACCTAAGCAGTAGTTTAGTAGTTTCTTTCCCCACTTTTTATTATAGGAGTTTTCAAATATATACAAAGATAGAGATAATAGTATAATGAACCCCTATGTATCCATCACCCAGCCTCATCAATTAACACATGGCAAATCCAGTTTCATTTTTATTACCCCCTCTTCTCTCACCCTCAACTGGATTATTCTGAAGCAAATTCCAAACACCAGATAATTTTGTTCATGAGTATTTTAGTATTAAAACTAGCTTTTAAAATGGTGACAGAGTTGGATGACTCATGGAGCTAGTACTTCCATCATTCTCTTTTTTTTTTTTTTAAGTTTAATTTAATTTTTTTTTTTTAAGATTTTATGTATTCATTTGAGAGAGAGGAAACACAAGCAGTGGGGAGGGACGGAGGGAGAGGGAAAAGCAGACTCCCCACTGAGCTGGGAACCCAATGCAGGACTCAATTCCAGGACCTGGAGATCAGGACCTGAGCCAAAGCCTCAACCATCTGAG
The DNA here is from genome assembly GCA_028646535.1 of Procyon lotor. Taxonomy (NCBI): domain Eukaryota; kingdom Metazoa; phylum Chordata; class Mammalia; order Carnivora; family Procyonidae; genus Procyon; species Procyon lotor. Next base: position 17,190,955 of record CM053619.1, on the reverse strand, counting down.
CCACCCAGGTGCTCCCATCATTCTCTCTCTCTCTCTCTTTATTTTTTTTAAAGTACAATATATATTTTTTAATTCCTTACATAATCTCTACACCCAGTGTGGGGCTCAAACTCACAACCCCAAGATCAAGAGTCCGTGCTCTATGGACCCAGCCCGCCAGGCTCCCCAGTACTTCCACCATTCTTCTGCATGTCTTTCTGAGAGACCTCTACCCATTTACCATTTGATTTTTCACAACAAAAAAATTGGAAGTTGTTAAGGCAGTGAGGCCTACACTTTACAACAATCTGGACAAATTTTGTATACTTGGCCCTCAAATTTAGTTCTGGGAAAATGCTTTACCAAGGCTCTCACCCTGTTCTCATCATGCAAATATTTCTTGCGTGGCATTGCAGGCACTTATCTGAGCCAGGTTGGTCGTCCTCATCAAGCACCCTGTTTGGTTGGCATTCTTTGTGTGGTTCATACGGTGACTGATCTTTTACTTCCTGTCCCAGTTTGTGCCATCTTTGGCTTATGTGTCATTCCAAAGAACTAAACCCCATGGATTGTCCAGGCTCTTCCTTCATCCTTTTTTTCAAAGCACTCACATTTGAATATTCTATCACGCAATAACCCAAGCAGTTGCAACCTAAGCTGTATGCTCAGAGGAGGCAGAAATCTTTGGTTTATGGAAAACAGTGCTCTTTTGTTCCTATAGGAGAAAAGCGGTAAAGAAACCATCTGGGACTTGAGCACAGAGCTTTTGTCCTTTGCTTCCAAAAGGGCCACATCAAGTAATAGCAGAGGCAGGTTTTATAAAAAAAAATTTGGTTACGTGGATAAACCTGTTAATAGAGGATAAAGAGAGTGGGGAAACTTAGTTGTTTAAAAAAATTATTTGTTCCTTCTGGAGCTAAATGAACTCAGCTGGTTCACTGTGTGTTTTCTGGGGGACAGTTTGAGCTGCTTTTTCCAGTTGGGGATGGCAGCCAAAAAGTGGCTAGCTTAATAAGTTTTTCTCAGCTCTCGGGTAAAATTTCTAATGAGACATCACCAACATACAGGATTTCTCAGATGGAATTGCCCAGTCTCTTATATAAGGCAGAATTACTGAAAATCTTCAACAACAGAAGTGCTCATTGATGATGATTTTGCTTTTCCAACTTTTCTCCTTCATTCTTCTTGGGATAAACAGTGGAATTTGAACTCCGAAGGGAAATCAAGAGGCTCCAAGAATACAGGACAGCAGGCATTACCAATTTTTGTAGTAAGTATGCTTAAGCTACACATTGTATCAGGGGGCAGGTGTCTTCTAAACACATAGAGGAGGTCTCTCTTTGAGGCCATGTGGATTTTTTTTAAACAAGCTTTCCCTTTTTGGAGTGAGTGTTTGATCTTTCCAGTGAAGTCTCGTCTGTTTAATCCTTATAAATGCCATGATAATAAAAGTGACAACACAAAAGAGAGGTGCTGCTTTAGATTTGGGAATCTGCTGTGGCTTCTAAAAAAAGGATTTTGTATTCTAATTTTTAGCTTCAGCCTTTTAAAATTTTGTGATGCATGGCCTGATCATTTGTATTAACCAAGCTTCAAATGGCTGTACATGCTTGCATCTCAGTTACTTGAGGTAGTAATAATAATTATGTTAATAGCAGCCAACATCTAAATAGCAGCCGTTTACCATACACCAGGCCCTATGCCAAGCATTTCACCTGGATGGTATCATTGGATTCTCATAACAAACTTGGGAGATAGGCCTTGTTATTTCCATGTAATGAAGAAACGAAGGTTTGATAAGGTTAAAGAGATAGTTGTAATAGAGCCAGGCCATAAGAGAGGGCAGTGTGTTATAGTAGTTAAGGGCTTGAGGTCTAGACTTGAGCAGGGTGGGTTTGGATTCTGACTCTCCTGTAATTCTGTTTGGGTTTCAGTTTTCCACATCTCTTACAGTTAGTAAGAAGATTAAATTAGAGATAATTCGTGAAAACACCACAATACCTGGCCTACAGTAAATGCTCAATAAATGGCAGTTTCTCTTGTTTTGTTGGAAAAATCCTTCCTGTTGCTTGAAAGCTGTCACCCACGACCCATGAGAAGTAGTCTTGTGGGGTGTAAGTTCAGCTGAGCGTAATGGTTCTTTATTTTTAACAATGGAAACCATTTCAAAATGAAATGTTACGTAGAGCCCTGATCTGTAAATAAGAGGAAAGTGGAACTAGTTTGAAGCCTGATGGCACAGATCCTCTATGCAACCCAAGACCACTCGGTGTACATGGTGAGGTCGTCTTTGATCTTCACAGTAACCCCTGAGATATTTTCATGGAATCCTGGAGCTTTACGGAACATGGCTTAAAACTCAGTACTGTAGTTACTATGGAATCTGTACACCTTTGTTAACGTGTAGAAAACACCATGCGACCTGTGTTTAATAAGATACTGATACCAGGTTTTGATTACCTGCTATTGGTTGCATCTGGGAAAGAGGGGAAAGGAATCGTGCTAGTCAATGAGGGCTCACCTTTGTTTGTAATTTTAATTGTTTTTTAAAGAAGAATGTATGCATATAGCACTTGTATAACTTTGAAAAAACATAGGGAAAACAATAGAACAGGAAGCAAATATGACCATATTGAAGTTAGTTATCTTTGGGGGGGTGGAAACATAAGTGACTCTTACTTTCTTTGTTATTTTTCTGTTTGGGGGGCTTTTGCCTCCAGATTTCTTAAAACTAGGATGAGAATAAAAATATTAATTATTTCTTGTCAAAAAAGTATTTCAAACTAAAAGAAACCACATTGCTCTTAAAAAAATAATTGTGGGGTGGTGAGTGGCTCAGTCGGTTGAGTATCCAACTTTTGGTTTCGGCTTGGATCATGATCTCAGGGTCGTGAGATCGAGCCCTGGGTTCGGCTCCCTACTCAGCACAGAGTCTGCTTGAGATTCTTCCTCCCTCCCCCTGCCCATGATCTCTCCCTCTCTCTAAAATAAAAAAATAGGGGCACTTGGGTGATTCAGTCGGTTAAGTGTCCAACTCTTGGTTTCGGCCCAGGTCATGATCTTATGGTCTTGGGATCAAGTCTGGCATGGGGCTCCGTGCTCAGCATGGAGTCTGCTTGAGATCTCTTCTGCTCCTCTCCCTCCCTGCCCATGCTCACCTTCTCTCTCTTTCTCTCAAATAAGTCTTTAAAAAAAAAAAAAAACAAGTAGGGGCACCTGGGTGGCTCAGTTGGTTAAGTGTCTGCCCTCAGCTTGGGTTGTGATCCCAGAGTCCTGAGATTGAGCCCCATGTTGGGCTCCCTGCTCAGCGGGAAGCTTGCTTGTCCCTCTGCCCGCCTCCCCCCTACTCTTCTCTCTCTCGCTGGCTCACACTTTCAAATAAATAAATCTCTAAAAATAAATAAATACATACATAAAACCTTTTTAAAAAGAAAAAATAATTGTGGACGCAGTGTTTTGTATTTTGTTTTCTTGAAAATTTATTTATTTATTTTGGGGGATGCCAAAGGAGAGGGAGAGAATCTCAAGCAGACTCCACAGTGAGCATGGAGCCCCACACAGAGCTTGATTTTACAAGCCTGAGATTATAACCTGAGCCAAAACCAAGAGTCAGACACTAACCGACTGAGCCACCCCGGAAGCAGTTTTGCAAAAGAAACCCCAAAAAGGCGAACTGTTTGCTGGTCCATTAGAAAGCCTTTCAGTGTGGCGCCTGGGTGGCTCAGTGGGTTAAAGCCTCTGCCTTTGGCTCCGGTCATGATCTCAGGGTCCTCTCTATCTCTTTGTCAAATAAATAAAATCTTTTTTAAAAAAAAAAGAAAGAAAGCCTTTCAGTTAGTTCTGCTGCATCGTCATCGCAGTCATGCTCTTTTCTGCACCTTCAGGTGCCCGAACCTATGACCACCTCAAGAGGACGCGAGAGGAGGAGCGCCTCAAGCGCACCATGCTCTCTGAGGTTCTCCAGTACATCCAGGACAGCAGTGCTTGCCAGCAGTGGCTCCGTCGGCAAGCCGACATGTGAGTGCTTAGTCCAGGGAGGAGGAGCGGCTTCTTGGATGCTCTGGCTTTTACGTGTAGTTTCAGACATCTCCATGGGTACGCCACATGCAGAGTAGTAATAATCGGGTAGCTAGAAAAACTCAGAATTCTAATCTTAGCAATCCATCTCAGAAACACTGCAGTACTGACAGCTTTGAGAAACAGAGCTGGTCTCCTAGAATCCCACTTTGCTACTTTGAGCTTCTTTTTAAAAATTAGTAAATTCCTCCACCACGCCTCCTCTTTCCACCCCGGTATCTATTGGAATGGTTTCATTGGGCAAATCATGTCCCTGTCCCTTCCCCATGATTAGTCTCTGTGATGTTCCAGACTAGGAGCTCTTCTTAACAAGTCTGGGCAATTTCTTACCCCCCATAGAACACATCACCCTTCCTGGTTAGTAGAGTGGGATACACTGCAAAACAGTACCATTCGTCTCTACATCCCTTTAAAGTAACCAACCTGGGGTGCCTAAGTAGCTCAGTTGGTTAAGTATCTGCCTTCGGCTCAGGTCATGGTCCCAGGGTCCTCGGATTAGTAGGATTGGGCTCCTACTCAGCAGAGTCTGCCTCTCCCCCTGCTCATGCTCTTTCCCGTGTTCTCTCTCAAATAAAAAAAAAAATTTTTTTTAAGACTTTATGTGTCAAAGAAAGAGCGTGTAAGGAGGGGGAGTGAGCCCCAAGCAGGACTGGATCCTAGGACACTGGGATCATGACCTGAGCCAAAGGCAGCTGCTTAACTGACCCATATGTCCCTCACATTTAATAAAAATAACCAGCCTGATAAATGGCACCTGGTCCCACATGGGCTTTTGGAAATTGCCTTCTTTGTTGTGACTTAAAAGTTGAATTCCTTTTCTTTGTTTTAGTGATTCTGGCCTGAGCCCTTCTATACCGATGGCTTCGAATTCAGGTAATTATTTTTCAGGCTGGAGCAAGTCTTGATTGTGAAGTTTTCATTCTAGGGATCCTTCCAGTAGTCCCTTACCCCTTGTGGAAGCAGGGTGCTTAGGCAGAGCAGGTGAGTAAGTGTTATCCCAATTTATAAACATCAGCAAGCTTTCAGAATCTTCATGGCCAGATAGGGATTATCTTCAGGGTTTGAATACAGAGACGGGGAAGAATGAGTTCCATAGAGGTGTTTTCTGTATTTACCAATGTTCATGAGCAATTCGTTTACCACAGATTCTGAGATTTGTCTCAGGAGATCAGTTAAAGGCTCTGTATCCTGAGCAGAAACACAAGGATTTCTTTATAAGTTGAAGACATGTGGTATTTCTGTTTGTTATCTTTACCTCTTTGGGTATGTCCTCTATTTTGAGGTTAGTTTTGAGAGCAAGCTTAAGCCATATATTATCTGCTAATCCTTGGTGCTTGAATCAATGGATGGTAATTTGGGGTGATGTGATTTATAGAGCTCTGATCCAAAATTGTGGTGTTTTTTGCTAGTTCTCTTGGTTATTCTTCACCCCTGCTCCATATGCTAGGGTTAGACCCTTTCCTGTATCAGAACATACAGACCACTCCCTTGTAGAGACTGGACTAGTGAAAAAGATGACCCATTTGCAGTTTTACCATTCTTTGGAAGCTTCAAACAATAGACCGTGTGATCCCTTTTAAAATCTCTCAGATTCAGGATCTAGACAGGGCCTAGAAAAGGCTACTTTAGGGATACTTTAAAAAAAAAATTGATTCCTTTGTTTCAGGTGATTATTTCTTAATACTTAAAAGAGAGTAGTCGGTACAGCTAAATCCAAATTTTATTTTACAAGTTTCTTCTAACCCTGCCCCCCGAATCTAAATACAGAAATACAAATAAAAATGTAATACAGTGATAATTAATAATTTGGTATTTGTGTTTTTGGACCATCCGTACTCGTTTATTCTTTGTTGCTTCTTAGGCTGGTGTTAGCCTTTCTCACCCCCTGTATTTACAATTTGAACCTTTGTTCTCTTTATTCTCTCCGTTGCTCCTAAGGCAGTACAAAGTTGAAAGCCTGGATCCTTAATTACAATGTAGCCTCTGGTAACTTTGGTGAGGTACCAAATGATTTTAATCTCCCTTTTTGAGCATTTAGGGGAAGGCTAAGCCTAGTGGTTACGGAGAACCTCTCATCCCCTTGTCAATACTACAGAGAACCCTCTTTTGTCTCGGAGCAGCCTAATAACAGCCCTTATTTCTCTCCACCTCCTAAAAGGCAGCCCCCATAAAACTTGTTAATATATTATTCCACATTTCCTTTTGCCTAACTTAGCCCACTTATCTCCCAACTGAACATTAATTCCAAATATATATTCAAAACAAAAGCAAAAAATTTTGCACATGAAACTTCCCGTCCTAGTCAGTGACCTCATACTTGGGTTTCTATCTCAGTATGTGAGTTCACCTCAGCTTCTGGTTTGCCATATAATGGCTCATTGTTCCTCTGTGTGGATCTTTCAGGTAAACAGTGCTTCTTTGGAAGGAACAGATACTCCCTCACATAATAAATAAGAAGGGCCTTTTGCTGGCCTAACAGTCTGCCTTTGATCTGAAGGCAAATGGTACTTGGTTAATTACCGTGTTTGCCTCATGCTTCTGGCATAGTGCTGAGGGCTAGGAAGGGTCTCTCCCGTGGAGTTGTTATTTCCATTCATCAGCTGTCGGGGCAGGCAGCGTATGACCTTTCTTCACTGGGTGACATCTGGGCTTTAGAATTTAGAATCTTACTGGGTTGGAAAGAGTAGCAACTGGATTGTGTGTATACCAGTATACCAGTAGTAACTGGGTATGTGTGATTGTGTATTTTTAGCGGAGGAAAGGGCACGTGAATTACCACTTGTATTTTCAGGGGAACATTGGGGTGCCCACATTGCCAACTAGACTGAGGCGTGAGGTGATGGGTAGAGATTTCTTAGAGCTGGACATCATGACCTCGTACCTCACTGGCCTGGCTGCAGTGGACTGTGTTACTTCACACCTGAGGAATTGTCACTCCTATGAAATACATACCTTTTTCTGTGTAGGTCGACGAAGTGCACCACCCTTGAACCTCACGGGCCTCCCTGGCACAGAGAAGCTGAATGAAAAAGAAAAAGAGGTAACAAAAAGACAGGGAGCTAGAGGAGAGAGAGTAGGGTTGATTATGATATATAAAACTAAATAATGGCGGCTATCATTTATTGAGCATTACCATGTATCAGATACTGTACTGTTTCATGTGAATGAAATTGTTTATAAACCTAAAATAACTCATATATGAAAATGGTGAGGGGCACCTGGGTGGCTCAGTGGGTTAAAGCCTCTGCCTTCGGCTCAGGTCATGATCTCAGGGTCCTGGGATCGAGCCCCGCATCGGGGTCTCTGCTCAGCTGGGAGCCTGCTTCTTCCCCTCTCTGCCTGCCTGTCTGCGTACTTGTGATCTCTCTCCTCTCTGTCAAATAAGTAAATAAAATCTTTATTTTTTATTTTTTTTTAAATAAAATCTTTAAAAAAAGAAAAAAGAAAATGGTTATTTCCTATTAGAATGGCCACTTTGATGAGCTCTACTCTACACTTACTCTATCAATAAAACCATCACTTAAAAGATTGTCCCCACAGCATGTATATAAGCCATAAAGGAGGGACTTCATTATCACATAGAGTCATGTACTAATTTTAATTAAAAATGCCATGACCTACTTTTATTTTACACTAAAATCATCAGACTTGTCTTCATATGACTTTTGGCTGTCTCAAAAATTTAAAGCCAGCCTCAAAGGAGTCATCCTCAAGCATTTTCCAAAAAATGTGCCTAGCTCTGAAGTCCATTCCAAAAGAGGAACTCTCTTCGCTTCCTCCTGCACCCCTTTTACAGTTCCCAAGATCAGTCTCCCCGACTGCCACTCCATATCATTAATTCAGGTCAGACAGTAAAGGCAGTTATAGAGTAGGGGCTGTTAGTCTTTGATTTCAGCCACCAGGAACAGTAAAGATTAGTTTGGGAATAGAGAGGAGTTTATGTTCTATTTCAGTATTGCTGAAGAAGGTCACAGGCCTTTCTGAGTCAAGTATTGAATGGCCTGGAGTTTGAATCTGTTTTTATCCTTACCCACAAGCAGTGACCTCTCACTGCTCATTGCCATGGGGTGCCATGGCAGGGCCAGCTTTCTGGATTTTTAGCAGCTGAAGTAGCCTCTTTGCAAGGTCTCTATCTCCTCCTTCAAAGTAGGAAATGTAATCACAAGATCAGGAATGATGACTACTTTATGCCGATACTAAAAATAATGTGATTCACGCTTGAGAATCCACGTATCTGCACTCCCGCCCCTACTGTGGCCTGTGGCTCTTCCCTGACTGGCTGTGTTGGAATGTGCTGGGCCAAGAGCTGTGTGGATTCACACAGCTCCAGGACTGCTGCTCAGGACACATACTCGTGCTCCTTGACAGACCCAGGTGAGCCCGCTGACACGTGCTGAGGTCTCTCCCAGCATCAGATGCTGGCTTTCTCTTCCTGAGTGTCTGTCATGAGGGAGGATTTTCTCCATGGAAGAGACTAAATGGAATGTGGTCCGGCCACCCAGCAGCTCCTATAAATAGTTGGAGGTTGATGTCACTTTTTAAATTTTATTTTGGCTATACCTACTGGATTAAATTATGAGAATGACAGATGTTAATGTTTATTAAATTTGCCGTGTCTTGCAGCTCTGTCAGATGGTGAGGTTGGTCCCAGGAGCCTATTTAGAATACAAATCTGCTCTATTGAACGAATGTAACAAGCAAGGAGGCTTGAGACTGGCGCAGGCAAGAGCACTCATCAAGATAGATGTGAACAAAACCCGAAAAATCTATGATTTCCTCATCCGAGAAGGATACATCACTAAAGCCTGAGGCTCTGAAAGCTTGGGATCAGAAATCACAAGTCTGGAATGTGGTGGGCCAAAGGACAGCACGGGCATTCCGGAGCGTTATGTTGCTGAGCCGAATTCTCATGGTAAAAAGAGGGGAAGGACAAAGGGAACCTTGCGTTGTATTAATATCTCCTTTCTTCTCCACCCTGCTTTAAAACACTCCTGTTGTTGGTGTTGTGCTGCAGAGTTATGTGCTAGATAAGCTATTATTAAATGTGAGTGGGCCTTTATTCCCAACACCTCTTGTAACTAAAACAAGAACCGTAGTACCTCCCATCAGAGTGTCGGTAGAAATAGAACTGAACCAGGCTGTAGTCCCGGGAGTCCAGCTCAGATCTTTGTACTTGGGAGTCTGGTTTTCTGATTATGTTTTGCTTTCAAACATTACAGAAAGATCTAAAATAAAGAGAAAGGTTATAGAGCACGAGAAAGCTTTCTCTTTCCTTCTGAGGACTTTTTAAGCTGACAACTTAACGTTGATGAGCAAATGGGAGGAAAAATCTCCCCGTGATGGTCTTGTCCCAAACTGCATCTTTCCTTTTAATGTCTGGCTTTGTACTTGGCAGTCCGACTATCTAATGTGCAGTAGACTTTTGAGGAGGTGGCACCGGATATAAAATGTCTCTGTTATTTTTAGAATTATTGGATTAAAATGTTTTGCTACTTAATTTGTGGGTGTGTCAAGTATTCTGGTAACTAAAGCACACTTAGGGTGTTGAATGCCCGCCTCATCGTGCTGCACTCTCTGCTAACATGTGTCCCGGCGTCACCCTGCTCGCCCTGGGTCTCCCAGGGCACCAGGCCCCCGAGGACGGAGATGACACAGCCAACCTCGGCTTGGCTTGGATTGAGACCTGAACCCTAATTTCTCAGTGGTGACAGGCTAGCCTGCAATAAAAGCTACTTTAAACAAAAGTAAAGCAGTTTCGTATATGGGACTCACTAGATAGGAGGGTAACCCCACCACATCTGAAGCTTGATCCTCAAACCTTTCCACAAAACGAGAAGCCAAATGTGGAGTCCTGGTTATCCCATTTCTGTTGGAAGCAAAGTTGTTTGTAGAAATGACTTGAGAATTTGCAACAAATTGCCTCCAGTAGCTGAATGACTCTTCAATGCTTCTAGCATTCAACATATCTAAATAAAATATCATATGCTTTGTTGGAAGTATTTGCTCAAACTTTTTGACTCATGTAAATATGCGTGCTTATCTGGGGGTTGCAGATGAAAAGGAAACTCTTAGGATCTGAGGAAATTAGAATAAAAGACTTGAATCTTGAAAAAAGGTGACTTGTGGAAATGCTGTCTTTTCTTTGCATTGTCATCTCTCTCAGAAAACGGGCTCTGCCACCACCATCACCCCTGCCTGGTTATAAAAGGATTGCTTCTTATTCCTGAAAGGTAATTCCTATTCTAAAAATCGGGGATGCGTTAGACACAAGGTTAGGTGGTGTCTCTTATAGCCTCAGAAGTCCTTAGTCTTAATTAAGGAAGGCTCCCTGGGAGAGGTAAGCTCTTGAGGCAATGGTAGGATTGAGAGGAGAGAGAGAAAGTGGCAGATGGAAGTGGGAGACTGTTGCAGACATAGTGGGTGGAGGAAGATGTGGAGGCAGCAGTGGGAGTGAGGAAAACGATGCCAAGAGGTTTAGTTGGCGAGGACACAAAGGGCAGCTAGGGTAGTTAGGAGGGGGAGAACGGGAGGTCAGTCTGATAGAAACCTTGGAATCAGCCAAACACCGAAAAAACTGGTGGGGAGTGGGGATCTAGATTTGATGAGGAAAATGGCATGGTTGAAAATAGTGATGGAAAATAGGGCTGTAGGGGCGCCTGGGTGGCTCAGTCGTTAAGCGTCTGCCTTCGGCTCAGGTCATGATGCCAGGGTCCCAGGATTGAGCCCTACCATCAGGGTCCCTGCTCAGTGGGAGGCCTGCTTCTCCCTCTCCCCCTGCTTGTGTTCCCTCTCAAGCTGTCTCTCTCTTCTGTCAATTAAATAAATAAAATCTTTTAAAAAGGCTGTCATTTCATATGATTAGATTTTAGGACATAGGATTATTATTGTGATAAGCCCAACTGTACAAAATTTATGACCTAGAATCCCTGGTAGGTTTCTCAGAGATCAAGCCATATTTTGGGTAAGAGCTATTCTTCAGTCACTGTGTTGCCATCTTTTTGCACTTATAATAGAAAATTACTTGCTGGGGTGCCTGGGTGGCTCAGGCCCAAAGCCTCTGCCTTTGGCCCAGGTCATGACCTCAGGGTCCTGGGATCAAGCCCCATATCGGGCTCTCTGCTCAGCAGGGAACCTGCTTCCCCCCCCCCCCCCCCCCCCGCCTACTTGTGATCTCTCTCTCTCTGTCATATAAATAAATAAAATCTGAAAAAGAAAAAGAAAAAAAAAAATCACTCGCTGATACTTGACGTGGCTGGCATAAGTACATTATTTCCTTCCATGTTCTTATCACCAAAGGAGGCCCTTCTTGTTACTCAAAATTCAGAGCCTGGACCTTAAAAGTATAGTCCATCCTTCCCCTTTGCTGTTAAGAGTTGACTATAAACCAACTACACTAATCAAGGTCTCTTTTAGTCCATATTCTGAAGAGGGAGCATTTACTCAAACTCAGTGACATCAATACTTTTTACTCTTAGGAATTTTATTGCAATTAAAAGTTAAAGATTTCTGCTGGAATTTTAGGTATGTCCTCTGCCAGGGGTGGGAAATACAGATGAAATTTCTTCCCATGTCATGACCCTTTCCATGCTCAAAAGATCCAGGCTGTCTCTCTTAAGACCAACTAACTCCGTGGTTTATCTCTTTTTGGGTTCCAGTTTTCATCCTCTTCTTGTTTACAGTACCCCCAACCCCCTCCCCCCCCCAATTAAATGTGAACTCAACTAACTAACCAGTCCTTGCTGAGAGGTAAGGACAAGCTTCCTAGTTTTGAGTCATGAAACCAGCTTGTGGTTAGCCAGAAAGGGGAGAAGACCAACGACATTCATCAACAGCAAAATTCCAGTTGGTAAGTCATTCCAGCTTTAGGAACTATGTAGATACATAACAAGAGAACTAAAATTCCCAGTGTAAAGAATCAGAGACCCAAATTGTAAAGAGAAGCTTGGAGAAACTCATCTGGAACACTCTTCAACTTATCTCTGGGTGGGTACTGTGTTCTAGACAGCATCCTGGAATACTGCCCTGGTCCATTTTTAAGGATGTCTTTGTGGGTACCTTCTAGATACACACTGTATTACTGTTAACGCAAAAAGCCTGCCCACAATTCATTTGTCTTTTTCATTTGTCTGAATTTCTAAAAATTCAAGTTTGGTTCAGGGAGTACTGATCTGGAAGTTTGCTTTCCTCCCCAGTATGCTTAGCCAGATGTGGTCCACTTCTCCCTGACCTCCCAGAAAGGGACACAGCCGTGCCTGTAGACTCGTGTAAAAACTCAGACAAAGACTTTCTCTTCAATCAGACCCAATAACCACCTCTTGTGAGTGCGATATAAGTGAGATGGAGCAGGATCTCTGATTGCAAACAGGGTCAAAGCAGCCTGGACAGGATAGTAATGGGCGTGCTGACCTAGGTACTTAATTTGCGAGAACAGGACATGAACATTTAGTATTTTGGAACCTAAGTGGCCTACCCGTGAAGTATGCGTCAGAACTTAGTTTGCTGCTTTTGAGGGGTTGGGACCTGGGAGGTGGGGACAGGTGAATCATTTGAGACAAGTTGGTAAAGCCGGTTTCCAAAATTAATGGGAATTATTTTTTTTGTTCAGTTTTGCCTGTTGCCTTGGCTTCTCTCAGTTGAGATGTGCCCTGATAAGAGTATCAACTGCTCTTTGATTTGACTGACCAGGCTTACAAGTCAAGAGACAGGTATTTAAGGGAAAGGTGACTGTCTGACATCTGACATTAAAAGTCCTTTGTCACGATGAGTTACTTGCTTGTTATGTATTGTGTACTGGGCCCTCTTTCCTGTTAGGAGCAGGAAAAATGAGGAAGTTGAGGAAAGAATCCAGAAAGTGACCGTCAAAAGGTTTAAAACCCAAAACTGAGAGCTACAGAAAAAAAATTTTTTTTTTTTTTTAAATTTAATAGATGTACCTCCCTTTGTCTTTGCAAGCCCTATAGTTAACCTTTGCCAGCCCAGACTTGTTCGATGTCTTCCAGCGCTGGATAATTAAGGCTGAGGCACTTATTTGCTACTTCGGAGCACAGGAGGTGGATTTCTGTGGCACCACATTAATTATTTGGTTGAATTAATCTCTCATTCTTAACCAAGCAACACATTTTTTCTGGCTTGCTCTGGTTTCCCCTGAGGTCTTCCATGGCAGAAAGCCTCCAGGAAGAAGCTTGCTAATAATCCTGCCCTGGGCCAGAGTTGTGTTCAACAGAAGTAGTACCTTAGGAAGTGTGGAAAGGAGGAGACTTCATAGTTGTTTTAAGAAACCAGCCTTTGGGGCGCCTGGGTGGCTCAGTCAGTTAAGCGTCTGCCTTCGGCTCAGGTCATGATCTCCGGGTCCTGGGATCGAGCCCCACATCAGGCTCCCTGCTCAGTGGGGAGTCTGCTTCTTTCTCTTCCACTCCCCTTGCTTGTGCTCTCTCTCTCTGTGTCAAATAAATAAAATCTTTAAAAAAAAAAAAAAAGAGAGAAACCGGCACTTTATTAATCAAAGTAAAAATGCTGAGATGCTGTCATCTTATCACCCTTCTTCAACTGAACATGACTGCCAAGTCATGACACTTCTGTGTGTCTCTCCTCCTTGGAGAGCTATCTGCCAAGTATACACTCTGTTTCTGAAATTATTGGCAATGACCTAAACTTCTCTTTTCTCCCATTAAACAATAAACTAATTCCTGATTTGGATTTTCCCCTAGGATCACCCCTCATTTCGGGAATTCCTTAAAAACTTAAAAATGCATTATTTTGAGAAATAAAAAATTAATGGAACCTGCACTGGGAAGCTTAATCTTAAAGATTTTATTTCTCTGACACAGAAAGAGAGGAGAGGGAGAAGCAGACTCCCTGTTGAGCAGGGAGCCTGATGTGGGACTTGATCCCAGGGCCCTGGCTGGGATCATGACCTGAGCTGAAGGCAGACGCTAACCGACTGAGCCACCCAGGTCCCCTGGTGCTTAATTTTTTAATGTTCCCGATCAGTGTCCCTTATGAGAAAATATACTGAATTGGGACTAAGTGTCTTATGTCCATTTTCAATCTTAGAATGTTGTCTCAGACAAGAAGGGCAATTTCCAGGGCTATTTAATAGCTTTCCCCCCCAAAAAAATATTGAAAAGGAGTGAAGAGTTCAGAAATGCCATGAAGACACTAGCTCCCAAGTACCAGGGGCCTGAGGGGTGGGTGGACAGATCTGAACTCTCCGTGGAGTGGGAGGGAGTAGCAGGGTTCCAACCCTGACCCCGTGGGAATTTGCTGCCTTCTTTGGAGAGATAGTTCCTGTTTAGGAGCCTGTTTTTAACCGAGGGCAGGCCGCAGCAGAAAAAGCCATTCTACTAGGGGCAGGAGCCAGAGCTCTTATTTTTTCCCCAGAGCAGAGCAGTTTAATATATCTTTACCAGAGGGTATTTACCTAAGCTCTGGCCACAGATTCATGACAGCAGCGTTGAGCTTACCTGGCAGCCCTCCTCCCCAACCCCACAAAAATCTTTGCCTTGGGTGTGCACGGTTTCAGATTCAGGACACCTGTCAGATCGAAGTCAGCATAGGTTTAACTTCATGATGCAAAGCAAAATGCTTCTGCGAGCAAAATTTCCCAGGAGTGCCTCCGCCCCCAGCAACTGCAGAAAAGAAGGCGTCTGTGGGAGAGAAGGGTGGCTATAGACGTCATTGCATCTTCCAGATCCCAGCTGTGACCTGGCTCAGAGTTTTACAGTTAAAAATAACCACGGCTTAGAGTTGGGGGAAAAAAGTAAACTGTTGGGTCTCCATGGAAACTAGGAGAGGGATAAGAAGCAAGCCATGGATTTCCAGCAGATGTGGCAAGATGGGGTGGATATAGGCGTTGGAGCTTAGAGGCTCTCTGGTGGAAGGGGATACCCCTGATTAGCATCAAGATGTAACTACACGTTGCTCCAGGGCTCTAGGGACACGCTTTGCAGTCAAGATATGTTTGCAACTACAGTGTGTATATCTCAGGTCTAGTGAAGAATTCTCTGAGGCATCCAACTACCTGTAACACGGATTTGCTACTATTCGGCAAAGCAGAGAGCTGGTGGACAACATAGTAGGTTAGATGTCACCTTTTAACCAGTCTGGGAATCTCTGCTACCCCCTGCCCCATTCACATTCCACCCTTTCCTTTACAAAGTCAAAGGCTCGACGTAAGTAGCAATTTATAATGAGAGAGGAAGTCTTCAAGCTCTTGAGTTGACATGGACATTTTTACTCCCCTTGAGTGGGATCAGGTTTTTTGTCTTTGATTTTGTAGTAGATTATGCTTAATTAGGCATTAATTACCCCAGATGCACTCCAATGTTCATAGCAGCAATGTCCATCTTAGCCAAACTATGGAAGGAGCTGAGATGCCCTTCGACAGATGAATGGATAGAGAAGATGTGGTCCATATATACAGTGCAATATTACTCAGCCATCAGAAAGGATGAATACCCACCATTTGCACCGACATAGATGCAACTGGAGGGGATTATGCTGAGTGATAATAAGTGAAATAAGTAGAGAAAGACAATTATCATATGGTTTCCACTCAGAAGTGGAACATAAGGAATTGAGCGGAAGACCACGGGGGAAAGGGAGGGAAAACTGAATGGGAAGAAATTGGAGAGGGAGACAAACCAGAACAGACTCTGGACTCCAGGAACAAAACTGAGGGTCACAGAAGGGAGAGGGGTGGGGGGATGGGGTAAGCAGGTGATGAGTATTAAGGAGGGCACGTGTGGTGATGAGCCCTGGGCGTTATACGCAGCTTATGCATCATTGAATGCTACATCAAAAAATGATGTACTATATGCTGGCTAATTTAACATAATAAAATATCTAAAAAAAAAGTGTATCTCTTATCAGTTCTGGTATTATTACTACCAGAGGTGATTAACTCACTCTTGGTGGGGGTGGGGGGATATCTTATTTCTTCATTTACCCTTCCTTAAAGGTGTCTTCAAAAACAAATTTTTTTTTTTTCAAGAAATACATGAATATATCTGGTTGTAAAAAATTTTTTTAAACCGCTCAGGGCACCTGGGTGGCTCAGACAGTTGAGTGTCCGACTCTTAATTTCAGTTCAGGTCATGATCTCAGGGTCCTGAGATGGAGCCCCATATCAGGCTCTACACCCAGGGGAGTCTGCTGGAGATACCCTCTCTCCATCTCCTCCCTCTGCCCCTCCCCCGCTCATGCGCATGTGTGTGCGTGTGCACACGTGTGCGCACGCGCGTTCTCTCAAATAAATCTTTTAAGAAAGTTGTTAAAACCTCCTTCTTTTCCTTTCTTACTGACATTTATATGCTTTCTTGTTACCTGCCCCAAGTGTATTAGAAAGACCCAAGTGCTAATTCTTGTTCTGCTACTTAATAATGATGCAACCTAGGGCAAGTTTCTCAATCCCTCGTGTCTAACGTGTGGTTTATGGTACCTACCTGACTTAGTGTGATGAAAAAGAAGTGGGGTAACACACCTGGCACCTCCTTTCTTTTTTCCTTCCCATCGAACCTTTGATATTTTCATATAATTCCAGTCAAGTATGAACAGCGCTTGATTTTCCTGTACTACACAATTCATACTATGCTAACATCTCACAGAGGAACATTAAGATCTGAAAGACAGAGCAAATGTTAAAACAGGCAGATGTGGGGTGCCTGGAGGGCTCAGTCAGCTAAGTGCCTGCCTTCAGCTCAGGTCATGATCTGGGAGTTCCCGGATCGAGCCCCACATCAGGCACCCTGCTCAGCAGAAAGCCTACTTCTCCCTCTGCCCCTCACCCTGCTCACGTTCTGTCTCTCTCGCTCTCAAATTAAAAAACTCAAAAAAATAGGCAGATGTGCTTTTTTCAAGGATGTTTCTTTGGAATTCTCATCTCTGTGCATCATTGTCACAGCCCCAGGGTTGATTTAAGGGCAGAAAACTTCAGACACAGATATTAAATGACCTAGTTATCATGGGTATGTTGTAATATCCCCTTATATAATGCCTAGCTCAAGAAGTTTGAAGTCAGATTACAAAACTGTATATACACTATTGTAACTGTATAAATAAAACTGAAAAATCATGTATAGAAAAAGACCAGAAAGAAAAGTTGCTAATTGTTGTTTTGGTAAAGTTGTCAAATTATGGGTGATGCTTTCTCTCTCTCTCTCTCGGTAATGTGACATTTCCTTATTAATACAAAAATAATGTTTTATGAGAATGATGAAAACTAAAAATAGAAGTTTGGAATATTCTACTTGTAAGACAGTTACTCCTTATGATAGCCATATAAGGTGGTATCTTACATCTTGTAAAATAGCACAAGCCTTCAGCAAATTTCTATAGTAGATAAAATGTGTGTGTGTTTAAATATTTATTTATTTATTTGACAGAGAGCGAGAGAACACAAGCAGGGGAAGTGGCAGGACTCCCAAAGAGCAGGAAGCCTGATGCAGGACTCGATCCCAAGACTCTGGGATCATGACCCAGGTGCCCCGATAAAAATGTGTTCTGGGACATCTGTCCTCCTGGTTCTTTTATCTTCTCCTTATTTATAGAATTTCTTCCCAGATACCTGGTGTCCACTGTTCTTCTCCAACATGTCAAAGGACAATAAAGATTTACTTCTTTAGGGGATTTACATCTTTATAGCGATCAATAGTATATTCTCTGGAATTAGGAGCATCAGCAAGCAGGTGTTCAAAACATCTGTTAGCCTTGGGACCTGATGGCATCAGGAAATCAGACTTCTGTAGATCAGGGGAGCACTGATCACAGCTGTTCCCCAGTGCTGATAGATACATCAAAGCTGTTGCCAATTTGTTAACCAGAGGCAATGATAGGAATGGAAGATGCAACTGTTCTAAGGGACTCATAAAGGTCTGATTAGCCTAATCTAAGGCATTGTCCAAACAAGGAGAACATTTTTGGAAAAGCAGACTTCAGAAGCCAAGCAGAGTAGAAGTTTCCACCCTCTACTTATTGCATCTAACCAGATCAGCTCTCATTCTGCACCGAAGCCGCACTGCTCTCAGGCACTGCTTTTTCAGACGCAGTCGGGAGCAACCGCCCCTTCCCTGGGCATAGACAAGTCCTATCCTTGTAGCAGATGGCCTCTAAGATGGATCTACATTTAACATAGTTGTTATAAAAATATCTGTGTACAGTCTGGTAAGGTGCTGTCCAGTAAGGCAGTCACTAGCCTCATGTGGCTATTTAAATTTATTAAAATTAAATAAAAAATCCAGTGTGTCAGGCACCACTAGAGCCACATTTTAAGTGTTCAGACGCCACATGAGGCTAGTGGCTACTGTGTGGGACAATACAGATACATAACATTTCTATCACACCAAGTTCTACTGGACAGTTTGATCTAGAAGGTAACACCTTCAAATTGCATTTTTGTAGAGGCATAGGTCAGTCCGCATAGGTGGGCTGCTTACACTTAGGTGTAAAGCACTTTCCTGCCCTGACTTTAGCACTACTTCCTACTTTCCTTAATCTCTAGATCTTTGCACATACATCGCACTCAACACAAACTCTGCCTTAGCTCTCCTCCCTCCTTTTCACTGACGAGGATAATGATTCTTTAGGGTAGACTCACTATAATCCGTGAAAATGCCCAGCTCCTTGTCACTAACCAGAGCTGTACTGGAAACCTGCCTTGTGTAACAAACAAGCTTGAATCCGAAGAGGGATGTATCTATCTGTGCTGCTGAGTCATTGAATTGACTGAGTCTGTGGGGGGAGAAACGAAGCTGCATGCGATCGTTTCTATTAGAGATTTTGCTATTTTGGTGTTCGCATGTCAAAATAAGTCACTAGACGAATTGATGGTGGAGCAATTTAGTGCCAGAAAAATGCCTCTTCCAGCAAGATTTGAACTCCTAGTTTTTTCTTCAATCAGATTATTTTGTTCTTTTGCCGAAAGATTAATTTTGCCAAATTTTAAAGCTTTAACTCTTCTTTTTAATGCAGGCAAAAATAAATCTCCCCAGTCCAGGCCTTTTTAGCTCCCATACGATTATCACTAAAATGCCTTCATGTTATATTTTTGTCTGGGAAACAGAACTTTTAGACATTCCTGCACCCACGGGATGACTCTGAATCCAGTCAGAGATCAGGAAGAGCATGAAAAAGCCTCGAAGCTTTTGGTTGAAGATGCTGCGGAGATGTAAACCCAAAGCGCTGTTTTTTGTTTTTGTTTTCCACCTTCCTCCCAACCCCTCCCCCCAAAGCTAGGACTACTCGTTAGACTCTTGAGCAGTTCCGATGCCAACGATTTACAACGGTGAGGAGCTGGGGCTGGTGAGTAAAGGGGCTGGGCGTGGTCAGGACTCTTCGGTGTCTGACTCACTTCGGAGCCTTGAGGAAGTCCTTTATACCTCCCCTCACCTGCCAGGACAGGTTATGCTGAAAAAGTCCGTTCGCATCTAATCATGATACAGATGGGCAAACCTAAATTTAAAAAGACCCTCACAGTGACACAGCAAATAAGCGCTCCACGAATCCATGTGTTCAGCCTGGTCTTTGGACACGCTGCGGCTCCACCTGGGAGGCATGGTTTGTGGATCTGGTGTTTTGAAAGTCCGAGGGCACCTGCGGGGTAGCTTGGTGGGTTGGGGGTCTCGGGGCCCGCAGAAGATGGCCCCATCTGTAGCTACTTTTGAGTCTCGGACAAAATTACTAGAAACTGCTTGTACCTGCCCGAGCAAAAGTCACCCAACAGTTGCCATGAGATTTATTTTCCCTTCACTCTTCGGTCCCAACTCCTGGGCTCTCCGGTGCTGGATGCAAGGTGGGGGTGGGGTGAGAGGCGGTGATTAGTCACTTACTGCAGTCCTCACACCTTTTATATTTGTATTGTTTCCTTGCCTTTAACCCTCTCGCGTCCAGAAAGTACCCCAGTACACCACCCTGCACGCACGCCCCAACCCCGAAGTGGCGACGAGAGGGGTCGCATGTTGTGAAACACAGGAGACTCCATGAGACGCCCGGCCCGAGGGGGCATCCTGCAAAGCCCGGGGCGCGCCCCGCAGCTCCGCTCGGCGGCGGACAGAGCAGTCAGTGCGCACGCGCGCCGCCCGCCGCTCCGCGCGTCCTCCGCCGGCTTCCCCCCCGCAGCGCGCCTCTCGCGCGGAGGCCCCTCCCCCGCCCCGAGCGGCCCGCCCCACCCTCGGGAGAGGGCGGCAGGGCGCAGGGAGCGTGCGCGTGGCCCGCCCCGGGCGCGGGCGGAGGGGAGAAGGAGGGGCGCGCGCGGCGGGCAGCCCGCAGAAGCCGCGAGCCGCGCCGGAGGACGGAGTGCCAGCCGCCGCGGGGCCGAGCCGGTAGGGGGCCGCGGGCCCGGGCAGGGACGGGGGGCGGGCGGCACTTGGCTCTGACGCGACCCTGCAGGGGAGGGGGCTGGCGGGACCCGGCGGCCGGGGCCCCGTGCGACCCTCGTCTCTGGAAACTTTGTGCCGGTCCCCACACCTGCTCTCGGGCGGTTCTCGCATCCTCTGGGCGGCCGGGAGGGGCGAGGCCCGGGGCCCTCCGCAGCGGCCCCTTCTCGCCGCCCGACCCCCCGCCTCGCCCGCGGTGGACGCCCGCCGCCCAGGTGCGGCCGACGCCCGGGCCCCGCGTACCGGCCCTCGGGCTCCTTGGCCCGCATCCTGTGGGCTCCGCTCCCCTCCTCCTCCTTCCTGACCCTCTGCACTCCGGCCGCGCCATGGTCTCTCCACCTCCTCACCCGCCGTCAGCATCCGACCGCCCAGAGCCTCCGGAGCTGTCGGAGGCCCTTTGCATCTTCCATAGGTTTCTGGTGCATCGATAGAAGCAACTTGACTTTCAGCAATGCCAAGTATTCAACTTGAGTGTTTCTCTGCGGTCGTAGATTGGGGTGCATAGTGCTAACGTATCTTTTTATTTCTCCTAAGTACCCTCGCTTCAAAGCGAAGTTGAGTTGTTTGTTAGAGGAGTCGCCTGCTGGAGCTGCCTTAGTGGATTGTATAACTGTATTTTATTTAGGTGGATGTTGCCATTGGTACCGGCCAGTGTTATGGTAACTGGGCATCCCAAAGGCAAGGGAAGGAGGAGTGACTTCTGCGGTTTTACTGTGTAGGGATTAAAAAAAAAAACAACAGAGTACCTTGTACTTTTCATCCAGCAGGACCTCAAGGCATTTGGCAAGTGTTAACTAGCCATTCTTTGTAGTTTTATAGGAGTAGGTAGAGAGCATTGCCATCCCGTTTTACAGAGGTAAAAACAGAGGCCAAGAACCAAGTCCTGTTTCCTTACTAATCTTAAAGGAATATTGACCAAGAAATTGAACCCTGAGTTTTCTGGAATTCCTCATCCATTAGGCCACACAGAGGTAAAATGGAATGTTGGAACATCTTCCCTGAGATTGTACAGATCAGTTGAAAGTCAAAGAGGCTGGGGCCAGGTGTCAGCAGCTCCGTGCTTGAGACTCAGCTCTGTCACAAAGTTAAGTGATTCTGGACAAGTCACAGCTGCTCCCTGCATGTTTCCTGTTGTTTAAAACGAGGGGAACAAAGGTACTGTCTTCTTTGCTAAGTTGTGTGAGTGTGTCTGGAAGCTCCACTCCCTTGAGCTGCATTTGGTGATTGTTGGTTGTTGTGGACTCATAAAGGCTCCCATTCTTGGGCTCCCTTTAGAAATGCAGGGAATTAGGCGCCCCCGGAATGAATAACTGCCTCTCCTTCACCGGGGACACCTGAGAATTCACGTCAGGGACAGGCTGAGGCAGGGACCCTGACCTGGGTGAGGGAAGAGGGTTGTCGGGTGGAGGTAGGAAGGCGCCCTGCACAGGCGGCTTGACACATGGGCCCTATTCCTGCCTCCAGCTCTGACTCATCTTCTGACGCTTGGGGGAGGAGAAGGTAGTTGCTTGATATTTTTGGCTTTCCCCCATAAAACAGGAGACGGTTTCCTTCATTCCAAGTCGTTTTAACGTCAGTGTCAAACGTGTCTATGCTGATTTCTCATCTGAAATCTTTCATATTGGTCAAATACAGGTATGATTTCTATAATATTCCCTAATAGACTGGCATAAATGTGTATTTATATAAAATATACCGGTCAGGTGTATAAATCCAGGAAGTCCTTTAAAACTTTAGCATGAAAACCTTAACATTTTTAAATCATGGTCTTTAGAGAGGAGTGTGTATTTGGTGAATTCCTTTGCGTTTGGGATTTTAAGGCAAGGTGGATTGAAAATGCTCATTAATAATTCTTTGTAAAACTTAGAATTTTACAGATAAGGCTAAAGCTTTCTTTTTAGTTTCTTTCCCAAAAGTAACTGCTGTGTGTATCAATTTGTGTGTATCCTCTTAGACTTTTCTAAGCATTTTTATGATGTCTGTTTGTGTAAAGTGATTTTTTAAATTGAAATGAATTCTAAAAGGAACCAGTCCTGGTTATAGAGATTTGGCTTCTGTCTAGAACAGGTAGCATGTGTTTTAACTACAGCTGGTTGTAAAGGTTCATTACCTCTGTTGCATGGTAGTATTTCTCAGGATGATGGGCAAATCACCCCTTCTTAAACAGCCTCAAAGCTCTTAAATCATTAAGATCCTAGGTGTTACTCTCGATAGAAAACGAAAACTTTTCCATTAAAAAAAATATCTAGGACTACTAGTGTCTTCATCTTTTAAGGAAGCAGAAGTGGGAGCAGAAGGCAGAATTGCTAAAGCAACAGCACCTGGGTATAAACTTACTGGGTGAGCATTTAAGGTAGTAGCTTTAGTTATTTATGAAAGCTTCTCTGGGAAACAAAGGGAAGTGATAATGTGGGTGCAGTTCAAATCAGTACTTTCGGGAGACACGTGAGTTCAAACAATTCACATCGAGTTTATATGTTGGAGGACTTTTACCATGCTGAAGGGCCAGTGTTGAATATTGGGGTAGAAGGCAGATAAGGTCCCTGAGAACTGATGAAACCGATAGGCTATTAGTGACATTTAGAGAGGAAGTGTTCTTTCCCCACATTGGCCAGAACTGTAATGGTTCTGAATTCCTGGACGTCAACATTTTACTTAACCTTTTTATTGTGAATTATAACATACAGAAAAGCGTATAAAGCATGGATAAATTAATTTTTTTTTAAGAAAGGTTACAACTGTAACCCTCGAAGGTCAAGAAGCACCTTTCTCCCATACTTTCCTTTTTTTAATTTTTAATTTTATTTTTTATTTTTATTCATTTGAGAGAGAGAGATCACAAGTAGGCAGAGAGGGGGGGAAGCAGGCTCCCTGCTGAGCAGAGAGCCTGATACGGGGCTCCATCTCAGGACCCTGAGATCATGACCTGAGCCGAAGGCAGAGACTTTAACCCACTGAGCCACCCAGGAGCCCCCCTCCCATGCTTTCTCAAGGACAGCCTCTCCCCTCACCCCAGAAGTAATTACCTAGCCTCATTTTTGTGGAAATCACTTCCTTTCTTGTCGCTAGTTTTTCTCCCCTAAATATCAATATCTAAACAAGTTTCATTTGGTCTGTTTTCACCTTTATGCACATGGAATCGAAGTAGGTATTCTTTTAAATAACTTTTTTGGGGGGATAAACATCATATACGTCTGTGTATACCTGTGTGTATATAGGAATATACATACACATTTATAGTTTTTAAAATTTTTTGCAGCATGGTATTTTTTTTAAAGATTCATGCATGTTGTTATCTGTGACTAATTAGTTTGTTTTTGTATGAACATAGCACAAGTTACCCATCATCTGTTGATGGACAGCTGGGTGGTTTCTGGTCTGGGGCAGTTATGAACAGGGCCTACAGGTGTGTTTATCTGCAGCTTTACTAGCTGATGCCTCATTTCGAGAGTGTTTGGTGCCAATTTACATTCTTCCCGTGGTGTGAAGAATTTATAATCCACTGTATTTGTTGTTGAACCCCAGTATGTTTGGATAACACAGTATGTTTGGATAACCACTGTGAATTAATGAAATGGTCTGATCCCTGATCCTTTGTGTACCAGTGTATTTATATGTAGTTATGAGTTTAATTGTATGGGTTGGACCAACATATTACCCAAAGGGCAGAGATGGTTTTCCTCTATTGGGTTCGCAAATACCCAAGGAAATCCTTCCCTTTTTTTTCTTAAGCAGATGTGTAGTTATAGGAAAATTTAAATATCCTAAGTGAAGAATAAAAGTGTCCAGTTACCTAGAAATCTTATTTCTTTAAAGGATTTTTTTTTTTTTGGGAAAAAAAAAGATTTTTTTAAGTTTATTTTTTTAGTAATCTTTACCACCAGCGTCAGGCATGAACTCACAGCCCCAGCATCAAGAGCTCCACGCTTTTCCGACTGAGCCAGCCAGGTGCCCCTACCTAAAAGTCTCTTAAAGGTTTTGGGTAAATCCTGCCTCTAGGGCCCCTCGATGCCTTGATTTGGTGACTTGCGTTGTGCTGGTGAATGCCTCCCATGTGCCCAGCCGTGAATGTATAGGCTGGCAGTGCTGGCTTTAGTGTGTGTTGTGTGCCGGAACCCAGGCCAGTCCTTGTTGGAGGACCCTCTGAGAATGCTTGTGTGCATGTGCAGATCCTTTAAGAGGTGCTGAGCGCAGACCAAGAAGGCCCCTCTTTCCCTGGCGTTTCCAAAGGAACCACAACTTCTTTGCTATGGGAATAAAGTACTGTTTTATAATCTTTAAAATGTACTTTCCCCCCAATCTTCCTTAGTGTACCCTAGTGGAGGGAGTTAAAACTGGGTTTGAAACAGAATTTCTGCTTTGAGGAGGCAGTTGCCATGTTAACTTTAATTGCCTGTGTTTGGTGTTGCTAGCTGGATTTAAAGCTCGGTGTGTGTGGAGTGTGTGCCGGGAGGCAGAGGTGGGGGAGGGGAGAGCGGGAAGGGAAGGGCCAGAGGAAAGGGAGAGATGGGGAGGTTATGCCAGGACAGGTGCTGGTTGAGGGCCTGCAGCGCCTAGTATTATTTGCAAACAGTTTCCTTCTATCCTTGCAGTAGAATGTTGTGCAGTTCTGTAGGTTTAGAAAATACCCTCAGGGCTATCCTTTTTCTTAGTTGGAGGGGTAAAGGAAGACTAATCCAAAGAATGTGAGATTTGTAGTTCTTTATTTCTTCTGTAAGGCATCTTAGAAAATGGCTATATGCTGTATTTTCCGGCTTTCCATAAATCATGAGTACTTTTTTATTTACATATGAAAATTTTTTTTCAGATTCTCTAAAATAGTCATAATTTTGAAACCTACTTATATATAAATTAAAATTTTTTTTTTTTTAAGATTTTATTTATTTGACAGAGAGAAACACAGCGAGAGAGGGAACACAAGCAGAGGGAATGGTAGAGGGAGAAGCAGGCTTCCTGCCGAGCAGGGAGCCCGCGATGCGGGGCTTGATCCCAGGACCCTGGGATCATGACCTGAGCTGAAGGCAGACGCTTAATGACTGAGCCACCCAGGCGCCCCAAATTAAAAGTTTTAAAGAAAGAATAAAAAGGAGTGTCAGAGCCTGAGTGATTGGGGGGAGAAGTCGTATTTGAGTTCTCTGGTATCCCTTCGGGCGGGCAGTAGTAGTTGATGGAGGAGCTCCGTATTCCACCTGTTACAGGGAAGGGGGCGGAGTGTGGGTGCTGAGGTCGCGGCCATACAGGCTGCCCAATGTCACATACACCCACGGCCCTCCCAGCTCAGCTTGCCGCTTGCCATTCTTGCTCTTAGCACTGACCCAGTTTTAGCCACCTCTCCTATGGCACTGACGGTTTAGCCAGCTTTCCCCCCGCGTCTCCAAGCCTCAGCCGGACAAAGGGGCCCTTTTGAAATTCACATGCAACTGCTGGTCTTCGGCCTTTGTCCCAGAATAGTTTCAGCATCAAAAGCCTAGGGCCGCAGGTCTTCTTGACTCCTTAGGTCTTTGAGAAGACTCTTCAGGTAGAGCATGTTGCTTCTGTTGAACTAGTAAACGTTTTTGTGGCAGACAGAGCACGTGAAGCACCAGCCTTCCCCACCTGGGCGAGAGAGACCCATGAGGTGAGCTTGCTTCAAGTTTTGAGGAAGTACTGGTAAAAATAAAATCCGGGAGAGGACTGTCAGCATTGCAAGTTCCATACACGTTTGAAATCCAAGTTTATAATTAAGAATTTCACTAATTTAGCTCTTGTGCCACTCTGGTGTCCTTGCCAAGTTCTCTTACCGAATCAGCTGTGAGTCTGGCTCCCATGTGAGGAGCAGGTGCGGGCCAAAGCCTGGAGGGGGGGTTTGTGTTGACAGCCATTTGTTGTAGTTAATTTTCTTCTATTCCAAATAATTTTTATTTTTAGAAATTTCAATCATATACTGGGGCGCTGCCTGGATGGTTTAGTCGGTTAAGTGTCCAACAGATGCCAAGGTTTGCCCGCCCCTGATTTGAACCAGAGTAGAGTGAGGTTCCTGGCCACCGACTGCATTCTTTCATAGCATGTGAATAACAGTAATATAATCAATATAAATTATGCTAATATAGTAACATAATATAAAGGATTGTCATAAAGAATTGTGTATGTTGTCTTACTGTATTAGACTATTTTTTTTTTAGGAGACAAAGACAAGGGAATAACTTCAGGATCCTCTGCCTTTGTACTTTCATTTAGCTAAAAACTCGATTCCTCCCTTTGCTGTGGGGGGCCCAGACACCCAGTTGCCCTCAGAGGGCTGCTGTTCCAGCAGGGAAAGGGCATGGAGCTTTGTCAGGTTCCCTTTTCTAGTTAATTCAGGAGACTTACCTGGTCAGTTATCTTAACTCTGCTCAGAAACTCTAGTGGGTAATTAGATCCCTTTGATTTACCAAGAAAAATGGGAAATTTATCAGTACTTTATAAATGAAGTTAATTTGCTATGAAATCACCAAAAATGTGGAAATGGGTAATGGGTATGTTAAGGACATCCTTGTAGGGAGGAAACTGAAGCTCACTGCTCGGGTTTTAAGGGTGTTGATACGTCCAGTAAGACATTGGAGTAGAATGATTGGTGAGAACTAAAGGTTGTCAGCTGTTCACTGTTAAGCTCTTAGTCCTGTGAACTTTATTTTAATTTATAAATTCTTTTTTGTCTTCCTTAAAGTCATAATGAACTTTTAAGGACTGGATCTTATTTATAAAAAAAATTTTTTTTTGGCATTTTCTGAGATTTCATAGTCTTGCCTCTCAGAGGGTGGTAGTGACTTTGGCAGTTTTGAGGCACATTTTTATCTATTTTGGGTTTAATTGCTGTGTGTGGTTTTTAAAGTACTCTGCCTCTAGATGTTTTGACCTATATAAATCAAAGTTCACTGCTTAACCAAGAATCTATGATTCATATTTAATTTTTTTTTTTACCACTTACTCTTTGAAGATTTTGAAGTATTTATATAGGCTCTGGCACAAATTGGTTTTTAGTTCTCACCAAACAAATTTAAATGTGATTGTGGGATTTTGCAAGCATTTTCTTGGTTTAGGTTTATTAGATTTTTCACATCCTAAGACCATTTCATACCACATAGCAGTTTAGGATTTTTTAGGTTCATATCCCCATTATAGATAAAGCACAATGAGACTGACCTTTTGTGCCTTAATTTCTTTTCTTTGCAGTTTTTCTTCCGCAATGAAATGGGGACGTTTTGGTAGTCTTTTGATTGGTCGACCTGTCATGGTCAGATTGTATGACTAATCAACAAATGGACAACTCATGGAAAAGGGGTTCTGGTCCCAGTGGGGTTACTACTTTTCTATGTAGAGTCTGGGAAAGCCTCTTAACTCCATACACCTCTGATTCTTCATCTGGGAATCAGGACAGCAGTACTGATCCACGTGAGGCTGAGCATGTTCATGGCGCGTCAGCAAAATAGGCACTCGAGTTGTTTTTGTTTTTTTTGTTTTTTTCCAGCAAGTCCAATGGGAAGAAGCCTCTCACACTTTCCTGTATATCAAGATCACCTGGGATCTTGTTCACTGTGGAATCTCATTCCATTGGGCTGGGATGGGGCCTGAGATTATGCATTTCTTTCAAGTTCTGGGCTGATGCTGTGGGGTCTTGGATCATACTTGGAGTAGTGAGGGGTTATAGAAAAGGGCTTATGTTCTCTATTTGGAATTTAAAGGAAAAAAGCTCTTGAATGTCAAGAATGACAGTAGGTGTTTTTAAAAATTTTCTAATAAAGATTTTATTTATTTTAGAGTAGGGGAGAATGCAGAGAGGGAGGCGTGGCAGAGGGGGAGAGAGAAACAGACTCCCCACAGGGAACCCAACAAGGGGCTCAGTCCCAGGACCCTGAGATCATTACCTGAGTTGAAGACAGACTCTTAATCAACTGAATGATCCAGGTGCCCATAAATGGCAGTATGTTTTAAATGGACTGGAGAAAAAGCATGATAGTATCATCTGTGAGATACCTCCCTGAGAAACAGACAACTCTGTTTTCAGCCCCATTGACTGGTTTACTTTGCTTCTAGACTTCTTTGCCTTCTCTGAATTGCTAAGGCACCCACTGTTTGCACCACTCATTTGAGTCACTTAATGTTAGTTGATCTCCTATTGTTATTCAGTTTTATATTAAATATCTTGTGACATCTGTTTTGGATGATAAAATCCTAGCACAGGGTGATGGTTTATGATATACCTTTAGAGCCCTCTTCTAGCTATTGCTGCATAGAACACCATTCCAAACTCAGTGGCTTAAAAACAACCATTTTTACTTTGCTAACAGATTCCTGTAGGTCAGGAATTTGGACCTCATGTGGTGGGGACAACTTGTCTTTGCTCCACAATGTCTGGGGCCAGTGGTGGGAGAGTCAAAGACTGCAGGTGACTCTACGGCCGGGAGCTAGAATCATCGATTTGCCTTTACTTACATGTTTCATAGTTGATCCTGGCTATCCGCTGGGACCTCAGCTGGGCTGCTGTCTGGGACACCTGCGTATGACCTCACCACAGAGTAGTTCTGTGGAGCTTCCTCACAGCATAGCACCTGGGTTCTACGAGCAAGTCCCAAGATGACAAGGCAGAAGTGTGTGACATGCTTAGAATCTAGCCTCAGAAGCATTATTTCTGCCGTACTCTTTTGGTTGAGTTGGTCACGTTGTAAGAAGGTCAAGTGGGATGGGAGATACTGTGGTCATTTGTGGCAAAGACCTTTTCCCACAATGCCCACATCACTTAGTGTTGAACACATGGCATGAATTCAGTGAAGACTATGGTGTGAATGAGTGTCAAGTTAACACCTAGGTGCGTGAGGACCAAATTCAATAATACAGTTCCAGATATGAACAGATTACCCCCATGATACCCAAATAAATGTGCTTTGACTTTTTATAGTTATTAACAGTCTCTTCTCAGTAGTCTACTCATTCCATTTTCCAATGGGGAAATGTGGGTATCTCTGAATTTATCATATGAAGTAAACTTTCTTAAAGTCTGTGCATCTGTATATGTCACCACAGTGTCCTCATACTGTTTTCCTTGCTCTCATCAAGTGGGCTGCCCATGTCATTGTTTGGACTATGGTGTGTTCTTTACCCAGCAGCTGCTTTAGAGTCTTTGTTGGGCTCAGCTCATGGGATGGTGGTGCACATGAGGACACCGAGGTGACCAGTCCGATCCCAACTACTCAGGCAGTTGCTGTGCAGCACAGTATGTGTCACACTGGGGAATATCTGTGGCCAAACTGGAGTGGTGACTCTGTCCTTAGCTTTATGTGTATTACGTGTTTATCCTCATCCTAGGACCTCTTCATATCAGTTCGCTTATGTGGCGGGAAAAGCAAAAACAACCGCTCCTCCGGAAGTAAGATGTTGAGGTGTTTTAGCCAAATTATTGAAGCTTTCCAGAAAAGTGAGAACAATTTGTATCTTTTCATTTTAATACAAATAGAACTCAACATTTGTTTGAATTTTATTTATTTATTTTTAAGATTTTATTTGTCAGAGAGCATGAGCAGGGGGAGCTGTAGAAACCATTTTTACTTTGCAGAAACCATTCCGGTCTCTGTTTTCTGCTGTAGAAACAGAAGGTGAAGTAGATTCCCTGCTGAACAAGGAGCCCCATGCAGGACTTGATCCCAGGACCCCGGGGTCACGACCCAAGCCAAAGGCAGATGCCCAACTGACTGAGTTACCCAGCCGTCCCTATGAGTTTTGTTTAAGAGTGTTTTAATTTTTTCCCCAATGGAACACATTTCTGATTTAATAATGAAAATTAATGAGAAAAGTATCATTTATTTATGGCAATGTAGGCTAACATGCTTCTATTTTAAAAAGGATGAATTTAGTTCTAAAAAAAAACCTTAAATATTTAACAGAAGGAGAAAATGTGATTACATAGGCTTTTCAGGTATAAAAAAATAACCGTGTAGACCTCAAGTATATACTATGTCCTTCTGAAATTCCTACAGCTAAAAATAATTTAGCTCATTTTACACGGTCATCTTTAGCATCATTATGGCATTTTCTGCTTATTCAGTGTGAGAAGAGAGAAAACAGTAGCTAGAATTTCAGTTTCTAACTGCTTATTCTGGTGGTTATTTGCTATGATTAAAAAAAAGAGAGAAAGAAAACTAGCCTCCATGGCACTGGGATGGATGCTCTGAGTAGATCCTGACACCCGGTCGCGGTTCCGGGGTGCGCCTGTAGGGATGCCAGTGCTAACTCAAGGCTGGTGCCCATATCCCAGGGCTTCTCCAGTGCAGGGAGCGGTCAGTTGTTACCAGCTTATGTGCCGAAATGACGGGCCACCTGAACAGACACTAGTTCTGCATTTTTCCTTAGCACCTTAGTGCTTTCATGTCTGTTTATTTCTTTAAAAAAGATTGTTTACTTGACAGATCACAAGTAGGCAGAGAGGCAGGCAGAGGTAGAGGGGGAAGCAGGCTCCCTGCTGAGCTGAGAGCCCGATGTGGGGCTCGATCCCAGGACCCTGGGATCAAGACCTAAGCTGAAGGCAGAGGCTCTAACCCACTGAGCCACCCAGGCACCCTGCTTTCATGTTTATTATTCAGACCTGCAAGATGTTTCTTAGAACTTGTGCAGAAAGAAAAAGATACTTCTCTGGGGTCGGTTTAGGCCAGCTCCTCCTTTTTGTCTTGCACCCCACCCCACCCCCATTCACCTGGCCAGGAAAGTGTTTTTCCCTCCAAGAAGTAAATGCAGCTGCCAGAGCAACTTGGAAGGACCGAGTTGACCACCATGGACAGCGACATGAACTTTCCTTGGCAGCACCCTAAGAGACACGTGGGCTGGCTTGGGAATGGGGAGTTCACTCAGAGAGTACCTTGCTGTCTTAGAGCCCTCAAACTTGCCTCGGTCTTTTACTCCGCCAATAGAGCCCCTTCTTCTCTACTAAGATGATTTGGATGAACCTGTGATGTAATACACATGTATTCTTTCCTTCTTTATGATCAGAATCTCCTGGTCCTGGCACTGGAGCACACTAGGGCTTTTTGTGCCTACGTGGAGCCACCCCTTGCTGAGGCCCCTCTGCTCTCATGGGGGCTGTCTGTGTCCTGAATGGTACACCAGTCTGTGGCAATATTTCCCTATTCTGGGCGGCAAGAGACACTGGAGTAGCTCAGCCCATCTGGGCTTTTCTGTAAGCAGCATTTAGCCACATTGTTCTTGGCAGATTGAAGACCCCTTTCCCGTACTGAAGGTGCTGGCTGCTGGTGTCGCAGTAAGGCAGGCAGTGAGAACACAGCCAGTCCCCCCAGTCCTGCAGAAAGTCAGCGTGTGGGCTTGAACTAGGAGCCGAGACACCTTGGGTCTTTGCCTGGTTCTGTCACTTATTTTCTCTAAGTGGAAATCATCTCACCCTTTCTGAACCTTATAGTTTCTGATCTGTAGAAGGGGTCAGGAGTGTTTGTCAGAGGAGCATCGGTAATATCTGTGCCCTCTGCGTGCTTTCTGGCAGACGCTGTTTTTCTAAGCTGTGGACCAGCTTTGGCAATTTGAGGCAGGTTTGTTGGCACGAGACTGACTAGCAGCAGCAGGGAGGGAGCATCATGTCTGTCTCACTTGGATTCTGCCTTGAGGACTCACAATCTGTTTTCTCTGCAGTACCAAGTACCTTATCACTGCTCAACAAAGGAGAATTAGTGGAGTAAGTTAGGCTTCGGGGCTATCCGTTATTTACCCTTGATAAAGACACTTCTGCTGCAAACACCAGTGAGTCTGGGACCTTCGCCTCAGGAGGGCAAGTGGCCTCCAAACGGAATGATGATTTGGGAGACCACAAGACTGAGTTACTATTTTTTTTTAAGATTTTATTTATTTATTTGACAGAAAGGAGAGAGATCACAAGTAGGCAGAGAGTCAGGCAGAGAGAGAGGGGGAAGCAGGCCTCCTGCTGAGCAGAGAGCCCGATGCGGGGCTCGATCCCAGGACTCTGAGATCATGATGTGAGCCGAAGGCAGAGGCTTTAACCCATTGAGCCACCCAGGTGCCCAAGACTGAGTTACTATTAATTAGACAGTGACTCAATAACCTGGTTGGAAATTTGATTAGCATCTTCCAGATTTTCCGCAGTCAGGAGGGAATTATTACCAGCAGTTTGAGAGCCTAATTTTGTGTTTAATTATTATAGTGACTTAGCTTTTAAAATCACTAGTATTGTGCCAGGGAAAGACTTCGAAGTGGCACGAGACTGTGCTCTGCAGCAGGACCGGATATTTAAATTCTGACCGGATTTAAATATATATATATATATATATATAAATATATAAATATAGGCCGGATCTAGAAATTCTGCCCATTTCCATCTTTTTTTTTTTTTTTAAAGATTTTATTTATTTACCTGACAGATCACAAGTAGGCAGAGGCAGGCGGGGGGGGTAGGGGTGGGCGGAAGCAGGCTCCCTGCTGAGCAGAGAGCCCGATGCGGGGCTCGATTCCAGGACCCCGAGACCACGACTGAGCCGAAGGCAGAGGCTTTAACCCACTGGGCCACCCAAGTGTCCCTCCATTTCCATCTCACACACACATCTGCACACATTTCCTTAGGTGACTACTTCCTGTTCCTCTTCATGGTGTGATTTCCCCTAGAGGGTGCGTGTATGCTGGTACCTAGTGCGGGTCCCCAGAGAAGGCTGTAGCCTTGGGTGAGGCAGCACCCTCAGACAGGGGCCGACTCTGGGGACGGACTTGTGACTTATCAGGGCCAGCACTCTTTTTTTTTTTTTTAATTTTATTTATTTATTTGAGAGAGAGAAAGTGAGAGGATGAGAGGAGTGAAGGTCAGAGAAGCAGACTCCCCGTGGAGCTGGGAGCCCGATGTGGGACTCGATCCCGAGACTCCAAGATCATGACCTGGGCCGAAGGCAGCTGCTTAACCAACTGAGCCACCCAGGTGCCCCCAGGGCCAGCACTCTTGAGTGCCTTGGTCTTGAAGCAGGGAACTGGTGGCTCACCCCAGTGCCGACCTCTGTGGTGGTTCTCAAAGCGTGCCTCTGACTGGCAGCATCGCCTCAGAAATGCTAGTTCTTGAGCCCCGCGCCGGAACTACTGAATCAGAAACTCTTGGGGTGTGTCTCAGAAGTCTGTTTTAACAGGACTCTGATGCATGCCGAGGTTTGAGAAGCACTGCATTATGAAGCTGTAATGGTTTCATTTATTGTTTTATTGAGGTATAAATGATGTGTAACATGTTTCAGGTGTACAACATAATGATTTTATATTTACAAATGATCATCACAGTAAGCCTAGTAATACCCATCACCGTATGGTTATGATTTTGTTTTGTAATGAGAACTTTTAAGATTTACTCTTAGCAACTTTCAAAGATGCAGTACAGTAATACTAAGTGTACATTGCATCCCCACGATTTATTTTACAGCTGGAAGTTTGTATCTTTTAACCTCCTCCACCCATTTAGTGCCCCCTCCCTCACCCCTGGCAACTGCCAGTTAGTTCTCTGTATCTGTGAGCTCCTTTTCATTTTTTTAGATTCCACATATAACTGATATAATATTTGTCTTTTTCTCTCTGACTTATTTCACTTAGAAAAATGCCCTCAAGATCTATTCATGTTATCTCAAATGTAAGATTTTCTTTATGGCTGCATAACATTTCATTGTGTTTATTTACTACATTTTCTTTATCTGTTCCATCTATCAGCGGACCCTTAGATGTTTCCATGTCTTGGCAACGAAAATGGGGGTGCATATGTTTTTCAAGTTAGTGTTTTTGTTTTCTTCAGATAAGTACCCAGACATGGATTGTTGGATCACATGGGGGGTAGGGTTTTGTTTTGTTTTAAGTAATCTCTACCCTCAGGGTGGAGCTTGAGCTCATGACCCCAAGATCAAAAGTCACATGCGCTACCGAGTCAGCCAGGCACCCCTGGTAGTTCTCTTTTTAATTTCTTGAGCAACCTCCATTTTCTTTTCAACAGCGGCTGCACCAATTTCCATTGCTGCCAACAGTGCAGAAGGGTTCCTTTTTCTCCACATTCTTGCCAACAGTTGTTATTTCTTGTTTTTTTCTAACAGTCACTGTAACAGGTATAAAGTGATACCTCATTGTGGTGTAACACACGGATTTATGGATGTTGAACCATTCTTGCATCCCTGGAACAAATCCCATTTGATTGTAATGTATGATTCTTTTAATATATTGTTGAGTTCACTTTGCTAATGTTTTGTTGAGGATTTTTGCATATTGTTCATCAGGGATAGAGGCTTGTAATTTTCTTGTGTCTGTTTGGTTTTAGTATCAACATAATCTGGACCTTGTGAATTGAGTTTGGAAGTGTCCCCTCCTTTTGTATGTTCTGGAAGCGTTTGAGAAAGGTGGTATTAATTCTTTAAATGTTTGGTAGAATTCACAGGTGAAGCTGAGTGGTCCTGGATTTGTTTGTTGGAAGGTTTTTGATTTCTGATGCAAACTTCTTACTAGTTGTTGGTCTGTTCTATTTCTTCATGAATCATTCTTGGCAGGTTGTATGTTTCTAGGAATTTGTCCATTCCTTTTAAGTTGTCACATTTATTGACGTATAATTGTTTATAGTAGTCTCTTATCCTTGGTATTTCTTTGTGGTATCAGATATGACTTCTCTTGCATTTTTGATTTTATTAATTTGAGTCCTTTCTCTTTTTTTCTTGGTAAACCTAGCTGTAGGTTGTCAATTTTATCTTTTTTTTTTTTTTTTT